>JAPZDY010000001.1:25880665-25892234 GCA_029783645.1 Ctenochaetus hawaiiensis | reverse complement strand
GACGGTTGTCGCCCCCCCCCCCCAAATCCTACACACCTTTAAATGAGAGCTCACATAAAAGCTGACCTACATAACAACTCCAGTTTACCACCTGATCCAAAGGAATGAGATGAACAAGAATGGCTGACACTTCTGCATTTCACTGTCTGGTACAGTCTGTTAACGTGGAGCACAATGGAGAGTCTTATCTCACAGGAATCATGCTACACATGCAGTGGAACATCTAACTCTTGCCTTCACTTTTCATTCTTTTTGTGATCTTGTGATATGGACCTGACCTACTTTCACCTCCCTGAACGAAAAAAAAAAAACCACATTTCCCCCCGTGTGGTGCACACCTGGAAACAGTGTCGTTCAGGAAGTAACAGCGCCGGTTCGGCCCGTCTCGATAGGATGTGTCTTGTTTTAATCAAAGTGATTCTCACGCATGCTGCTGTAAATGAAAGTGAAATGGTTTCCAAGTTGTTTTTAGTTGGTTGCAGATGTGTTGTGACAGGACATGATATAATGTACAAGAACCAGCACTCCCAAAGCAAATTAAACTCTCCGAGCTCAGACACATTACGGAGTTGTTCAGTTTGATTTGTGTTTAAATGTACAGTATGTGTGTGTTCATGTATGTATACGCACTTTTGCAGGCCCAAGGGGTTCAGACTGATGAGTAAATATGAACCACCTGGTGTTCCCGGAGGAAAAAACCTTGGCTGCAGCTCCTGAAGTTAATTACACACAACAATGAAGAAGAACAGTGGTGAATGAGTGAGTGAGTTCACTAATGGAGCTCTATGTTTATTTATGTCTGCAAATAAAGTCTGGTCGTAAATTAAAGCCGCATACATTCCTGAAACTGTTGTGTTTTTAGAGCTAAAAAATTTGGCACCAAATGATTTTGAGTCTTTTGGAGCAAATATACAAATCAGGTTCTTGTTGATAGTCCGTGTGAGTTGCTGCAGCATTTAAACATTTTCCTTTTTAAAGTTTTGCTTACAAGCAAAATCCCTGCAAGAAAAAATTTGTTTAGAGAAACTGTTGGATGGTAAAAATGGGTAAATGGATGCGAGGAAGCAGTACTATGTAGGGAGCAGATTTTATTTTAAGGCCAGTCAAGGAGAGGTGTAAACAAAGGGACTCAAAGAGACTCGGTGTGTGTGTTTGTGATCAATCTCACTTGTTCAGTTGAACTGAGTTGTCATAATAAATGTAGACATTGTGTGTTTTTGCAAACCACAGAGATGCACTGAGCTTAGGCTGCAATTTTATGCTCTGACGATGCTGCGGTTAATATCTGGTTAGGTTTAGGCACATAAACCACTTGGCTAGAGTTGGGAAATTATCATGTTTTGGCTTATAATACCTGGTTTTGTTGCCTTAAACACAGCAGAAAAATGTCCCGACTGTTGCTAAAATTACCTGTAATTGTAGGCTGAAGCTCTCAATCTTAAAGCTGCCTTAAAATCTGGTCTGTTACCTGGCAGGTGTCTCACCAAGCTGTCATGCTACCACCAATTTGTCCTCCTAGCAAATGAGAAAATGTAACTAATTGACATTTAATTTGAACTAAGTCAAAATGATACATCCAGATACAAAGCATACAAAGTGTATCTATCAATCGTTTGCAGAAACATGCAATCTCAATTTTTTTATAGTAACTGGGCTGTGAATCATAGCTGGTCCAAGCATTTTTTGCGCTCCTAATCTAATTTTAATCTTAATTTAGATCACCTTTGGTCTCACAATTTTCTATAGACTATTATTTTTACTTGTAATTCCTATCCTCAAATGTTTTTGTTCAGTACTGTTTTAACAGTTTCACAAGCTCTTCTAGTGAAGACTTAAAGGCCATCTTGTCTTCAACCTTTATTTACACGTGTTTAGCTTATTGCAAAACTGTGCACCTAATCTGAAACCTTTTGTCCTGAAGGTTAAGACGGACCTTTCTTCTATTTACGACAGCAATTATCAGTAATCCTGCTGTTGCTTTGGAGCAGAACGAAACCATTAATATAAAGAAGCTTTGTTTTTTTGCCACAGAAAGCTGTGTGTCGTTTGCCAAAAGAGCAAAGAGCAGAGTACATGATTGTGCAGGATTTAAGTTTTTAAGTTGACCCCAGTTCAGGTTATTAAACACATATTAAAACACCCCTGCTTGATTTTTAACACAAAACTTTGGTGCACAGCTGCTGATTTAGAGTCCCAGGACCTGAGATGACAGCAGACAGAAAGTCAAGTCCAGTCTCTCCATCAGGACTCACAGAGAGCTCTTGGTAAATTGGCCATTTAGAAGCAAATCTGTCTAAATTAATGCGCTTTTCCCCGGGCTCTTTGTCTCGCTAATGCAGTGTGCAGCCTGGGCGGTGAATGCCTCAGCTTTGTGGCATTTTATTAGGACAATAGTAAACCCTGATTACTTGTCTGACTGGTTATTTCACGTGAAAAACGCCTGTTGGATGTGGATGTGTGCAGGATGCCAGAGGAGGGAGAGCAGAGGCTGGAAACGGTTCAAACAGTGTGAATTTAAGGGTTAGTGCTGGGCAGTCAGCCACGTCAGGAGGGTTGAGCCTCTTCTTGTACAACAGATGAGTTTTTCTGAATTTACTGTATGTGGTTAATTAACCAAGTGAGATCATCTCATATAATCAGTCTTAAAACATTCAGAATAATTCAAGAAGGTCAAAAAAGGAAAAAATATAAAATTATTGTATCAAAATATGCTTAAGCTGGACTTTTCACTAGCTTTTACCTTTAAGGTAGGAAGTTGTGTGAAACAAACCAGGACAGCAATGATTTATTCACTCAAACACTTTCTTTGATGCATGTCTGTCCTTGCTGAAACCCTGAATGCTGTTTCAGTTGATACAGTAAAGCCTAAAGCAGAATAGTTAAGCTGTAAATAAAGAGAGGTTTGTCCTTCCCAGGAGCTTTCTGAAAGTACAGTGCTGGTTCATAGTTGTGCTAATACAATCATTCTTCTTTGAGACTGTTAGGAAAGTGATATGAGTGAATTTTTTTTCTGTTCATTTCTATAAATAAGAGCTGTTGCCTTTAATAGATGAACATTAATCTATTTTTAAACCAAGTCTATGTCTCAGTTTCCTGAATACACTCTGGACACTGACACTCATTTATAACAGGATGAAGTTTTAAGTGTTTTTGTTTTTGCTGAAGTACATTAGTTCATAGTTTTTTTCTGTATTAGGTTCATTTCTTTTAAACTAAAACAATAACATGATCTGCTGATGAAAAATAGTGTAAAAGTGTAAATGCAGTTACTTGATTAAGAACTCAAACAGAAGACAGCAGGGACATAAAAATAAAAACCACACACAAACTTACCATTTTGTCAACAAAAAATGTGACAAAAATAAAATTTATTGGGTCAAAAGACAATGAGTGTGATGCTTGCTTTTTCTGAGAACATAAAGTACATTCCAACACTCGGCGTTGCCCTTTGTCCCATTAACACTCACAGCACACAGTGCATTAAAAGCTCCTTTTTGCAGACATAAACGCCTGTTTAAACTGAGAAACAGAATGAATATGCAACCAAAACATAAGGGACACGAAGTAGGAGCCAAAGTTAAGATGCACATTCTTATTGTCAATTCTAGTCCATTTAAAAGACCCTGAGCAATAATCTGTGTAAACATTTCTACATTCGCTCCAAATTAACACAATGGAGAAAAGAAAAGTCTGCAGATCCTCTTCCACATGACATACTCTCTCCATTCTTGCTAAATATGTACAAGGGAGTAAATTCCTTTAACAGGCATGCTGGTGTTCTTGTTTACATGTTGTAATAAGCTGTGCATATACAAGGAATAAACATGACACCACAAGCTTAATGACTCGTGAAAGATTCTGAACATTGCTTTATCTTTTTTTAAACTTGTTTTTATTATAGAGTTTGATAATAGAGATTGTAATAGAAATATACTTCATATATAGTTATATACTGTATTCAAGAAGTGCCTTCAGATGCCACAGCAGTAGATATGTAGAGGCTGACAGCTGTTCTGTATATATTAATGGGAGATCATCGTGCTAAGGAAAAGACAGAGAGCAGCAGAGGTCACTCTGAGCCAAACTCTGGATCAGTCTGCACCATTCAGCCCTCTTCTGGGTGATGTAGGCTGGGGTGATGATTTGCACAGGAAGGCGTGGTGAGCCCTCCACCCTGGCCTTCTCACATAAGGCCTCAGCAATACAGATAACATACATGCCGCAGTCATAGCTGTTCTGCTGTGACGGGCAGGGCTCCTCCACGAACAGCGCTTTTCTCCCTGCACCCAAGAAAGGCTCTAGCTTGCTTGCAATGCGCCGTGCGTGCAGTGAATTACTGCCGTTTTGAGAGTCATAATGAGAAAAGTGGTTGGACTTGTGATGGTAGACCAGGAGGCTCCAGTGGGATCCCCCAGCGGATTGGTTGGAGTTGTCGTTAACAGCTAGGAAGACCCACTGACGGGAGGCAAGGTCCAGCGGCTCCAGAAAAAGGGCTAACTCATCAGGGCAAGAGGCACACTTAATGAACTGGGTGACCTCTGGACTGATGAAGATGATGGTATCCCCCAAGACTCTGAAGCGCTCAGCAGCAAAGTACTCAAAGGCAAAACCAATGACTTGGTCGTTGAGCCAGTAAGGTCCCTCCAGTAAGGACACATCGGATCGCCGTAGCAGGCTGTCCTGGTAGCTCAGCACTACAGGGTCCATCCTCCAACACAGTCAGAGAGGATCAGTCTGAAAAACACAGAAGAAGACCTCAATGCTGAGTGTTTAGCCTATTAATGGACTGATCAAATAAATCAATAATTTTGGTGATTGATTTAACTTTTTACCCAATTATAAAGTACAATTATCATAAAATTTACAATTGCATATTCTACATTGAAAGAACTGGTTTCTTTCTTGTCTAACGTGATTTTTTAAATTAATTTCAGAGAGGTTTTGGACTGTCTGTGGTGCAAAACAAGTTGGAGATGTCAGCTTGGGCTTGAGGAATCTGTGATGTGATGATTTTTCCTACTTCCTCAAGATTTAAAGAAAAACAATAAATCCATTTATCAAGAGAGCACACGCTAAATTAATTAATAATGTATATAATCAAACAATCCAACTGGACTGGAGGGCACACAAAACAGGCAATTTGTCATGAGTAGTGTGGGACAATGCAACGGGGATTTTACTATGACATGTCAGTCTACACACCCATGAATTACTACGAAAAATAATCTACATTGACTAATTATCCATGGCAAAAAGTCATTTGTTGCAGTGGCATGTTATGATTGGTCTATGTCTGTTTCAAATCAAAATACCTTCCTGCATTTAAGTGCAGTTTCTAAAATACCGTTACAGTTTTACTGCGACATGTCACAAACGCTGCAATTGCAAACATTGAAACTGCAATTATATCTCAAAAATATTTATCTGAACAACTATCATCACGCTTTAGATAGATAAAGTTAGTTTTAAGCTAACGCAGGTAATGTCAACCTGAGAAACCGTAACTGGAGAAAACGCTGAGGCTCGTTTTGGTTTCATCTTTACTTAGCTTGTTGTACCGTTAGACGACCGTTACTCATTTAGAAAGGTTATGAACCGGTTTAATGGTGTTAAAAACAAACCATGGCTGCCAAAAAACAGCGTGTCGGTGTCCGGTAATGTTACTGCGGACTGTCACATCACTGCAATGCGTTTAGTTCATCGTTTTTTGCCAGCAGGCTCCTACCTCACTGCTGAACCGAGCTTTAGCATTAGCATTAGCACTGGCCAGCTAACAGCCACTTTCAACATCACACGAAGCAAAACATTGACAGTAAGCGGTCAATGTAGCTTGTGGCGCAAAAACTCTATACTGCCAATTTTAAAAACACGACGTTAATGCAATCTGCATACCTGTAGAAGAGACATTCAAATAAAGTACTACGAAATCTGCAGTCTTCTCCCTCATTGCAGTGACTGCCGTAAACCGCTACGTGTCGGAAATATCCCAAACATTTTGCGACAGGGCAACAGTGTGTTTCATCACGGACAATAATGATGGAAAAGTTATCGGTGCTGTATGTTTAACAGTCATATGAAAGGACATACATTCACGAATGTAAATGTATACTCAATCCTCATCAAGCCAAACTTGTATAAAGTCAAAACAGACCCTCAATTTTTGGCGAAGCATAATTTAAAAGCGTGTGGTGTGAGGACTGTACATCAATGCCGTGTTATTTCCTGCTTACTTCCTGCTTTGCCGTCCTATTGGATGTAAAAATGAACTGGATATCGCGACAAAGATGGCGATCCGTTCATTCCTATGAAAATCCAGCTACACCAGAAAAGTATTTTTACACTCCTTCATGATAACGTGTTGAAGAACACTGAGCATGCGCAGTAGAAGTCCTCTTCAGCAAAGCTAGTTGAAAGTTGCGAAAAAATAAAAAATAATTTCACACAGGGTTGTTTTTTAGGTGATTATAAACGGGAATATGCATTTCGGATGTGATGTACACGGAAGTTGTAATACCACGTGCGGCCACTACGCCGGTACGGCAGTCCAGCTCCGGTCCCGCGGGCTCGGTCCGTCCTCCCCCCTGTGGATCTCCCCGCCCATGAGCAGCGTGAACGCGCACCGTGCGCGCCGGACAGTGCCCGCACTGATTAGCAAGGCAAAGTAGAGTTTTCAGCGACCGTCATCGAGCTGCGAAGGACTGCTTTTTTTAATTACGTTCAAACAGAGAACACGCACGGATAAAGAAAAATGCGCAAGTGTTCAACGCAGACTTAAATTTCGGGGAGCTGTTTCCGAGGCGAGCCGCGACAGAGAGAAGGAAAAAAAAATTAATCAGTGGGAATGCAGGGAATTAAATAAAGACTTAGGCATTTTGTCCGGCTACAAGTGTGTGTGCGGATCTGCGCCCCATCCTGAGAAGAGACGAAAACTTGAGTCCCACTCTGAATTCACTTCAGCGTCCACGGCTGGAGGTAAGAGTGTGATGTTTGGTAGTTGGAGCCTGTGGAGCGGTGGGCTGCCCCGCAGTGGGACGAGGGGCTCCGAGCTGGAAGCAGCACATAAATCAAGAAACTTGTTCTTTCAATCTCCACTGTTTTGCAAAAACGGGTTTCAGTTGCCTTGCTTTTTAGGTGTGAATGTGTGTGTGTGTGTGGGCTCAGTTGGTGCTTTTATTGAATGAATAGCTACCATCAGAAGTGTGTGTGTGTTTGGTGTGTGAAAGCTTGTAAAAGGTTAAAAGTTGCTGCTCAGTGCTCAGTTGACATGTCATTTCATAATGCAAACACAGGCTGCTTGCTTTAAGGTTACATCTAAAGACACAGATATTATTCTAATGAAATGCGACACTTAAGAGCCACCACCATTTAAAAGCCTGTTTGGATTTATTGTACTTTTATTTGCTTGATTTTAATCATTTATTTGTAAATCTATTAGAATGACTTAATTTTAATCTGCTGTCTCTGAGCAGGTTGATGCTGATAAACATGAACTGCAGCAAACAAAGCAGCCATAATAAAAAAGGAAACCAACATGTAATTAGGCTTTACAACAAAAACTCATTTGCTTACACACATAAATCTGGTATGTTGTATCCATGTTTGTCGAGGAATAAGGAGAAGTTGTGTGCTGATTTTGTGTGTTTTTGCCTGCAGTAGGGTGGGGTAAATGTTTACATGTATTATTTAGTGGAGGTCAGACAGCACAGCTTATAATGCAGTGAAAGCAATAAAGAGTGCAAAGCAGCTGGATTCGTACAGGGAGGTCTGATGGGGTGAAGAAGCTGCTGAATCATGGGCGCACGACTCAGGCTGTCAGTGGACGGAGAGTCAGGCACTTCAGAGCTGCAGACTCACAACATCACATATCGCTCACCGCAAGCTGCTTTTAATGCACCTAAAAAAGGTTTGTTTTTTATCAGTTTAATAGTCCTTTAGAGACTCTGGCCTTTATTGTGTCCGTTCTGTTTATCAGTGATGTTTTGCTCTTGTTGTGCTTGCTGAATGTGCTCACTGTTCTTGTGGGGCTTTTTTTATGCTTTCATTATTATAGCGCTCTCGGTAGAGTGATGACCGGAAAATGAATGGAGAAAGAGCCGGGCAATCATGCAACAAACGTTCCCAGCTGGACATGAAGTTCTTGGTCCGATCACTATTTGTGTGATAGTTATATAATGCCCCTATAAGATTATATCAGGGCTAAGCATCTCCATGTCCTGGTGCTTTTCTGTGCCCAAGTTTTTGTCTTTACTCAGTAAAAACAGTCTCAGTTGCCCCTTTTTTTGATTGGTGTCCTTATATCCTTTAATATTTGCAAGAGATTAATGAAAATGACTTTTATTTGAGTAGCTGTGAGGTTCCCCTGAGAGCCCGTCCTGGCCTCAGATCAGCACAGGTGATGAGAGTAAAGTGGGCCTGTCCTGCAGGAATGTGAGGTCTGAGAAGACACAGCTGCTGTAGCATGAGAGGCAACCCAGACTGAGACTCCAGCAACTGGTCCCTGTCGACATCTGACACCCAGCAGGCCACTGTCTGCAGTTTCTGAAAGACGGGGCCTCAGTCTCTATCACATCAGAGCTGTTTCTGTGTCCAGCCGCTGCACAGACACCACCTGAAAGACTGAAGCAGAGGTCTGAAGGTTAAAGAGCTTATTGTTATATGAACATTTTGCAGCATTTTGCATTTGTAAAATTTAAATACTGGATTGGTGAAGGTGCAAATGTTAAAAATTACAAACTTGTACATGCAAAGTTTCTGCAGTTCAGAGAAACATTGAATGATTTCGGGTTTTATCAGCTTTTGCATCACATCCTGTCAGCCAGTTAGACCAGAGGTGTGTCCTCGTGCTCAGCCAATCTGGTTTCTTGTATTCAAATTGCATTCATACAAATGCATATGTAGGTCACATTAAAAATATGGCTGTTAACTTCCTCCAAAAACAGTGACTGACAGATATGTTGGTCATAATGCAAATTTAACTGAAGATCTGTCAGATTATGTTTCATAGAGCCTCACTAATTGTTTTAGTTACATGTTCTTGTACATCTCAGATATTTGTGGTCAAGTGAAAACTCGGGAACTTGATTCCAAAGATGAAAGAAAGACTTTCGTTCACTGAATTCAGCTCTTTATTTAAACTCGGTGTCTAAATGTACTGCAGCCTATTTTAGATATGAACCAGCAGAGGCATTATGAAGGCAGAAAGAGCAACCACCTCTCTGCAGCTATAAACTCTCCTGTCATAAAATATATATAAGCAGTAAAGCATTAAAAACCTAGTGCTCTTTTGATAGTGTAAAATGTTAGCTGCTGTTTAATTATAAGAACTTATTATGAACACGTTCTTTTGAACAGGAACCTGAACAGAAAATAGAGAAATGTTAAGGCAGAATCACTCATTCCCAGCTTAAAATTCATCCCACTTTGACTGTAACTGTTGTTCAGATTATGTAGAATATATTACTGTTTCTTTATAGACACAATTTCTGTTAAATTGCAGTCTTGGAAAGAAGGCTGTGATAGTTTTCATGTTACTCAAAAACATAGTGTTTAAAAAGTGCAGTGACTCTTCAAACAAGCTGTTCTGTTCTCTTTAAAATCGAGGTAGCATCCCTGTGTGCTGTAACTAGTTCATGCTCCTGTGCTCCTTCGGACTAACAGAGTCTAAAAATGGGAACGACCCCATCGTCGGCCTTCAAGGTGTTACCTGCTGAACCAGATCGCAGCTTGTGTTTGCGGGAGAGCAACAACCTCATGTGCCTCGGGCCCGCATGATCGGGATGCCCTGAAAAAGTGTTGCGGCCGCATGATGGGATTGTATGGCGCAAGTGATTGGCATGCGCATGAAGTCATTAAAGAGGAACCTGCTTGTGTTGCAGCGAACAAAGCTCCCCTTTCTTTAGTAGGCCATTATATGAGCGAGGCTTTGGCCTCAAAGGCTCAGCTTCCCCACGTTTTGCATTTCCCCTCATTAACTCACTGCTGCTAACAGTAGCCGGAGTGAGCTGGAGAGAAGAAAGTGCATTGTGTTGTTCGTTGCTATTTTGTTTGTGTGAAATGAGCTTAACTTGTTCTTTTTAATTAATCTCCTAAAATGGAAAATAGAGTTAACAAAACAAGACCGACCTGAGAGGAAGTTCACTTTGTGTCTCCTTAACCTAAATTCTGTCCTCTCAGGTTTCGTTTTGGACAGAGATGCAAGTGTTCAGCATCTTCTTTTGTAAAAATAAAAAATCCATGTGATGGTTTGTCAGCATATGTTATGATATTGGTTTTATATTTATATCCTCTTAGATTTTGGATGATGCTGTCTTGTGTCTTTCCCTGGTTTCAAAGGCTGCATCACTGTAACGTGTGTCCAAATTGCTGATTTAGATTTTATCAAAAATCTCATTGTGATTATATTTTGGGAAAACAACTTAAGCTATCCCTGCAATATTATTCCAATATTATTATCAATAGTGCAGTATTTGGTGAGAAATATGGTAATATTTAACTTCGTCTTTGTCACCCAGACCACAATGCTGTTATCGGGTCAAAGCTGGAAAGATCAGAGAAGATAAATGATGGCCATTTAAAGAAGTTTGCTGAACAAATTCACCTTTGATTTTCTTTACTTTCCTGCTGTGTTGGATTTATTAATTATCTCTTAAAAAGTACTTGACTGTGATTTAAAAGAACCTTGTTGATTAAATAAAGTTGGCGCCCTTATGGATATGGATGCTCACTTTCATCCTAACTTGTCTTTTAGTAAAAGGGAGTGGATGTTAGTGGCTTGGATGTTTATGTGGATGAGGAATGTGTGACGTTCTCACAAAAGTCCTGATTTCAGAATAATTTTTAAGCTGAGTTGCAGAGGTGTAATCATTCAGATCTGTGCATGGGGACACACACAGGTTGTCTCACAGAAGCCTTTAGATGCCATCGGCCACATTTCTGCCTTTTTTGGCAGCAGAGCCCTGGACGCTAAAGTTGTGATTTGCTGAATTTTTGCGTGTGTGTGCTGTGACACAGCTGTGACAATAGCTACTGGCCCCCTGCAGCCTTATGGCACAGACAGGACAGGGCCCACGGCTAATCCTCAGGTATGTGCTGTTGTTTAAAGGTGCACAATACTTTCCAGTGCTGCCATGAAACCACTGTAACTGTCAGTGAAAGGTGTGTTTATCTTGTTAAAGCCCACATATGCCTCCGTTGGCCAGAGTGCGTGTCACAGGAAATGCTAAAATATGAATTTGGACGTTAAAACAAGCGAGTGCACCCACTCTGTGCTAAATATAATCTTAAAACCTTCAGGAGATTACGGGATGTTTTTGTTTTTATTTGCAGAATACAGGCTAGTGAAGAGGAAAAGAATTAAAGAAAGAAAAAAAACTATGAAGTATTTGTTTTGTGTAAACACAGTAACGCAAGTGTGTGATTAAACTGTTTATTTTGGCATTTAAAATAATTTTTCAAGCAGAACTTCTCTAAAAAGGAACACATCATCCCAGATGTTCTTCTCCATTCAGGAAGAAGGAAAGTTTGGAGTTTTGTCTCCGAGCTGCTGCTGTTATCTATGAGGAATTCTGTC
>JAPZDY010000001.1:25866557-25880583 GCA_029783645.1 Ctenochaetus hawaiiensis | reverse complement strand
GATCTAATTTTTCAAGCAGAACTTCTCTAGAAAGGAACACATCGTCCCAGATGTTCTTCTCCATTCAGGAAGAAGGAAAGTTTGGAGTTTTGTCTCTGAGCTGCTGCTGTTATCTGTGAGGAATTCTGTCAGTTTACAGTAGACTGTTCACTGTCAAAGACGGGAGGAAGAGTGCAGATAGTTGTGGGTAACTGACAACAAACAGGCTGTGATAAGGTGGGTTTCACTTACTGCCTGAGACAAGCTCGCTAATAGCTGGAATGCTTTTGTTCTAATCTATACTGTAGTTATCAGTGAAGTAAATGAGTAGATGATACAGGCTTCTTTGAGATTATTCTTGAGTTTAAAACATCAAGTGTGGCCTTTTGTTTGCGTGTGGTGCAGCTGTTTCTCTGCCTGTCACACATGTTCACTGTTTTATGAGTTTCAGAGGTGAAATTAGTCGAATATCTAACAGACAGGCAACTCCTGCAAATGTCTTATAGATGTTTGATGGTAAGTTTAATCATCATGTAAAGTGTTTTATGCTGTGAAATGTCTATGGTTGTTCTCTGAAGCTGTCAAAAATGCTGGATGGTGTCTAAGCAAGTCCACAAGTCGATGCATCAATCCAAAACCATGATATTTATTTATATTAGAAATGGGACCCAGAACTTATATTTTTCTAATTGCACTAATTGCCAATATTTATTAATGCAAAGCAGATCCATAACATGACCTCCATACAGAGTTAGTGGTATATATCTAATGAAAATTATAATAATATACATATATATATAAATTAACACAGTGGTATCAGGGTAGCACTTGATACAGGAATCAGTATCTTGACCTCTCTAGATATGCCTTATCTGTCAGATTGTGCTGATGTGGTTTTCTGTCACATCCGGTTATCAAAGCATGTTAACATTTTGTTTCACCTGAAAATTGGTGCAAAGTTCACTTTGAGGCCAGGAAACAAAGTACAACCTGGATTCAGGTGCAGGTCCTGGTACCTGGCTGACTGAACTCTGCTCGCTCTTGTTGTGCCACCATGTTCAGTTTCACATCCCTGTGCTTTTACTTTTTGCACCACCTGCATTCATCCTGAGTTACCTACTGATGCATTTCAGAGCGGGGCATTCACTGCGGTGACTTAGCAGTCTGGTTGAACGATTATAGTCAGACACCCTGGAGACGATTTGAGGGTTCCTATTGTCTCCACAAAGCCTGAGTCCTCTGCACAGCCTGAAAGAGCCCACTTAGCACTGAAGCTGTCTCAGCTAAGAAAAATATTTCTGCTCTACATGTCAAGCTGGCTGAGCTGCACTGGAGAGCAGGTGAGCTATGAGAGAAAACTCTAAATGCCAACTGTAATGAGACCCCCCCCCCCCCCACGAGTCCTTGTTTTGTGGATGGAGTGTCCACGTCAACGTAAAGCTTAATAAGGGTTCAGTTGGAGGGTTGGACTGTTTTGACCTTCTCAGCTGAGAGAATGAAGTATTGTTCTGAGAGAGCGGACTAAGTAGTTTGTTCTCGATGCTAATTCTCTGTAGATGCATGGTCTCTTTCGGTGGATTAAGTATATTTAAAATGTGAATGTGCATGTTGTCAGTTTATCAAGATGGAGAGGTTCTTAAGAGTGTTGAGAGAAATCTGTTAACGTAATAATCAAGCAGTTAATCAACAGGAAGTCAGTCAACAACAATTTAAGGTCCCAGGCTTCATAAAAAGGTGCAGATATTCATTTAAATGTTGCCATCGTGATGAAATGTTGATATTATTCCCACACAGGTATAACAGACCCTGAAAGCAGAGTATTTTAAGCGACTTAAAACATGCATATACAAACTCAAAGCTCTTTTTATACAGAAATCCTGCAGTGCCGCCGCAATGCGGACCCTCGTCATGCCAGCTTACACTGAACCAAAACAACGTAAGGCTTCAGCTGTGACTTTAGATATTATGTCTGCGTTCTGGAAACAAAAGAGGTGCATCCATGTAGAGTGATGTTTTACACATGCACTCCACAGAGCTTTCTAGATATTAAAAATAGCAGAACAGGACAATAATTGACCTTCTTTGTTATGTGGCAGTTGAACTAGTACTCGTTTTGGAGGTGAATGAGCTCCCGCTCCTCATTTTCTCTCTAATTTTTTGACATTTTTGATTGCTGTTCTTCTTCTCTGAGTTAGCTGCTAACTGCTGCTAGCTGCTTTTTGCTCTCCCAGTGTGAGTCGCACACCTTACGTGTGATCAAAATGTCACAGCAAGGTGGAATAACAATGCAGTATTTCCCCTTTCAACAGGCTGTGTAAAAAGAACTAAAGTGTATCGGCTTCTTCTAGACATTTTACACCAACATTTGGTGACCACAGAAGAAGAAATCTGCTGCATAGTATGAAGAGATGTTAGTGTTTGTTTCATGAATCAACTAGAATGCAATGCAAACACAAAACATGTTTCATCGTGAGTAAAAAGGCTCATTTCTCATCCCTTTCGCCATAAACTTTTGGTCCTTGTTTTCTACATCCATTGTCACTGCAATCTGCACAAACACATGAAACCCGACTCAATAAAACAAGACCATGCATGTTGTCTGGAGTTGTCGGGAGGCATTCTAGGAAATGAAGGAAGTCTCAAAGTAAAGGGAGAAAAAAAGTAAGTTTAGGAGAAGTGGATACAACAAAATTCGAGTGTTTTTGCCACAGAGCGATGAAGTGAAAGGGTATCTGAGGATGCAATTTTCCTGTAACCTAGAAAGTCTTGTTTACTTCTCTTTTCACCACAGTAAACCAAAAGTCGTTCCACATCATTTCTCCACAAGCTTTGGGTGTGCAATAAACCATGTGGTCGTAATAACATTATTTGCAGCCTCTCCAGAGATTTTCACCAACATCTTCCATCATTTCCTTGAAGTCTGCAGCCAAACTTGTGTTATCATCGCGCTGCAGCTCATCTGTCTCCCTGTTGACCGCGGCTCTGACTGCAGCACCAGGCTCAGATTTCAAAAAGCCTGCGGTCTGCTGAAGGCAGAAAGACAGCAGCCCACCAACCCCCCCATCCTCAGAAAAGGCAGTGAGAGAGCCACTGTAATGCTGCCCTGTAATTACAGGTCATGTTTTTTCCTAATACGCTAAACAGATGTTCTTGAAATTATGCTGAACATTCAGACCCGGAGTTAAAGATGATAACCTGTCATTACGATCAGCTGGAGAAGGTTCGCAGTTTCTGTTGCCTAAATGATTTAGACTGAAGATTCTCAGATTACGAAAGTGTTGCTGTCCTCTCAGTGACAAAGTTATTGCCACATCAGTAGATTTAATGGACAGCAAAAGTAGAATTTACACAAAAAAGCTAAAAATTTTAATTCAAACTGGAAGGAAACATCTACCTCTTCAACAAATTCAATTCTCAGATTTAATATTCTGAAGTTTCTTTGCAGATGCAGACCTTCTTAAGAAGGTTTATCTGTAACTTTTTGACATAGACATAAAGCTGCACAGCATTTAGTTTAATCTGGTTTGTAAGTTTCTTCCACTTTCTTCTTAAATGGTGAAGAAACACCAGATCAAATGCAACGAGTCGTGTTCCTCCAACTCAGCTAAAAACCCGATCATATAATCCGTCAGTATGTCCATGAGTGTTGTTTTGGATTGCCAGAATCTAACATATTATATTCTATCATTTTTCCTTTGATCACTCGTGCCCACTCATGCATCCCATGATTCATAGTGATGTCTTTGAAATCACTGCTCATGTAGGTGTCGAATGCCCTGGAGAAAGAAAAATCTTCCCTCTCTACCGTTATGCAACGCTCCACAAAAGAAACCTTTGGTGTCTAATATGATCAAATTCACTGCAGCTAATTGACCATGAAGATGACACCTCCGTGTGCTGTATGTGCCCTGAGGTTGAGAAGGAACTCTTTTTATGATCAAATGTCTGTTGCGTGCGTGCTTGACTTCATCACCGGTATCTAAAAAAGGAAACTGTGTTGTTCTCCCGCTGCACGTTGGAGGACATCTGTGTTCATCACTGTGAGTTGGAGGCATCTTGGCACTGAGCTGCTCACGTCCACCCAGCTATGAAACACCAGATGAGTCCTTTTGCCACTTGCAGCCTCACTTAGAAGTTACCCGTCCTTGTGACCCATCCAGTTACATGTATGTAAACTGGACCTGCTCGTGTTAAAGTCTTATATTTTTTGTACACATGGTTTTTTTGTTGGCTGGTATGTTGCCTGTAACATGTTGATTGTTCCTGGAGGAAACGAGCCGGTGTCCTGGCTGCTACTCGGCGCTGTCTTCCCCCAGGCCAGAGGCGGCTGAATGGGTCCGTTTGGCCCAACAGACTCCCTTTCTGAGGGGGAAATGGAGTGTGCATAATCTGGGTCATTGATACCTCCTAGTCCCTCACTGTCTTCCTCTTCTTCTCCTCCCCTCCTCTTCTTTCATCTCCCCTCCTTTGCTCCTTGATAACCGTCCAACATCCACTGTCTACAGTACTTTTGACCAGTTTTGTTCATTGTTACTAAACTTTCTATCCAGCAAAACAAACAGGAGCTTTGAGCCTGATATTCTAGACTTCAGTCAATAAATCATATACTGAGCGTTGCAAATTTTATTATGATAATCTTAAATAAACTTTTCTAACAACCTCTGATGGACAAACTATAGGATGATGACACTTAATAACATGTTCACTTTTTTAAAATGCTTTCATGGTGCCTTTCCCTTCATAAGAAACCAGTTATGAGTCTTTGTTTCCTTTCATATCCATATCTGAGTCAACATATACAACCGTGCCTTCAGCCCTGAATTTTACTCACATGTGTCATCCAGTTGTTTTAGTAATTATTTACTTTAGACACAGTTACATTCAGATAATAGCCTGGGGTGTGGTTGGTGCATTCAATATAGACTTGCCCCACATAAAGACCAGGTTTTAAAAAAAACTGGTGTAATGTACATTTTTATCTCTTTAAACTGATTTATTCAATGATATAAACACTCTATTTTCAAAACTTTGCTCTGGATTACTAATCTTAAATCCTACTGTGTAATTTGAGTCTCTGTAGCTGTGTGTGTGTTAATGTCCCAGCCAGGATTTATTTTGTAGTATAAATAGCAGAATGCAGAAACAAACCTTTAAAAGGAAAAAAGGGAACAGAAACAAAAAGGCTTCAAACTAAAATATGACTAAATATACACAAAGGCTGCTCTAAGGTTTCACTGTTTCTGCTAACACTGAAAAACATGCAGTAAAAAACACTTTTAGGGTTTTAATTAACTTTTAATGTAATATCCTAGCAAGTATCAATCATTTCTGAATATGATTTCATAGAAAACCATTAAACCAAAACGATTTATTGAGCCTTTCAAACAACAGCTGTTGATAATGTGCCTTCCATTTGCTGGCCTCTTTTTATTGCGGGGCGGTGTACTTTTCCTATTCCACCAGCCAAACGCAGACCGTGCAGCGTCATATTGATATTTCCAGAGCTAGACTGGAGTCTGACAGGAAAAACATTTTTCCACTCTCTAAAACAATAAAATGTAAATGTGAGGTCACTCAAAGAGCACGGGCCTTGTTTTAGACTCAACATTTAGCACCAGCGCTCACCGGTCAGCACAGGCATGCAAATGTTCTCGCAACTCAGGGCAGTTGTAGCATTAAGTGATGGAAAGCACAGGAAGGTGCTAAGTGAGACAGAAAATAGCATGTAAAGAAAACGGCGCACAAAATGCTCCTTGAAATGGGTGTGTGGAAAATGTGCAATGAGTTTCCTTTAATTCAAGTCAGATTAAATTAAAATATACTCAGATCTCTGTAATTTGTTGTAGTTTTAATGTACTCAGGCCTGTCATGACCATTCATTGAAGAACCCTCCATGTTCATGACTCATGTGAACAGTTAAACCATTAAAGCATTAGCTTCCAGTTTTCCAGTTTCATGGCTCTGACTAATAGTGAAACCCTCTCTGACATCATTAGGTCATACATATCTGTGTAGGTCATTCTGTTTGTTGAGAAACAAGAAGACTCACGTGGACGTATGAGTAAATGAAAAGGAAACAAAAAGGTGTCAGTTCACATGTGCTCAGGCAGGTTAAAGAGGAAAGAGTCACCAAAGGCAGAAGTGTTGGACGGAGACCAGCAGCTGAGAGTCGGTGACACTCAACAGGTTTTGAAGCAGGTGTTTCAGGATCAGCCGACTCGGCCGTCTCATCTGCTGCTGCGTCTGGATTCTGGAGGCAGGAAGAGCTCAAACAAATCGTCTCATGAATCCTTCAGCAGCCAGAAAACAGTATTGTTTTTATGGGATTTTGGTGTTTGTGGATTTATTTTAGGGCAGGAATTGGATTTGCAGGTTCTAAACAAAGAACATTGGTGGTACAAACAAGGTGTTTTGCAACCTGTTGAGTCTGCAGTCGGCTCACATCAGACCCCATGTGTGACTCGTAACACAATGTGACTCATTTTGTTGCATTGATTTAAAAAAACTCTCCTTCTAAGCATAAAATATGTATCTTTTTCATGTTAAAATGTCTTAAAACGACCCATCTTTGTCAAATATTTAGTTGGTTTGTGGACTAACATTATTCAACAGTGTTCAAACCCAGAAATTTGTTATTTTGAGCTTCAATCTGTCTCGTTTCTAACTTCTAAGTAAAATCAATCAGAGAAAGAGGAGAGAAGTCAGCAAATGTGACTAAACATAACGTGAATGAAACTTTAATACATTGACTCATCTGTGAACACTTCTGTCTGAGTCAAAAAACTGGATTTCTTTCACCGCAGCCGTGATTGTTTTTTTGGTTTTTGGATCCTAAACGCTGAGAAGTGAATCAAAACAATTCTGCACGATTGAATATTTAAAAATTTGTATGTGGCGCCGAGCTTCAGCTGTGGTTCAAGTTTGCCTTCATTGTTTGCCTCCAAACTTGGCAGAACTTGAAGTCTGGAGCAGCTTTTTTCTCCAAAACTCCTCCGTCATGGTTTGTGAATCTGACCGAGAGTTTTAAGCAACGTGCTACTAATGTTTTTTTAAAGTGAGAAAAACAAAACAGCAGAACTTCTTTGAAAGAAACTTGTGAAATTGTGATAAAAAAACATGATTGATCTTTTCTAGGAGGTGCAACAGAAATGTATTAGCGGAGCCGTGATGGTGTTGTTATGGTGCTGCTGTGTTGAAGCCCCCTGAGTTACGCTTCCTGTCTCACCCAAAGCTGCTGTCATTGTCCTGGGAGGGGACACAGGAAGTGGAATTCTCCATGGCGACAAAAGAGGAGTGGTCCTGTTTACTGCCACTGTTTGTAGTTCTGTTTCATATGAGCCCCCAGTTGTTATTTTTTTATAGCCAATTTTTCACAGCAGCCTGTAAAAGAGTTCAGTTTAATGACGAGGAGTGTGTTTGGTTACAGTCAGCATTATTTTACAATGAGTTGTCATTAAATGGATTGTTCTACCAGCAAAATACTTATCAAATTTGACATAAGAGTTGTATTACTGCTAGTTTTAAAGTATTTTTTGACCTCTCTCTCTCTGGATGTGTTTGTTTTGGAGAAACTGTGTTCCCATCTCATCCTTCACCCTCCGTCCTTTATATGAGGAGTTTAAAATTTAGTCCTCTAGTATTTACAAGCTTTGTGACTTAACCTTGTACTTCAAAACAGCTGTTCTTTGTTTAGTTAATCTTTGACCAAAACTGATTAAAATACAGCTTTTGCAGCAATAATCTTTTTCTTGTAATGTTAAAATACTAAGTTATATCCAAGCAAACAGTAGCATGTAATGTGTTTTTTCTGCAACATTGTCCTTGAAACCTCTGCTGAGCTCTGTATCGATTTCCTTCCTCTACTTTCTCTCTCCTCTCTCTAAAATCCACTTTCAGTATTAACAATAACAGGTCCTGCACAGCACAGTTAGATAATTTAACACACACACACACACACTTACACACACAGCTCTTTATTCAGCGTCCTATATTTCAGTGTCAGCTGTGTCACCTGTTGGTGTTCAGCCGGTGGAAGGTGGAGGAAGTTGGCGTTGGTCGAGCGCTTCATTCAGACGGACCGGCCGCTGTTATCAGACAGGCCGAAGAGGCCTTCAGTCATTTTTAATTACAGTGTGGACGGTGACTCCGGCTCCGGCCTCGGCTGACTCAGGTGTCTGTTGACACACTTCTTGTATCCGTAAATACCAGCTGCATGAAGGCTGAAATGCTGCAGTTTATCGGTTGGCTGAATTTTTATGAATTAATGGAACATTTCTGTTGAATTGTGTTAGTCTCTTTACTCTTTCACCTCAGTAATGTCCAGGATTGATGTGATTGTTTAAATAGCTGTGAAATTGAATTTCCTGAAGCTGCTGAAAACTTACCTACATAAATTAGCAGGAAAACCACACTCGGTAATCTGAAAACCAGGAGTGTGGTTTGCAAAATAA
Organism: Ctenochaetus hawaiiensis; assembly: GCA_029783645.1. Classification (NCBI taxonomy): domain Eukaryota; kingdom Metazoa; phylum Chordata; class Actinopteri; order Acanthuriformes; family Acanthuridae; genus Ctenochaetus; species Ctenochaetus hawaiiensis. The sequence continues at coordinate 25,872,154 of JAPZDY010000001.1, read as the reverse complement.
TTTGCTGTCATGTAAAGTACATGTTGTTTGGCTCCAACCAGTCGTTATTTTCGTCATTGATGATTAGTCAGATGTGTTGAGGATGAATAAACCTGCTGTTTTGTATTAAAAACTTCGGAATATCTATCAAAAATCCGAACAGCTCAAGTTGTTGTCTTCGCATTCCTTCTTACATCTGATCAAGAGTCCAAAACACAATACAACATTACAAAGAATAAAAGACAAATACACATTTTCAGAAGCTGGAAGGACCCAATGTGAAGCCATCACATAAAAGATCAGCTGACATCTTTTCAGCCCTACATGGAACTTGTATTAAAGGGGCTAAAACATGTAAAATCACCGGTGCTGAAACCAAAATCAATTCAATATAACCTCGTCCTTTATGATGTGTTTTAAAATGTGTGTTTATATCAAAAATCCAGGCAGCTTGCCAGAGACATTTACTCTGACGTGGTGTAATCCCTCTTTTTGTTTGCACTGAGGCGAAGCTTTTATTGTGGTAGAAACAGAGGGAGCTGTCAGGTAGCTTCTGCTGTGTTTCCTGGACTTCACTGTGAGTAAACTCTCAGCTTTTGTTGCTGAAATGGTGAAATAAAGTGGCTTTTGTTCAAACTGTATCAACAGTGAGTTCCAGTGCAGAAACAGGCAGGTCAGTTCTTGGTATTCCTCTCTTTCATTTCTTTCTCTTCCTCCTTTTTTCCGCTCTCTCTCTCTCTCTCTCTCCCACAGCTCAGATTTCAGGAAACCAACATCCTCTTCTCACTATGTCTGTCCGTCTCTTTTCTCTGTATGTCTGTCATTTTCTCCGTCACTCTCTTTCTGAGAATTTCTGTCTCTCCTACTGTTGGATTTCCGAACATTTTAGTCAGAGCTCATGTTCCACACCCAAGCCGTCACATCCTACTCACTACTAGTTAATAGAGAGTCATGTAAATGAGTGCACAACTGGCTTTAAAGGTAGTAAACTGTCTTTCCCTGAATGCCCTGAAACCATGTTGCCATCATTGCATGAGAAAGGGAAAACTTGTTTTTCCTTCTGGACCTTTAAGTGATTCAGGAGGGATAGTAGTTCACCTCCACTCCCTTCAATTCACCTTTTATTATTCCTCCTTAATGGTTTCTCAGAGTGGTAAATCTAGCTAAACTAGATATTAAGCTTTTATTAATGTATTTATATTCCGGTAATACTGCTCTAATTGCTTTAAGCTTGTCTTGTTTATATATATGAGGCTGTTTGAATTTTATGATATTTCCCAGGCGTTTCAATGGGGCCAAACGTCCACTGGAATAAAACACTTATGAGCTTCTCGTTTCAGGTTCTGGCTTTACTTAACAGTTGTGCACATTTAAATGAAAGATTCCTGCTTATCAGATTGTTTAATTTGTGTTATTTTTACTCATTAAAGAGGTGAAAGTATCCAATAAACTGCAAGACACAGTGACCCCTCAAATTTCTCTTGGTGGCCCTTGAAGGGGTCCACACCTGCAGGTTGAGAACCACTCAACTGAATCTTCTGTGATACCTGATTTTTGCTTTTATACTTCGTGTTTAATCATTTTTCATCACAGATTTCTCAACCTTTAATCACAGTCTTGGTTTAAAACTATTAATTATGGACTTGATGTAACAGTGGGACAGAAGCTGAATTTTTGAGGGTCTTACAGATGCCAATATCTGCAAGTTTAAAGGTGCCGTATGTAACTATTTAGCACCAAGTACAGTGCAATTCCTGTATAGAAGTCAAATTAGTATTGTGAACTGTTTGTACAGGGTTGATATCTGGTATAAACGGTGCTATGGGAGTACAAGAGAGTTTGGCAGCGCAGTGAAAGTTGAGTTGAAGCCATGAAACTGTTTCCATACTGGGAGTTGAATTCTGGCCGCCTGAGTGAAAACCAGGAATTTTAACCGCAAGAGTGTATGAGACCTGAACATTAAAAACACTGTACTTTCTACTGTAACACACCAATTAAACTGGGTCAAATGATTTGAAGTACATTCAACCGCAGTTTTTAGCCACACTGAAACAAATTCAAAAGAGTTTTTAACTGTAATTGATGCTAAAATGTAACATATTGCATCTTTAAAACGTTCATTAATGACCTCTTTTACTACAGTTTAAACCATTTTGACAAGATTTCCTTAGATTTTTATCCCAAAGTGTCCAAGTTACCCGCTGAGCAGGATGTTTTGTAGTTGTAGGTAATGATATGACACAAGCTGCTCACACACTGAAATGCTTGCAGTGTATTGAAAAGCTGGTTGAAGTGGACAAAAGTGAGTTCAGTTAAGAAAAGATCATTGATTGGGCTCAAAAATACACCCAAGTTGGATTGTTTTGGTCTTAAAATCCAGGGGGAGTTAATCATGGTTTTCATTCACCACAGAAAAAAAACTGTCATGATCACTTTCAGAAATCATCTGAAGATGCAGAGCTGCTTTCAGACACTCAGAGCTCTAATAAGCTGCTCGGAGAGAAAAATATTTCCTGTGTTAGCAAATCCGCTGGTGCTTTCATTCCAAAAAATTAAGTCCAGGTTTTGGAGCAGTGAGCTCAGTCTACACATGCGGGCTTTGAGGAAGCATTTGCATGTATTGACTGCAATTTTCACTAAACCCCAAAAACCGAAATGTGAAAGACGCTGACTGCAGTGTTGGCTTCCTGCACTCCTCGTTTTCCATTGACCCAAATTAGCCTCAAACATGGCCGTCCACCAGTGAGTTAAACACAGGGATGAAGTAGCAGTGGACTGCTGTGCCGTATCCTCATGTTACAGTCAATTTACCACACAGTTTAGAGAGAAAGTTAACCTCTGTCAAACATCCACTTGTGGACGGCCTTTTACTGGTATGACCCAAAAAAACAGTGTGTTATTCTCTCCAAAGGAAATTATGTGGAAGTGTCAGATAAACTGTAAGTTAGGTCTTCAGTAGTCAAAGCTGCAGCATTAAGCTCCATAATCATCCAGGAGCTTCCTGTGATTTGTCCAGATTATGTTAAAATGTGGCTACAGCTACCAGTTAATGTAATTATGACTAAATTTATTAATTATTTTCAAATGTTTTTAATCTCCAAAATGTCAGAAGACGATTAAAATGCCCCTCACATTTCCCCAGAGTCGAAGTGACACCCACTTGTTTCATTCAACAAACCGTCCAAACCTGAAAGTATTCAAAGCAAAATTTTCTAAAGCAGATATATAAAATGTCTCTGTGCATCAAGAAAGTGCAGAGAAATTCATACAATGGAAATGTTTCTAGAGGCTCGATAACAAAGGGGCCAGTCGCTGGGCTTTTCAGGAAGCTTTTTATAACGGAAATAATACCAAGTTATATCAGAACTTCTCCAGTTAAATGATTCCTGCATTTGATTCTTTTTGCATCCAGATCTTGACAGCAATTGTTTCTGTTTTGCAGCAAATCACAGAAGTTTCTGTCGTTTAAATGAGACGTATGATTGTCTGTTTCTTTTACTCTGAGAATGAATTTACGTAAAAATCATTTAGATGGAGAAACTGAATGCTATGACTGACATGATGGGCATCACATTAAGTAGAAACAACATGTGTCAAATAAAGTACTCTATTGGTATTTTATTGGCTTTAATGATACTTCTGTTGTTTCTGGTATCATAACTTTATTAAATTGACAGTTAATGGGCTTGTAAAGCCACTAATCGCTTTAATTCTGCAGAAATAAATTGATTTCATCTCAAAAATTGCTGTTAACTGCTGGTTTGACCAGACCGAGAAGCTCCAATTCCTCACGTTTTACAAACAGATTGATGTTTGTTAATCATTAAACTAATTTTCTGTCCATAAGTGGACTTACTGGCAGTAATGTTCCTTCGGAGGCCTCTGCTCAGAGTCTGAACGAGCTGAAGAACTGCAGCTCTTTGCTCAAAGAGGTCAAGGCCGCTCTGTGTGAGCTGCAGCGTCGCCTCGGGGCTCAAGGTGAACTATTTCTGTTGGACGCTGCAGAGGCAGAGTTGTGTTACACACTGATACATTTGGAGGCAAAGAATGGTGACCTGTAATTGTATGTGTGTGTGTGTGTGTGTGTGTGTCGAACATGTCGGTGCACGTTCGCTGCCACATCAGTCAGCTGACCCCTCAGTTCTGGTGAATGCACCCGAACATGCTGTCAACGTTTGGTTTTGAGGTTGTTTTTAAAAAGTTTTCTGTTCACAGTTAAACGCCAAAACAAAGAGGAAAGAGGTTTATTCAAAAAGAATCCGTTCATTTCAGCCATTTCAGACCTTTCAGTCTGCTCCTGCCCCTAACGATTACTTATATCCTGATTCAACATGGTAGAAAACAGTAAAGAGTACAAAAATTTAATTTAGACTGCGGTACATACAGTACCACTCAAAAGTTTGGACACACTTTCCCATAAACTTCAATGAGAAAATGTGTCCAAACTTTTTTTTGCTACATCTGAACCGGACAAACAGTGACTCTTTTGTTTCACCTCTGAGCTGAAATGTCAAATTTATGACAGTAAAGTTAAAATATGACATTAATGGAGGATCAACGACCCACAAAAGTATTATGTGATTTACTTCATGGACATAAAAAAAATGATCGATTAGAGTCTTTATTGCCTTAAAGAACCTGACTATGTGAAGGCTTGTGTCTTTGTTGCCGAACAACATTTTACTCTCAACCACAATTGAACAGGAGGCCATTGTTTTCACGAGTATCCATCCAAACATGCTCACTGCAGTTTATTATGGATCTTTTGACAGCAGCCAGGAGGGGAATCAAGAGCCAGAACGTTGATTGTTCAGGCAATTAATCAGCTCCTGACATGTCTCCATAGGCTTCATCATACACTGCACTTACATGACAGCACGTGATGGTACTTCACAGGAAATGCCGCAGGAGTTGATTATTATTTCTTTTTTGTATCTGTCATGTTATAAATCAAAGTGCATTCTTCGGAAAGCGGCACATGTCAATCCCTTTTCTTTAAAGATAGTTTTACGAGTGCTTGTTCTATAAGTGTTTATATGTCTGAAGTGCAGTTTCCTCTGCCTGTAACAGTGAAGGGGGTTGGGCCTGTTTATGAAGGTAGCGAAGCCTATTAAAAAGCAGAGAAATGAGACTGTGTGGTATGTGTACCGCATATCATAGTCTGGCTCTGAGTGTCTTATCTGTCTGCAATAATCAACACCTTCCTCCTTCAATGTGACACAATAACTTACATCTTATTATCATGTCGCATTCCTTTGTTACAGAATATTTCACAGCACTTCCTGTATAATTCAGGTGTCCAAAGATCAACTGACTCATTCAACAATAAAAACTTAAGAGCTCATCAGAAGCTCTGATTTTTTATCAAATTCGAATACGTGAAAAATCTTTTTTCAGACTTTTGAGCAACAGACAAACAGACAGACAGACAGGCGTGACCTCCTTGGCAAACTGCATAATATTTATTAGCTAGTTTAGTTATTGTGTCTAATGATGTCATACAGTCGTAATAAAAACATATAAATACCTGATGACACGCCTGTCGTATCGTAATTCACCCAAGATGTGAACCTGAAGGATGAGAATGTCACTGCTTTCCAGTTGTAAAATCATCCAGA
>JAPZDY010000001.1:25828436-25850834 GCA_029783645.1 Ctenochaetus hawaiiensis | reverse complement strand
CTCATCAGCACCGCACACACACACACACACACACACACACACACTCACACACACACACACACAGACACGACAGTCAGCACTTGCTGTCAGACTCGACCAGCTGCCCCACTGCCCCGACTCCACCTGCAGCAGTGTGTCAAATAGAAACGAGACGGATAGAAAAGGGATTATTCAGTGTGACGTAGAAGCTGCAAAGCCAGATCCAGTCACAGTGGACCTGCTCTCCACCTGCAGCTCTTCTGTGTTTTCAGTGCTTTCAGTTAGAAGTTTCAGTCGTATACACTGGATTTCAACAAGTCTTGGATAAGCAAAAATGCAAAATTTCACAGCTTCCAGGTCCTCTAACAGGAAATAATGACGGGTTTTCACAACAATCATCTATAGAAAACATGTCTAGGTCAGATGGTTCATCAAAGAGGACATTAAAAGAAGTCAGTGTGTGTTTTGGGAAGATATTATGATAGATTTTTGTCACTTTTTAACATTTCATGGCGCTGTGACTAACTGAGGAATTGAAAGAAAAAAACGACAACTGACTGATTATTTGTTAAATATAAGAACTGTTAGTTGCAGCCTGAATAAGTTCTGATTTGAAACTTGGTTTTGTGTCTCCTGTTTCTCTAAAATGTGTCCTGGATGTTCCAGCTTCCCACATCCCTGCTAAGGATAAATGATGATAAATAAAGATTGGATGGGTGAATGTTTCCCTGAGATGACAGACACGCGCTGAGAAACAACCACTCTCCGTCCTCCCTTTCTGCTAGTCATGTCCATCTGCAGCTGGCCAGATGTTGCTTTTCCCCTGTCATCCCTCCTCTGAAACTCTCCTGTGATTTTTCACAGGAGCAGGAGTCCATGATGTGTTTTAAAAGCACTTTGTGGAAGCTCATTCATGTGTCCTCTCTCCCCTTTGCCCTCCTCCTGCAGGAGAGGAAACAGCAGAGAGACAGAAAACACAAGTCCACAAAGTTTTCTCTTGATGCTGCTTCACGCCATGAGGTCTAAGATTTTCACTTTTTTGAATTTAATTAAAAAAACAGAAGAAAATATGAGGATTTTTAATTATTCTTATATGGTTTTTAATCAAATAAAAGCAGACTGTGAGAGGGTTAAAACCTTAAACCACCTCTCGCCCTCGTTCAGAGCTCACAGTCCGTTCCCCCTGCACATTTTCCATGCTCATGAGTTTGAGTATCAATAAAGTCTGTTACATAAACGCTGAAAGCACGCCCTGCTCTCCTCACTTCAGTTACATAAACCCCTGCAGGTGACCTCTTTGCTGCGAGGTTCTCATGTGCCGACTGTGTGTGTGAGAGTGTGTGTGTGTGTGTGTGTGTGTGTGTGGTTTGTGGTCATCTTGTGCTTCCCATCTTGTCCAGATGTGGTGTAATAAAACCAGTGCACACATCTGGAAGGGAGCAGAAAACATGAGGGTTGTCCCACCAGAGCAGGTCGCTCATGGAAACATCATCCCAGGTGTCTGCATGCTGCTCTGTACATTTCCATGTTTTTTTTTTCTGTGTTTGTTGGTGCAAAGTTGAGGAAAGTTTAATCCGCAGGTGGTCTCCTCCTCTGCGCTCATGCAGAGGTGGAATTAAAGGTTTTGGCAAAGATTACATTTGTCTTTTGATTTGTTATCACTTCTGGAAATGGAAAGCAACTTTCAAGAGCTGCTATCGTCCTCTTTATCTTCTGTCCCTCTGTTCATCTCCTCCTCCTTCAGCCCTCAACCACACCAGTGTTTTGTCTCTATCCACTGGTCCATCACAGGAAGAAGTGTCACTGCCACGCTAAGAATAAATCTTTGTGCTCTGGAAAAGCTGCCTGTGATGGTGTGAATGATTCATTAACTGGCCACAACAATGGCTCTGAAGAGGCCTTCGGTAGCTTCAGTAAATCAGGAGATGCTTCACTTTCTGTCCTGAAGCTTTTAACAGACGTCGCCTTTCAGACGTCACTGCTTCTGCTGAACAAACACTGATGTCGAACCGAACACATGGAAAGATCATGACAGGGTTTTTTTCTAATACAAGGACCCTTTGTTTTATAATCCAGTCAGTGTTTCAAGCACTTTTCAGCTCTTCAGGAAAATAAACTTTGATTATAATAATCCTCCAGTTTTCTTGGAGGTTTTGCATTAATAAGACATTTAGAATTATGAGAATAAATGAAGAGAGTTTAACACCCAGCAGAGCTTAATTTAAGATGGAAAGAAACATCTTAAACAGTGATTTTCCTTGACATAATACAGCTGAAATTTTACTTATCCAATAAGTTTTAAAGTGCCATTTTGAATATAATGTGAGAAAGGCTTGTTGACATACAGCTCTCTCATTCTTTTTGGCTGCTCAAAGCACCAGCACCATACCAGCATGGAGAGATGTGCATTTAAATCCAAACAGCATCTGACTTTACCGGATTAACAGCTAACTCGATGGCAGTGAGCTGAACAGAACGAGCCATAGTGGCTGAGGGTGATTTTGGGCTTTTTATAAGACGCAAACAAAAGACAGCAGGCAAAACAAGAACATCACAGTGAAACAGAAAGTGGCACGATAATCATTTCACTCGATTTTCTTCTTCTCATAATCAAAGTTGGCTCAGTCAACTGAAAAAAAACAAAAGAAATAAACCGGCTGACCCTGAGCTGCAGTCTGAACACAGATCTGCCCTGTTAATGATCATATTCACACCTCTGAGTGATGATGATGTGATTGGACGGGAGCGAACACACAGAAACAGATGAATGGGAACACACACATGTTGTCAAGGAAACATGCCCACATCTGGGTAGTTTTCTGCTGTAGTTTAGTCTGAATCCAGATCCTGGTCCAGACTTTCAGAACCCTTAAACTGATACAAGACTAAACCCTGGTGCTGCTCTTCAAACTCCAGGATGATTTGCCATTTTCTTCTTCATTAATAACCTTGTGCACCTTATAATAAATGCGTTGTGGAGATTTGATCATGAGAGCAGCTGTGGATCAAAAATTTAAATAACTCCAGTGATTGCAAGCTGCCGGCAGTAATGACAACAGCAAAAACAATAAATAAAAGGCGAGACAGGAGAAAGACTTCATTGTAAATGAGGCCGATTTCAAAATATTCCAAACATTTACCCTGCCACTGTTTTATTCGGAAGGAAATGCAGCCAGCATGTTTGTTAATCCTCGAGGATACACAGACGGAGCGTAAACATGACTGTGTTTGTTTACCTGAACACACCACAGGGTACATTCAGGGTACGACTGTGTAACGAGTGCATCGGGGTCGTTTGCTGGTAGCTTATGTAGTGCCACACTGAAGTGTGTTAGGTCAAACAGTGGGGAGGCCGAGCTTTGTGGATTAGATAACCAACCATTTAACTCCATCCAGTTTGATACAGAGCGTTTTCTTATTGGTCTCACTTACGTTTTTTCTTTTTTTGTCTCTTTAAAGACTGGTGGATGGATTTATGTGTCTGACCTCAGTGAAACACATCTGTGTATGATGCATTCAGGGCCCGGGGAGGACGGAGACTCAAGGATCGGCTCTGGTTTGTTCAGAGTCCTGATGTTTGTGTCTCTCAGATCTAACTAATTGGATTGACCTCCTTTTTTCTGCTCCGACCACGTGGCTCAGCTTTAGTCTATTGATTGTGCTAAGTCACTCCCCTCACCTGCCCGCATTGTGTTGCCACGGCGCAGCGGGGGGGGGGAGGGAGGTTAGCGTAGCGCCGTCTAGCTAATGCCTGACATGTGGCCTACATATGGGCGTGTGGCTGATGGGACCACCTGTTCGGACTTTGCTACGGCACGGCGAGCTTTGCTGATGTGACCTGGGTGTTGGCTAATGACGGAGAGGTCACAGTACACATGGTGCAGTCTACAACACACACACACACACACACACTCATCTATCAGCTGAAGGTTGGAGGTTAACTGGAGCTTATGGGTGCATGTACAGTATTTGTCATAACAAGAGAGAGCTTTCTGTATAATTAATGTCGGAGTTATAAGCTGTCAGGCAGGAAACTGTATGATGAGCTGCAGCCGACTCATCGCTCTCTGAAGGTATTTCTTACATAAATACTCAGAGATACAAGAGAACTCAATGTGTCTGTAAGCTTATGTGTGACAGGAGGATAAATTAAGTCAAACAGCAGTGACTTTATTATGATTTCTGAAACTAAATATTAATAAAGGCCAACATGACACTTTATAAGCCGGCTGAATTATTGCAAAAACACATTGTCACAAAGCTTAAAGCTGCAATAACTTATATGTGTATCAAATAACAATGTGAGAGATGAATCTGAATGAAAAGTATCATCTGAATCTGCAGCTTTATGGAGCTTTATAGCAAGTTTGTGCTCATTGTTGGTCATCTTTATTGTTATCTCACTGCTCTAACAGTTCTGTTTTTTACATTTCCTGCTAATGTTGTCACAAAACCAGAGCTTAAACCTCAAAAAATAGTTCATTTATAATAAAGCAGATACCTGATACTTCTTTCTATGTTACGGCAAAATAGAAAAATAAACCACAGGCTCACAACGTAGAATATTTTAATATGCAATAAGATCATATTGAAACATTATAGATGGGAAACAAAACAGGACCTGATTCTTTCAATCTGTCAAGTCTTCCTGTGATTTTTAACCTGATAAGCTGCTGTAACCGTTCAGCCGTGTAGCAAACACTTTCACATGAACAACAGCATCTTAAATACGCACGGAATTGTAGAAAAACCTGTTCAAGTTTCACTTTTGTTTGTAATTTCCTGGAAAACTTCAGCAGAAACTTTCCTCCTGTCTTAACATGTAATGGATCCTTCTCTTTTTCCTGTTGTGCTGCACTCGTCTTTCTCATCCCGTCTGCGTTCGGCTCGCCGTGTTAACTTGAGAAAGTGGGAAAACTGAGGCCCAGCAGAGACTGATCTGTAATAACAATTAGCACCAGCTTTGCACTGTTAGTGTAAGGAGACTGTTAGGATTATAAATACTTGAAGGGAGAGAGGTTTATATTTCTGAGGCTGAGTAATCCTCTCGGCCCTGCAGTGTAAGGCCTGCAGCCATTTTTCTGACAGAGTTCATGCGAGGAGCTGTAATTTTCTGTCTCTCTGTCGTCAGCATGCAGCTTTTACCAGGAAACTTTCTGTGTTTCGTCAGTATTCAGTGTTCAATATTGAGCTTCATCATTGGAAAAGACACCGAGCTTCTGTCAAAGCCAGGAGTTGCAATGTGAGAAAGAAAAACAAGTGTGTATGTTAATTTTACTCTTTAATGGCCCAATTTAAGCACACACCTGTGATAAGTTTCTGATGCACATACGATGGGATTGAGGTGTAACTAGCAATTATTTTCATCTTAATCATTTAGTCTATAAACTGGCAGATAACAGTGGAAAATATCTGTAGTCTGTCAACACTCCTGTTTCTTAAAATATCACAAGATGTAAAACTGCCACAAAATGTTTAATAAATAAAATATTGAAAAACATAGTTGTCAAGCAGAGAATCTTCTGGCTTTCCTCTGAATTTTTAAACAAATAACTGTTTCTGTAACTGTTTGTTCATGTTATATGTGGGCTTTGCAAAAGCTCAGTCAGTCGAACATCACAGTCTCTTTAATTTATTTAAGAGCTTCATATCTGTTGAAGATGAAGGTTTAACTGTGAGAAAATCATCTATATTACCTCTCATGTCAAAGTTTGTCCCTCTGTTTTTATCAAAGCTAAAGGGAATTTCATTGACTTTTTTGCTTTTTTCAAACCAACACAACAAAAACTAAGAATATGAAGTTTGGAACTTTATTAATCAATCAATCAAATCTAATGAAGATAAATCTGTAATTACTATGATAACCAATTAACACTTTCAGTCCTTTTTTAAGCAAGAATATCAAAAATTGATCTAAAACATTTCCCAGTTTAAGCATCTTTATTGTGAGAATTTGCTGCTTTGTCTGATGTGAGAGCAAATTAAATATCTTTAAGTTTTATTACAAAACAAAACATTTAAGGTCTTTTAGTTTAAGGAATTTTTTAAAGACAATTTTTTTTCTAATTTTATGACAAAGAAAAGACCAAATGATTAACTAATTAGTGGAGAAAATAATCATTCAATTAGTGAATACTGAAAACCAACTCAAAGTTTAAGAGCACAATTGTCCCTCATGCAGCCCTGAATGAGCCCTGAATGAATGCCTTATCAATAACTGATAATCAAATTAATCACAAACTGTTAACAGTGTTTGGAAATTATGCTACAGTCTAAAGTCTGGTGGTGTGACTGTTGCATTGAACATTTTTCTTCATTAAACACAGAGTGATTTATATGGAAATAAATGGAGATTTTAGAAAAAAACAAGATCAACAAGTTTGATTTGCTCATCATTCAATAGAAGTAAATGGGAGTGTATAATCATAGACTGATCTTTTCCTGACTCGCTCTTCGTGAGTTGGGATGTGACTCCATGTTTTCCAGGGCATCGAGACCCCCCCCCCCCACCATAACATTCCTTCTCACTGTATGGTGGCCAGATTTGGGAAGCTTCTTTCTGCTGATGTCTGAACTGTTTCTTTCAAGTGTTGAGAGAAACCTGAACTCATTTTCTCTTTGGCTGCGTCACAATGCAGCCAGCACAGTGATTTTTTTTTTTTTTGCACATAGAAACGATGAAATATTTATGATTATCCCAACTGTTTGTGTGTGTGGTTTCGTCGTCTCCACGCAGGCATCGACTCTCGCAGACTGACGATACTTTGCACTTAATCTTTCCACTGTAAAAGCTGATGTGCGCTCACACAGATGTTCACATGCGTGCAGTCGGAACGCAAAGAGTTGGATGAAACTTCTGCTTCCAGCTCAGAAATCTGTCACCAGTCCATCGATCCACCCTGTGATCCCACACTCCACAAGAGACAACAGCACACACACAAAACACACGCACACACACACAAAAAACACACATTGTGAGTGTGCAGGACAGGGTGTGGCAGGTTTCATATGGAGATGATTTTACTTTGTAGCCTAAAATTCATCTCGTTCAGCGTCGTTCATCATTTCACTGAGAGCAAAGATTAGAGAGAATAAAACAAATTTGTGTTTCAGATGTTATTTTTTCTTCTTTCCCCTTGAATTAATCATTCTACAGCCTCCTCTGATTTTTTGTGACCCTCTGGTGGTCCACAACCCCTAGATTGGGAACCAGTGGACTAAACGACCTGTTTGAAGTTAAAACTCCACCTTAACCAGCTTCAACAGCAGAACAAACGCTTTTATTTTTACACTCAAGTCTATGTAGCAGGTTATATATCTTGACTTTTAATCAATTAATTACTTGTAATTGAGTATTTTTCATAGCTGTGTTGCACATTTACTTGAAAAGAGGATCCGATTACTTCCTCCGTCAGTGCAACTTCTGCTTCCAGAGCTCCTTGTTCTCTGAAGGTGGGAGGAGGAGCCTCTGACGCTGCAGCAGGTCATCCGAGCAACTTGCTGGCACCGACAAATTGCATATTGACACAAGCTTGTGGAGTGAGTGGGATTAGTGTTTGCTCTAAAAGATAGGCCTGTTTTCCTAATGGCTGAGCACATTTACTTAGCACTTGTCAAACACATCCTATACAGGGAGGCAAATTGACTCCGGTCACTCACCCCTCCGTCATTATCAAAGCTCAGCGCTGAACTCCGCTGCAACACTGATGGTTTAGTTTTCCTCTGGTTGGGCCCAAGTGCATGTGAAAGTGTAATTTAGATCAACTTTAAGACTTTTATTATTCATTACAACAGTATTTTAGCTTCATGTCAGAGAGAAATACTCTGTTTACTTCACAGCTGTAGTTAAAAGATTCTCGTGCTGTAAAAATCTCACTCAATAAAATCTAATGTTGGAATTCAAACCAGCTAGATGTTTATAAAGTATCAATAAATAACATAATATTTTGAAAGTGAAATTTTTGCAGAATTAGTTTTTTAAAGCACTTTGAAGTAAATTTTTAAAAACTGCCTTTAAGTGTTGCTTCATTAATTTTTTCTGTTTCTATTTATATGAGCGGATTTTTATTCATTGTGTAATCGTCTTATTTACTTGAGCAAAGGTTCAGTTCTTTTTTTATTGCAAATGTGCAGCTTGTTCAGCTTTATATGCTTGTTTAGTGGCAAATATTTCATGATTGATTTTTTTTTGATGAAATCACTTATTGTTGAGTCTGAAAAACATCAGAAAGTAATGAAAAGTTGCTATAATTTAATTTATTCAGGGATAAGAAAAACATCAAAAGCTGTTAATATAAGAAAGTGTTTGTGTGACCTTGTTCAACATGTGATATATCGCTGTGCCGAGAATATTAAAAAGTCTGGCTGAGTCCTTCCTGATTCATTCTCATCTGCCCACCTTCCCCTTCACCGATTACTCAGATATCCATGTTGATTACAACCAAAGCTCTAGAGCCCTAAAATAAAATTCAGGACACCCCTTGTAGATTTGTTTTGCCCATATGGTTTTAAACAGGAGATAAAAAACCAGTCGGTATCTCACACTTGAAAAACTCCTCACAAACGATCCTCTGTGCTTCTGTGTGCATTAGGATCTAGATCCTGTTTCATCGGTTTGCATTTCATCTGTAAATCAAACATGGTGACCAATAAAAAATCTCTGAAGCGTGACTGACAATCTGCTGTCGCTCATCCTCTTCCTCTGAAGTTGACAGATTCACTTGAACCTCACATGATCCCCGCCCGACCATTAAAATAAACACTTGTGACGGCGCGGACGTGAGGAGAGCGGCATGAGAAGGGATTTTACTGTGGAAGCTGTTACATCATCAGAGCGCACAGGCTTGTAGATGTCGGTGTCAGCCAATAAAATCCCTTTTAATACCAGAGAGTCAACGTGTTGTTCAAAATGGACAAAAAAAATGTTTCCTTCTGTTGTTTTTTACTGTTTTCAGGATAAAATTCCAATGTGATTATCATATTTTTAGATAAAAGAGCAACCTTTTCTTGTTAGTGGGTGTGTCCTGTAGATCTGAATCAGAAAATCAACAGAAAACTGAAGAAATGGCAATAATTTTGATAATGTTATTTAGGAGAAAAATGCAAAGAGTGTGTGTGTGTGTGTGTGTGTGTGTGTAATATGAATGGAAGTCAGCTGTGTCCCTCACATGCCTGTCCAGTTGCCTCACTGACATGACCACATTAACACTTGTGTTTCTAACTGGACCTCGTTCATTATGAACCAGATAATGAGACTAATTTAGTAAATATTTCCCTGCAGGTCAAATGTTATATTTATCAGTTAATGTTGAGGAAATCTTGAGGGTCTTTGCATCAGAGTCACATTCAGATGTATTGATGAAAAGGCATGTGGGTGAGGCCACACCCATGCCTGCAGTGCTGCATTGTGCTGGCAGAGATTCAGGCTGAGGGCTCAGACTGTGTGTGTGTGTGTGTGTGTGCGTGTGTGTGTGTGTGTGTGTGTGTGCGTGTGCATGCTGAAGTGTGTTCATGTGGATCAGATGAAGTCATGCCGGCCTGGTCGACCCGGTGTCACACCGTCTGCCCGCTCAGGTTTGCTTTTTGGTTTCTGGATTTTTGTTTCTGTGTGATTCACTGATGCCGGTGGGTGAGAGTTTGTTAAAAAAAAACAAACAAACAAAAAAACAAACAAACAAAAAAATCTGCAACCATCTTCCTGACAGCTGACGGGTGCAGATGGTGAAAACACTGAACACATTTGTTGGAGAAATGTTTTCAGGATCAGTCTCAGTTGTGGGTGTGTTTGACTCATGTGTTTTCATTCCTATTTTCTTCTCAAGGATTTAAGCTAAGCTCAAAGTTTACTTTCCTTTTTATGGCTGCAAGTAATGATTATTTTTCATGGGTAATATAATACAGAAGTTTACAAAAATATCAGGTGACCTTTTTCAATAGTATTGTTTTGTCCAACCAGCCATCTGAAACCCAAAGATACTCACTTCACAATGATTTAAGACAAAAAAAAACATGAAATCCTTCAATTGTAGGACTTTAAACCACCAAATTTGCTCATCTTTGGCTGTTAAAAATAGCAAAAGAAGATTTTATCATCAAAATAGCATCAAATAGAACCAAAAGTGACATCTTTGATTGTCATATTTTGTGAAAAATCCAAATAATTCAGTTTAGAGTTGTTGTCGACAATAGAAACATAAAAAGTTCATATCTATGAAGCTTGAACAAGTAAGCTTTTGGCTTTTCTGCTTTTCTGCTCTGTCAAAACAGATCAATTTATTTTTCAGTCCACTGACGAACCAATAAATCAGCTAACCGTCCTGTGGTTCTGACTCTGGTTACGAGTGTTTTCTGATCCACATTTGGCTCTCGCCTCCTGTGAGACTCTTTGTGCGGCTCATGATCATCGTGGGTGAAACAGTCAGTCAGTCTGATATTTGACTCAACAATCAGGTTTTGTTCGTCTCCATGTTGGAGGGGTGACTCACAGCTCTGATCGCGGCCTGTGGGCCGAGTGGAAGGAATGACAGCGTTTGACGACCATCAAACATCCGCTCTGATACAACACGAAGCTGTTTGAATGAGAGTGAAGACGCTTTGTGAAGTACTCTGTGTTTTGTTAACACTTCCAGTTGTAATAAGATTGGACAGGTTGTGTTTTTTAACCTGGGCTCAATATACTGTTGTTATTGCTGAATATGACAGGAGAACCAAAGTTCCTCAGTTCGGTTTATTTTCATCTCGCTGTGAAAAAGAGAAGAGAACAGAAAAACGTCTTTCACTTCATCACTTTAACAGGAAAACTTGTAAAAACAGGTGAACACAAACATTCAGTTTTACAGTTTCCACCTTGTCTGATGGCGTCAGTCAGGATCTGAAGACAGACTGTGTTTCCTCTTCTGTAAGTTACTCAAAGAGGATAATAATAAACTTATTTTTCCCTTAATCGCACACACATAAAAGTCCCGTGTAGATCTGTTAAATTACTTCTGTTGATTATCTAAAAAAAAAAAAATTACCATGAAAACAGAAGGTAATATTCAAAAGGATAAAGACCTAATTTAATAAGTTTAAAAGGTATAAATTAGTTTCAATATTGCTTTTTGTTTAAGAAAATTAAAGACATTAAAAAAAACAAAGGGGATTTCTACAACTACTGTCACTAATTTGTATAAATAGCTTTTTTCAATAAAGTTTTTTTCTCTGCTGATCAAAGGACATTTTCCTTGTTAGCTGAGCATTTGAACATAATTGAGGATCAGTTTGCTCTTCATGGCATCTTCAGGTCACAGTCACATTCATGTTTTTTTAATCTTGATTTAATAACAGAGGATTCCCCGCTGTGGGAAACACACTGAACTACATTTCTTTGAAATTTCTGTTATCTTTTTTCCTCTCTCTCTCTCTCCTGTCTCTTTGTTTTCATCCCTCTCTCTGCGCCTCTCGTTCACCTCATCTCATTACCGCGAGGAAACACTGCACTATTGTTTACCCTCAGAGCGTCTCGGTGAAGTTCGATGCAGAAACGAGAAGCTCTGATCCAGTTTGTCCTGCAACACTTTTTTTTTACGTTTGAGGAAATAAGTTCCTCCAGTTCTTGTGTTTCGGGCCACGTTTACCTTCTCACACTTCACAAACGTGGCGCTCTTACACAACGCCGGGTCGAAAGTTCATTTGAGGAAATTTTTTTTTTCTTCTTTCTTTGAAATTGTCACATGGCAGAAAGAGCAGGAATAATGAGGTGAATGAGTGAAGAACAGAGCAGACACTGTGTGCCAGTGTGAGAAATGACATTGCGTCAAAGGCATCTTGACAATGTTTGAAATAAATCCTGTAAGGCAGCTGTGCTCCACAGAAAAGCCAAAGAGGCCTCGGCCACAAATAGTCGCACAGCGAAGCTCTGTAAGTTCAGTCTTCCTGCGACAACAAAGAAGAATGTGGTTTAACTTCTTTTTGGAGGAATGCAGAAAGGCAGACATGCCTTCATGATGGCATGATGGAGGATTTTTTTTAATGTAGTGGTCTTAAAAAGTTGATCCTTTGTGGTTTGCACTTAAGCTGGGAGATATTTACAAGAAAAGCAGCAGGTGAATCAACTAATGTTGAGACCTTTGGTATTTACTCTGTTATGTACATTATCCCAGATTTTTCCAACAGTGATCAAACTCACATAATTAAGTGATTCTATTAAAAGTTAAAGTAACTTTTTTTCAGTCGCCTGACGCTTAAACTTTTGTCATAACACAAGATGATGTTCAGAGACTAAAGAGGGAAATCTGCCAAAGTGACTAAACATGACATGAATAAAAACTTTAATACAGTATTTCATCTGTCAATCAAAAAGATTTTAATCACCAGTGTTGCTTTTTTAACGAAGACAACTCCCATGATCCCTTGCTGCTTCATAACATGATTAAAGCATGTACTTTGTTTGGATTGTTCTGATTAAAAGACCTCTGAAGAAAAAGCTTAAAAATTAAGCATCTTAAAAGAGATCAGTTTGAATAATTCTTTCACAATTTGTTTATAAAGTACCTTAAAAGCTTGTGAATGAATTAAGCCATATAGGTAAATGTGCCTCGGCCTGTAGTATGAATAGTGCTGACAGTAAAAGAGCAGTTTCTGCAGAAACATGATCAGTTTCAATATGATCATGTTGGCGTTAATGTGTCATAGTTGCTCAAACCGGAGCGACTTCTTTCAGCAGATCGCTGCATTAAGTTTGCATCAGTCAATGTCTGGATGCATCGGTGAGTTTTAAAAATGAATCATAGTCAGTTTAGGTCTGTAAATATTTTGAATAAGTTCCTCTCTGAGATGTTGATCTGTTCTCTGTCTCAAACTCTTCCTGTTTAGTTTCATGAAGTGAACTTTTTATTATGTTCTTGTTCTGCTCTCTGTCCCGGTTAAACAGTCCGACACTGAGATATTTTCACCTCATGTGTGTTTTGCAGCACACAGCAGTAAAAAGTTGTTGTAGTTGATAATATTGAGACATTCAGACTCCAGTTTCTTCTTGTAATGAAACGGAAAAAAGATGTTGTTGTTGCTAAAACTTGCTGTTGTTTGTGTTTGTTTGTCTGCTGGTGTCAGTGATGTGTGAGCGAAAGCGAAAGTGAAATTAGATGAAACACATAAAGTAGTGATCAGATGCCAGAGGAGGCCAGTCAGAGGAAGTACACACACACACACACACACACACGCGCACACACACACCTTAATTGCGGATAAGGCATGACTGGGCAGCTCACTGTGCTGACTCACTGTTAAAGATAACAGATAGACAGGCTGCCACCCCCCATAAGCAGTGCAGGGAGACCTTTTCAACCAATCAGCAGCGTTTTCTCAAACTTTCTCAGGAAGATGGATCATCTGGTCCTTCGGTCGTGACCTTAGTGTTTAATTAAGTCCAGTTTGTGTAAATGACAAACAGCGTGGTGATAAAACAGTCATTTAATTTTGATGGATTTCGTTGTGATGAGGCTCATTTAGCTCGTGTTTCACTGCTCTCAGCTCCGTGTCAGCGTTGCTTCATGTCTTCAGGATGAAGAGTCACTCGGTTCAGGATGTTTTCCAACCCCTGGGCTCATGAATTCTTTGCTAAATCCATCGTCTTAACTCCAACAACAAACACAAGGATTTTGTCTTTTTTTTTTTTCTCCCTGCAAACTACTTTCTTCTGTGTTCTCGACATTTTGGATACACAGATTTCTGTCTGGCACTAAACATCTCACTGCTGCTTATATCGTACATGCTAACATCTTCTCTCCAGGCGGACTTTTTAGGAGATTATCTCGGCTTTACCTTTTAGATCATTATCAGTAAACGTGGGAAACAGATTCATATCAGATTCATCCGGATCCTTCATTGTCATTGGTCTATCCTCACAATTTCCTGGCTAATAAAGTCTAACTTTTTCAAACAGTAAGATGGTAGAGAGCTTCTTCTTCTTCCACAGCCTGAGGATAAGGAAACTGTCTTCTCTCAGGATTCATGGGAAATGTATCGACTAATTTGAAGGTTTTTGAAAGTTTTCGATTCGAGTCCGTCTGAGGGGCCTTTTTGTAAGTCAGGAATGTGGCTTTTTTCCCGCTCGTCTTCTATAATTCAGAGAGGTTTATGTTATATGAGATGTCTCTGATAGCTGAGGAGTCCTGGAGATCTGTGATTATTTTTCCATTACGCCTGGCTTTCATCTCCATCCCTGTGACTAATGTTAGCTTCCTTCTGACGAACTCAGGAGGACTCTCTGATTGAGCCAAATACTTTTGTCAGTTGTTGAACTGATCAAAAGGCCACTGCTTTTTTCAGATTAGGGTTTTTTCTTGTTTTCTTTCTCATTGTTCTTCCTCTTTTTTTTTTTTTTTTTTTACAGTTTTGCACACATTTCTCAGCCATCCTCCGGTAATTCCCACATGTTTTAAAGGAAACATTTGGCATTTATTTGTTTTCTGTTGGAGAGTTAGATGAGGAAATTGATACCACTCTCTGATCTGGTTAGCTTAGCATTAAAAAATCTGTGAGAAATCAAAATACCCTTTGTTTTAACAAGATCCTTGTTTGGTTTTATGGCATAGCTTTTCATTATTATACCTTACAAAATAATTCAACTTCAAACACTCAAAACAAGTCAGTTTTTATAAGAAATATTTCCTGTTTAAGCAACATACAACATCACTTTATCTTGTCAAGAAACTTGCTTCATACTGTCAAAATTATCGTTATTATTGAATTTTCTTCTTAAAAAAAGGGACATTTTTTATTGTAAACAAGATATTTTGATTTAAATTTTAAATGAGAGTGCACTGAAACATAAATGTTTCTTACACAAACTTCCAACAAACTTAAAATGAGAAAAAACCTGTTAACTCGGTATTTAAGTTTTCATCAGCTTGAAAAATTGACAGTAGACGGATTTTTCTCATCCTTGTTGCATGGTTGCCATATGATGCAAGGACTGTAGCCTAAATGTAATACTGATGACCTGTTTTATCCACAAAGTAAAACAACATACCACCAGTGTCCCTCATTAGATGTTGTAAGGACACAGAGGATGATGCAGTAGAAAGAAAACATGACCACAGTTTCAGCAGAGCTTGAAGCTGAAATCCTTTTGGACACAACAAACGTCAGAGACACCAAACAAACAAGCCCTGACGTTTATGGCGGTCCTTTCAAGCCTGTTGCTTCTTGCCAGATGTTGCTTCACGTCTTTATTGCTCATTGCAGTGGACCATCAGCTCTGCTCCTGAGGGTGTTTGAGGCAGAGTGATGCTGAGCTACTGAGAATTATGGGAGAAAAGCTTTTTGACGGGAAGATCCAGTGTAGTGTTACTAAAAGCTTGTAACAAAACATCTGTACACTTTTTAAATAAATATTTCTGTGTCACTTGATTCTCACATGAAGTCTGTTCAGAAAATCGTGAATTTTATCTTTTAATTGTAAACAGAAGCACTTTTCTTAATCAAGAATTCTGTGGAGATTTTAACGTGTGTAATTCTTTATTATTAAAATAAAGAATCAACAAATTACATTGTCAAGCTTGTCAAGAAAGTGCCACTCTGTTTGTTGAGTCACTATAAATGAATATTTTGATAGTTTATTTAAGAGTTTGGCACTAGTTTAACCCATTTTAATTCAAAATTAATCTTGGTAAAGAAAGTTAATCATAATGCAGTTTTCAGTCAATAAATGATGATCATTAAACAGAAAGTTGGCTGTAAAAAGTCGGGACAAACAACAGAAGTTCAGCTGATAAGTTCGCTTTTTCAATTCCCTTCAGAAGTCCATAAACTTTTAAAGGTCACATGGCAACTAATCAGGACAAACATACTCGACATTGTGTCCTTTATAGGGAAAGAAATATGCTGTCAACTACAGTCATCATTACATTTATTATCATTAGCATGCAAATATCTGTGGAGTTTTCAGACATGCAATGTTTCAGCAATAGTTTGATGGATTTCTATGCAACTTTTGTACAGACATCCTCTGACTTTTTTCTTTAGCACCACCATGAGTTTGGCGCTAGAACATTGCAAACATGTTAACATTAGAGTACTGTTGATAGTTTTTTAGCTGAAATCATCACTGTGTTGAACTACAATCTCACAGAGCTGTTAGCGTGACTGGAGACATCTGCTTGTCTCGTCAGAACATTTTGTTCAGACTCAGTTAATTTCTCAAAGTAAAAAAAGTAAACAAACTTAAATACTTTCACTACTTTAATTACATAGAGGAGAAACGCTTCTTAAATATATGTCACTCTGACAGTCAAACCTGTGCATTTCTTACCTCAAACACATTTTAAAAGTCACTGTTTTGACAGAAGCAGCTTTTGCCAGAACCCACATCCGGCCCTGCTTTCACTTTCTGGAAGCCATGACCCCCCCCCCCCCCATGTGATCTAACAACCACAGTGACCACAGTCCGCTCCGGCCAGCATGACCCAACGTGTGAAATTACAAGGGGGGGGGCCTGCTTTCGATTAGCCTCCGGAGAACGTTATCTGCCCACACATGTCGTGGCATAACCGTGATACATGTGGAGTCACCGGCTCTCTCACTCCATTGTTGACATCCTGTGTGCATACCGAGGTGGATGAGTAGGTCTGGTAATGAGCTCAGAAAAGGATATGAATCTCCGTGAGCAATGCCTCTTTGAATAGCGCCCTGAATCACACAGATGCTCCGTGGCTTCTGTCGGGGGGAGGAATGCTAAAAATTTGGTGACACTTTCCCAAACCGATGTGCAGCCCGTGAGCCTGAAAGAATGCTGCTTTTTATCTCGTGGCTCGTTTCACTTAAGTGACTTTGAAATTTCGGACAAAGCGTCTCTCTGTGTATTTTGGGATCCTGCTGTCACATGACCTCTAAAACACAAGCTAGCATGGGAATTCATTCGTAACCCGCCCTCCCCACGCAATTAATGACTCAGTAAAAGATAATCCCTTTTTGAAGTTGAATCAAGCCGGCTTTTGTCTGCACTTTCTATTTGAGCGCCGAGCGTGACCTCCCTGCATCCGTTGGAAACACTCCGAACTCCCTGCAGACTCAGACCAGGACAACAGTCTGTTTTCCTGTTTTTCCTCCCCTCTCTCCTCTCAAGTACCTTTGAATGAAGTCATCTCTTGATTAAAGGCCATGTGTGTGTGTGTGTGTGTGTGTTCTCCTCACTGTATAATTCAGATCACACAAAGGCAGATGAAGACCTAATTACCTCACTACAGAACGAGGCATTAATAGAATCTGAACTGATTGCCTTTGTGTGAGGCGACACCGAAACTCTAATTGATTTCCAAGAAGAGAAACGTCTGTTGGATTATCACAACTTTCCTCTTTGAGATCTGTGGTCATGTATTCTGAGTGCAAACGTTCATTTCTTGGCAAGCTATTTAAATAATAAGAAATAAAGAGGGACACAGCTGTTGACAGGAGGATGGACAGTATTTCCCATCAGCCTCTCCGTCTGTGGTCCTGTGAACGACTTTGACCGAGCTTGTAGACGGACACATTAAACCCAGAACACACTGGCACTATCTCAAGTCTGCCATTGCTGTGCCTTTGGCGCGGTCTGAAGTCTGAGGCCAAGAATAATGTTGTTGACCCGCCGGAGTGGCTCAAGTGGTGCGAATCATGTCTGCACAAACAGTTTTTAGGTCTGGAGCCCCTCTGAGTCTTTGTGACCACTCGAAAGGGGAAAAGATCCACCCTGAAATCCTCTTCCACTGTTAGAAATCTGTTAAAATTTAATGTTCCAGCTCTCTCTCTCGTCACCTCTGTCTGCTCGAGCTTGAGTTAGTGACCCAGAATTCCCAGAATAACTCTTGACAAATCCCAGAGGAGAGGAGGCGAGAACAAATTAGCATTGTTGTGGGTTGTTATGCGTAGGTGGAAAGGGCAAGAGTGCAGTAAAATAAGTTTTGCAGTTGCAGAACAAGTTACTGAAAGCACAGCTTGTCTTGAAGCTGCTTTGCATTCAGGTCTGTCGGGGCACTTAAGGTGAAAAAATCGGATTTGCTACTGATTGTGTGCCGTGTTCGTCTGTTAATATGTTCCCATAGATTGCTCTGTTGCTCTGTTGCTCTTTAATAATTATTACAAACATAAGCGATAGCAACATCTTATCTTATTTTTTAAACAAATTGGTGGATTTTTTCCCATTCTTGACCTCAGCATTGATTTAAAGACTGCTCTGGTTGCTCTGCTTTGGTGACCCATTTCAGGTATGTCACATGCATTTGTTGTGTTTTTATGTTGATTAAGCTTTTCTTGCATGTACAGTAAGAGCCTGCATCTCCTCAAAGGTCACTTATGAAATACCCTCCCTTCTCGGGTGAGATTTCTGTTTTATGGTCGTTGATATGGAGCGAGCCAAGTTTAGAAAGAATACAAACTGTGGGCTGTAAAAACGTCTTCTTTAACTGTGCATCTTTTTTTTTTACACAGACCAGGTGGACGAGTACACAGCGTCTGAGCATAAATCAGCTCTCACTATTTTGGTTGTTCCACATCCTGCTTCCTGCTGGCCCAACGCTACATGCTGAATGTCAAGCCTTTTAATAAAAACACAGAAAGGTCCGATACCTGACTCGTCTGACCTGAGTTCCTCAAACCGTCTGTGGGCAGGTTGTTGTTTTGAACGCTTCGGTACTTCGTTTTTTTTATTCACTGGTTGTCCATTCGGGAAGTTCTTACTCGCTTGTCCTTGTCTGACCTGCAGTTCCTGAACCAACCAGGTCAGCCAGTTCAGAGACAGCTGCAGCGCTGAACACAATATCAGGCCTCACATGTTAAAACCCAGATATCTGGACGTGAAGCCGTATCGTCAGTGTTCCTCTGTTTGACCCTGTGTGCTATTTCTCGTCCAGACAGCAGCGGAGTTGAATATGTTTTTCCACAGCATCTGCCCGTTTTAATGATTTGTTCAGCCTGGTGAGTCATAAACGAGGGGCGAGTTTATCGCTGTGATCCAGTTGTTTGAGCCAGTTTCAGCCAGCGAGTAGACGGGCCAAAGTATTCGGGGTTCTCCTGATCTCTTATTCCAAAAAAGTGGATACTGATACCAGCACTGGAAATGCCTCTGATACTGCCTAAGCTGGACTGTGTATCGAAAAGGCACACAAGTCTCTGCACTGATCCAATACTAAGTGATTTATTTATTAGAATTGACTTCTCTGCAACCTCCTGTTCACCTTAAAGCAAATTCACAGATTTCCCACTGCACAAATAGCCAATATCCATAAATAGAGAACAACTAGTATAACTTCAAGCACATCCAGAACATAGCATCCATGCAGTATATATTCAATTTGGACTAATCAAAATAATGTACCGTATCTCTATGTTTTTAAGGCACTGATGTTGGATTGGTGTTCCTCATCTGCAAAAACACAGAGTTGTCATAGCTGTTTCAGGAGGTTAAGAGTCATCTGAACAACTTTACCAAACAGTAACTTTATAGTATGATAATCTTTGTTCCTAGACTTTTCAGTAAGACAGAGAAAACTGAACCCTTACGATGCTTCTGGGAAACAGAGCGATGGGCTCATTCACAGAGTTTCTGTTGACATGCTTTGAAACTCCTCCTGATTTATTTCCCTTATAAGGCTGCATTATAAATTAAACCCAAAAGAAAGTCCTGCATGCTTTGTATGTTGCCTTATTTGCGTCTGAAACAAATTGCAAACCATGAATAAGCTGTCTTTGATTCATTGGAAAATGCTTTTGGCTTACCGCTTTGCCATGCAAAGCTTTGACTTGTTGTTTGCATCTGGAGGAGACAACTGTGTCCTTGTGTTGTTCTTATTTGTTTCATTGCACAAACGCCAATAAATTATCTCTGTGACGCAATGCAGTTCCGTCTGTAAAGCTGTGCATCAGCCCAAACCTCTATGATGTTGCCTGTTAGCTTAGCATTAGCCTTCTCCTGCCATGCTTGCATGTTAGTAGGTGGCGCTGGTGAAAGGTGGGGTCTTGGAGGGGCGTGTTCTCATTCCACAGACGCAGTGCTCGGGGCGGTGATTCAGCGAGGAATTTGTTTACTTGTGGCAGAGCTACAAATAACTGCAGGGTTTATATAGGGCGAGAAACGACTTCCCCTCCAGGCAGCCATACAACATAAACAGAGCGGCGAGGGGAAGTACTGGACCATCTTATTAAAGCACAACCACTACACATGTTCCACACAGCCACATGGATCCCATTACTCACCGAGGAGCATTTTTCCATCAGGCCCGCTGGCCCCAGCCCCTTCATCCTCACTCTGGCAATTTGTCTGACTCTGACTTAAATAGATCCCAAAAACCATGTTATTAATCTGTCTCAGACTGACGCTGTTTGAAAGTATGTGAGAGGAAAAGCTTGCTCCGCGACGTCCATGCTGACAGCATCTCGAGACATTGTTTGACACAAGGACCAAATCTGTGTGTGTTTAATAATAATCCTCACCTAAAGTTCATGAGGAACTTGAGCTCTACCTCTGGCATGAACCTTACGTGCATTCACCTTACCACCTCTTTATCTCTTTCTTCTTCAGGCCTTTGGAAATGCAAAGACGGCCCACAATAACAACTCGAGTCGCTTTGGCAAGTTCATTCAGGTGAACTACCAGGAGAGCGGCACTGTACGAGGGTAAGGATCCTCAAAAAAGGCTTGTTGCTTTTCTAAAAAAGTCCATACTCTAACTGTTAACCGTTTTATTGTACTTTTTTCAGAGCATATGTGGAGAAATACCTCCTAGAGAAGTCAAGGCTGGTCTACCAGGAGCACAATGAACGGTGAGCACTTCTCAGAGGAGCTGATCATAATCATCATCTTAGAAAGGCAAACTGAACACACTCTGTTTAAATTAGGCAGGAAGTGACACAAACACTTCACTTCTGAAAAATGATTAAAAAAATACTTTGAAAAATGACAGTCACATTTCAGCCTCCAGATTTCTGGCATTATATCCTTAAAACCATACTATTAAGCTTCACTTTGCTGCTCACGTGAGTGGGACAGTCGACGCACAGTCTGTGTACCACTTGTGTGCAATGTTTTTCAACATACTTTTCCTACGTGGATGATGGAAGATCCAAATATGGCCAATATGTCAACAAACTTGGTTGCTGGAAACAACTGCAAACTAAACTGAGTTTGAATTTTACAAAAACCTCCCAAAAAGTGCATCTTAGAGACTTTAATTCAAAGCCTGTTGTGTGCGTTTACCAAAGTGTGGGTCACAGAGTGAAGTGAACTCTAAGTGGGACTGACACTAATGTGCTGGACTGGCTGGATGGTGGGATGAGAGGTTAACCTCACTGTGGGGGGCTCACAGTGGGCCCCCTGCATTAGCCACCTCTTATTGAGACGGATTGCTGACTCCAGGCCCATAAAAGCTTGTGTGTGTGTGTGTGTGTGTGTCTGTGTGTGTGTTCCATGAGGACATTGGTCACACAGCTGCTACACTCTTTTGACCTCTGACCTGCGAGCTTGTCGCTGACATAAGTTAGCCAACATGCTAAAAGTTAGCATGCTTAACTGAAGACACGCTGATTTGACCTTTGTTCAGATGATACAATCTTTTATTTAGGTAACAACATTATTATTAATAGTAGAACTTTTTCCATTTGCAGTTTTGTTTAATGTTCTATGGATTTAAGCCTTTAGATCTCCTTTCTTTTGCTTTAATCATCCTTGAACTGATAGTTTCTTCCTACTTTTATGATCTAATTCAGTATTTCAAGAAGGAAAAATTAATTATTGCATTTTTATCTGCTATTCCTCACATCAAAATACAATTTGTTTTTACCTGTTTTTATATGTTTTGTTTTGTTTTTAGAAACTACCATGTGTTTTACTACCTGCTGGCAGGAGCGAGTGAAGAAGAGAGAAAAGCTTTTCACCTCAAGAAGCCTGAAGAATATCATTACCTCAGTCAGGTTGGACTTTCACTGTCAATCACTGCTTTTTTTTGTTTGGAGTTACACTTTTAATGTAAATTTCTGCATGCATCTTTGTGCCTTTGAGTCAGTGAGATTTGTGAATATCTTTCAATGTGTTTGCAATAGATTTTTTTACTTGTTTGGGTTTGTGTAGTTGTGTATGTTTGTGTGTTTCTGCATCGGTTTCGTCCATCAGTCTAAAGACTCCAACAAAGCAGTTCAGTTCCCTTTGAGTCTCTGCAAACAGGAGAGGAATCAGGACACAGAGGAAACACATTCCTCTGCCGGTGGCTTTCAACACCAACTATACACTCCCTCTCTTTCTGTCTCCGTCACAAACACACACAGACACACACACACAAGCACACACATGAATACAACCTGTCTCTGTCTGATCTCTTCGCTTGTTTCAGAGACGAACAGGAGCATTTTACTTTAAAGATGTGTGTTTGTGTTCATTTGAATGTGGGTTTATTCATGTTTTGTGGGTGTAGCT
>JAPZDY010000001.1:25801010-25828421 GCA_029783645.1 Ctenochaetus hawaiiensis | reverse complement strand
CAAACACACACAAAAACACACACAGAAAGACAAAAACAGTATGTGTCACATGCCTCTGTTCCTTATGCAGCTCACGATGAAAACAGATGTTTCATAACCATGAAGCAAAGCTGAAAACACACTCATACGCACACACACACACACACACACACACACACACACACTACACATATGGAATGTGGATGTTGCGTCTCTTCCTCCAAACTTTGACAGTCACGCCAAGAAGACGACCAGTGACCGGCTCCCCTCCCCCAAAATCCTTACGCCTACGCAGACGCGAGCAGGGAATTCCTTCCATTCCTCTCGGCCACTGATGTGCACACGCAAACACACAAACACACATGCATACATAAATACATACATACATTCTTGCACTTTGCACCCTCCCTCTCTCTCTTCCTTGTTCCCTTTCTGTCTTTTCTGTGAAGTTGAAACTCTTGCATGGACTTTACAACCAAACAGTCAACATGACTTTTAACAAGCTATGTAAACACGATGCAGTCAAAGCTGTGTTTCATTTCTCATGTTTTCATTCTCACGTCTCAGACCTTAATCATAACTTATTCTGCTTAAAAAACACACCTGCAGTTTTGCATCTTTTAATCAGCCCATTAACCACAATATATATTCAACTGGCTGACGTCCAAAGCGAGCTGAATGTTTTAAAGTTGATTTCCTGATATCGGATCTTGTTCATGTAAATGCGGATGAAGATTATTTTGTAGAAACTTGAAAGTGTTTTTAGAGGCCTGAAATATGAAGCTCATCACTTATAATGTAAGCTCATAAAGCTCAGTAGGTGGTGGTGCATTTAAGGACACCTTGACTTAATCTTGCTGGGAAATCAGAATCCTTTGCTTTGACGAGATATGATGCAGAAAAAAGGAAACAAAGTCCAGCATTGTAAAAAATATCATGTTAATCTGGTAATTTATTGCATATGTTGTTTTTCAGCAGCAGTTTTTATTGAATCTCAGACCTTCAGAGGAATTTTAAACAGTTCCTGCTCACAAAATGAAACACAGAGGTTGTACGCTGTGATAGATTTTATTTAGCGTATCTGCAAGTTGATTGCATTGGAAATCAGTGATTTCATGGAATAAAGGAAATCAATCATAAAAAAAATCACTATGTACTTTTAAAAAATGGTCAGTTGGAATTTAAAAGTAAAGCCAGTCTTTCATTTTGAATCTTTCATGTGCATGTTAGAAACGACTCCGCAGCTTTCATCCCACCTTCTGACCCTCTGACTCCTCTTTAATGACCTGATGTGTTCAATCATTACATGTGCTTTTTGTTTAGTGTCTTTGAATGCATCTCTTCAATCAGTGTCTATATGCCTTTGAATGTTTGACTTATGTCTAACTACATGACATTTGTGTGTCTGTGTGTAATGAACGGATCCGTAAAGTTCATCCATTGCTTGTGTGTTAACAGCACGTCCATCCGTCGCAGAAATCCATGCTCATGTTGAAGTGCATATGTTGTCATTGGTATGCTGCTGTCTAACCGTAACCCCGCCCCTCTGTAAAACTCTTCCTTAACATTTCCAGATGACAAAGTCAACCCGCCAACTGCACTGGGACAGTTACTGTGACAGTGAACCGGTCAGTATGTGTGCATCCACTGTCTGTCTGTCTGTCTGTCTGATCTGTACGTGTGTCTGTGCCTGTTGGAGAAAACATCAACAAGTGTGTTTCCAGTCACCTGAGCACTTGCAGCTCAAGCCACACTTTCCCCGCCACAGTTCCACCCCTCCCTCCCTCCCTGCGCCTCCTCCTCCTCCTCCTTTGCTCATTTTGTTGCTTTTTTGGATATTTCCTGGTTTGGTTTGGGGTTGTGTTTATTTTAGCTCCGTTTGTTTTTGCTTTTCCCTGTTTTGTTGCTGCTTCTCTCAGTTATCTTGGTATGTCTAGTCATATCCTGGCCAGTGTAGCTGCCTGCGTCGCTGCAACCTGTGTGACTTTTTTGATCGTTGCTGTGTTTTCAAGTGCCCACATGTGGAGGACGCAGTTCTCCATTAAGTTTCAGAGAAACCACAATTAGAAGGCACGGCTTTATTTTGAGATTGGCATTTTGTCGCCAGCCTCCCTGTAACTTTGTCACATTTACTAACGACATTTGGCAAAAGGACAAACTGGAAATGCTGCTCGGTGTTCATCTTGGTATCAAATTGAAATAGACGCTCGGCAGCAATTAAAACATCCTTTTAAACAGGTCCAAGAGCTACAAAAGAAGCTAATTAGTGGCTAAACTACTGTGTTTAGCTGCTCACACCTGTATTTGTCTGCAGGTTATTTGCCCAGAGACACGCCCTCACCTCGCAGTCGGTGGATCTGATTCAAATCACACTCGTGTCTCTGTGACAGGAATGCTTCGATCACATGATGTCAACGATCAAAAAAGTCTTTGTGATTCAAGCTGGGATTTTGTTTCTTTGGGATTAAGGTTTCTGTTTAATAACATGTGTAACTGTACGTTATTTATTCTTCTATGTTTATTAATTTTTTTACTAATTCCACATAAAGTAACTGTATTTTTATTGCTGTTAATTCTGTGACTTGTTTTGTGCAGTTTGTGCAAAACTCTGAATGCATGTTGATGGAAACTGCTATAAATATGCGGTGACTTCAGTGTTATAAGTTCTGCAGCAGTGGTCTTTATTAGGAACAGTTGATTTTTTTACTTTCTTTTTAAACACAACAAGAAAAACAACCAGGTCATTATACGTCGGCAAAGGAAATATTATTCCAAAATGATGTATTTTAACGATAATCGTGATTATAACGTTGGCTTGTTTCATTTACAACATCTGGAAACCTCAAACACCTTTTACAACATTGTCGAGTTGTTTTCGCTGGAAGGATGTCAAAGTTTGAGAAACTTTTTTATAAAAAACAAATATAGATTTTCCTGCTGTAGAAATGTAACTGAAGTCACTATAAGGTCAGTGTGTGTTTCTGCTGATCGAGGGAGGAAAAGGAGGAGGTCTGATGGTGTGAGTCTCATGTTTGGAGTGTTTGTGTTTCTGAGGCCTCGGTATGTGATAATTATGGCAGCCATGCTGGAAAATGGGCCCATAAAGCAAAAAGCAGGCCTCACATCATGGAGGGTGCATGTAGTGATACACTGTGTAGTTATACACTTACGTCAATGTGTGTGCATCCTGTTCGGGAAAAGCTAATTAAACTAATTAGCTTTTCCCGAAACAAAACAACTAATTCAGATTCAGATTTATCCACAAGTTTACTTCCTCTAATGTGCATTTGGTTGCTAAATAATAATATTGTTATGTAATGGAGTGTTTTGAATTCTTGTTATGTTTTTTTTTTTATGTTTCTGTTCTCCTTGTGTTGTCTTTGTGTTGCGCTGCTCATGTGTCACCGGTGTGGTGTAAAATGTGCACTTGCTCATGTTAATTTGTGCATATTAGCGCCTGTCTGCACACATTACTGTTACTGCAGCAAAACAAACTCCCCCATGTGTCTCCTCTCAGCTAGTTTAGCTTGTCGTCCATCACTCAAACACAGGAAAACACAGGAAAACCCATAAATTGCTGCTCTTCTCGGCTCTTTTGCCAGCTGGCAGATTTCTGTTGACTGGTTTAAAGGGGATGCCAGGCCAGTTTTTTCCACTACATGAGCAGAACCTGCTCGTGCTGCCGTTCACAAGACGCTCTGCACATCAGACCGGAGTGTTACTGATCCGTTTTACCGCCAAGCTTCTTAATGATAGCTCATTTTAGCATGAGTCATTCATTTTGCCTGCTTCAGGCCACTCTGCTGTTCTTTGTCTTTGCTGCAAAGTAAACTTAAAAACTATTTTAAGAGTCTTTCCTGGACACCCTGTAAACATTAAAAACATTTGGGCACTTTGCATGTCAACAGACTTCAGAAAGTCCTTCTAAACTTTATAGTGACTTGTCATTAGCTCCTCTGGTCTCCAGGCCGGTGTGTCGTAACAGCTGCTGTTAGCTTTGTAACTCCCTGTTGCTGCTTTTTTTCTTTTTGCAGGACTGCTTCACAGTGGAAGGAGAAGACCTGAAGCATGACTTTGAGAGGCTTCAGCTGGCCATGGAGATGGTGGGCTTTCTTCCTGCCACACGCAAACAGTGAGTGACACACACGCGACTCCAAAGAGATAAATGTGATCAAAAATAATCAATACTACTTTTATAGTCTCCTATGACAAGTTTGTTTTGCAGAGACAAGAGAAGAAAGAGAAATACAGAACCAATTTAAGTCTACTTCACCTCAGCGAACCTGTTTCATAATATGAATTTCAATTTTAATATCATTTGCACCAAATCTGTGCTCATTAAATCAAAGGATTTAAGAGACTGAGATTAACTGCAGCTACACAGCATTTTTTCCCATCTATTAAGTATTTCCTGAACTGTTGCCTAGGATCTTCTCCCTGCTATCGGCAATCCTTCACTTGGGCAACATCCGTTACAAGAGGAAAACTTACAGGGACGACTCCATCGACATCTGCAACCCAGAGGTGCTGCCTGTCGTCTCTGAGCTGCTGGAGGTAAGACAACACGGTGCTGTGGGGAGTTTTGACTGCAAAATGACACAAAATAACACCAAACGATTTGACAAAAGCAAGACGGGAAAGAAAGAGGGATAAATAAAACATAATCCTAAATTTCTAAAACATGGTTCCTTTGTGTAAAAGTTTTCTTGGGGTTAAAATGCTTTTGCTTTATTTACTCTTGTAATTTCCACTCTAAACGATGTCATGCACAAAATGACTATTTCTGTTTGTTAGAGATTTGAGTTCTCAGTGAAAAATAAGGTGCAAAACAAAGGCTCGAGTGGAAAGTGTCAGATTTATATTGAACAAATCAAAAGTTCACAGTCCGCATTGTTGAAGTTGTGCTGAATGATGAGAATAATGAGTCTTAACTTTCTCTCCTGCTGTCATGATCAGGTCAAAGAGGAGATGCTGTTTGAAGCTCTGACGACACGGAAGACGGTGACAGTCGGAGAGAAGCTGATTGTTCCTTACAAACTCGCTGAGGTGAGACTGTTGTTGTGTAGTGCCACATTCATAATCAGACCACTGCGCAACACTAAACACTGTGAATTCAGACGTGTAAATACAGATAAACCACCACATTTCTCCACTGATTAAAGTTCTTGCAGGGTGAGAGAAAAACAAATCTACTTTCCTGCTCCACCAGGAAAAAATCAGTTCACGCTTTAAGTCAAACTTTCTATATGAACTACAAAATAAAAAGCAGGACTTGTGGGTAAAAATCCAAATGCTGCTCAAGACTCCTGCACAAGTTTGCTTTCCTCTCAATCGACGCAACATTATGTAACTGAGCTACAATATGAAACAGTGTAATTAAATGTGGAAACTTGTTTTAAATCTTCTCCATCAGCATGTCCTGTCTCATTAGCTAGCTTTCGCTCAGCACAGCTCTCTTAAGCTGTCTAGTTAGTGTTCTTCTTATGGCTGAGTGCCATTTAAATTAGACCAAAATACACATTTTTATCTCAGAGTATTTTTTTAGTAAAACAGTTGTTAGGAAGTCAGAATGTTGAACATAAAAAAACTAGATGAATTATCCCCCTCAGCAGTGCAACTCCATGCATTTTTTCTGACTCGGTAACGTCGCTGCAGCCTCGTCTTGTCAGTGTGACCAGGTCGTGTTTACAGGACAGAGTGCACCATCTCCGGATCTCCCTCCTGCTCTCCCTCTGTGACCACACATGAATACGCATGTACACACTCTAACAAACACACATGCACACAATACTTTAGTCTGTTTAGAGAGAAGGGAAGGCATTTCAAGTCCCTCTGCAGTTTTCATTGGGAGCCCCGCTCTGAAAACAAACAGGCGTCACGGTCTGCAGATGAGAGGCGTCTGAGAGAGGAGAGGCAACGACATGGATGTTACACGACTGACTGTTTTACACATGCAAATACTGTAATTCACACTGACTTTATCCACCTTTAAACTTTGCACGGTGCAACAATATTTCATCCCCAAGCTGAAGTCATACGTCAAATATTTTCTCGCACACACGCGGGTGGTTTTTAGGTAAAATATCGTCTTGTTTTGAAGTGCAAACGCTTGAGATGACGGTGTCAGCAGTGTGTGACCACAAACCCAGAAGATGGTGGCGTGTCGGACATTCCCATCAAAACAGCAACAGCCCTCATAATGGCCCGTTGGATATTTAGGAGACGTTTCATAAGAACTAACAGTGATTGTTTTGGTAGCACACTGGGTGATCTCTGTGTAAATATTGCCCCAACAGTCACAACAATCTCATTGCCTCTAAACTGAAATCATACACTTGAAAACCTCAAAGAAATCTGAGTGTTTCTCTAATGAGTTTTTCTCCATTTGGTCAGAGTTATGAGGCCATTTCCCTCTGAATGTTTTAAGTCCAACTTCCTCTAAATAATGAAAAGCTTATGTGTCTTTGGTCCGAGGTATGCATGGGGTTCAAATATGATCTGTCCAGACTCACAGAGAGCTTATTTGGTCTGATATTGCTAAAAATATCCTGATTAATTGATTAAAAACTAAAGGATTTTAACGTCGAGTGGTCGTGTTTGTTTTGTTTCTGAAGGCCACGGCTCACCTCTGCAGCAGGAAGGTCAAATCTTTCCAGCGGATACAGGAATTAGAACGTTTTTCTTCATAATTTGACAAGGAAGCTTTCGACAAGTAATCTCTGTGTTTATGAAAAACCACAGTAGTGAATCAACACGCCGTTTTTTCTCACTCCAAACCAGGTTTTAATCTGAGCAGCATTAAGTTCTCAATACTCTCCAAATATTTAATGTGCCATTAAAATATCATCATGAACTTCCCAGCAGCACAGCCTCATTTACTGCATATTTAGTTTTATAAAGTCTATATTTATCCTGTTAAAGCGGTGTGGCGATGCGGTATTTTATTTTTTAAAATTCTAACAGCAGAACTTGGCGGATGAGTCAGTCGGTGCCGCGCTCGATGGATTTGCCAGATCTCATGAGTCAACCTGATGACTGTTTGGCCGACTAATGGCTTAAATAAAGGCTCAGGGACGTCCTGCTGTGACACACTGCAGCCTGCCAGCATGTCTCTAATGTTGCCTTCACTTGCCAAAGTTTCAGGAGAAAGCATCAGCGCTAAAGATGTGTTTGGGTGGTCGAGTCCTCTGCATTTTCTTTTACCTTTCAGGAGAACCCATGATTTATTTTCCATTGAGAGTCATTTCTGACTTAAAGTGAAGGAGAAATACAACCATCTGCACATCTTTGCTCCTTTTTAAAGGACTTTTTTCTATTCAAGCCGGAGTTGTCTGAGACTTTGGCCTCCCTAACCAATTTTTTATCTTTAAATACCTCCATTTGTCTCTTTTTTAGAGGTTTTGCAAAAGTGCAGTGTTATGTGACCAAGCTCAAATGTATAATACACGTGTGTGTAATGATGGAAATGAAATGACACAGGAAAGACGTCTCGATTTCTATTAGTCATCAGCTGGCACATAAACGTAATGTGATAACTCTTCAAAGTTCTGGAAAAGCACAAATAAATGTCAGAAACTTAAATGAATGTTTGAGGAATAAGTTTGTGTTCTTGCTGGAGGTCGATGAGAAGATTTCTGTTTGTACTGTAAATCCAAATATGAATATATGAAGCGTTATCTTTGTTCTCATGTGCCACACGGTTTCTTGGCTGGACAGTTCGGCACATAAATCACAAACCAGCTTGTTACACATCTGTTTTTGAGTATTCAATTAAACTAATAAGATGTACCGTGTAATTAATTAGCTTCAAAGGTGCTGAGAGTCCTGTACAAGTTAGCCGTTTCCCTCTGTGCCCAGTTTTTGTGCTAAGCTAAGCTAAGTGGCTGCAGATATAAAAGTCAACTTCTTATCTAATGGCAAGAGGACTAAGAGAAAAGATTTCTAACTGTTCCTTAAGGTAAACAAACTTTGCAAAAACATGAATTGAGACGGATAACATGGACGTAAATTAAAATGGGAGTGTGACAAACCAACATACACAGTAAAAGGACAAGATAAATTAGTGCCTCTCCTGAAATACTGTTCATGGAGACAGTTGTATCTATCATACTTCTCCCCTGTAAATCAATATAATGTTGTAAACTGAGACATTTTTAGGGAAATAACACTAAAAACACACTGCGTGTTTCCACCTCCAGGCTGGTACGGTGCGAGATTCCATGGCAAAGTCTCTGTACAGTGCTCTGTTTGACTGGATCGTCTTCAGGATCAACCACGCTCTGCTCAACGTCAAGGACCTGGTGGAGACGACCAAGGTAGGATGACACACACACACACACACACATGGACTGTCACATTCAGGTGAGTTCAAGAGAGTTCAAGCACCTAAATCAGACACAAGATCAAAAGATGCAGAAGAAGAGTCACAATCTGAGATTCTCAGGAATCAAAATAACAACAGTGACTCAACTTGATATTAGTTTTGTATGTAAAAACTACATTTACTTCAAAAAGATCTTCACTGTAAACAAAGTCGACATTCAGACGATGCTCTTTCTGAGATTTTTTGTTACTGATGCTCAGGAATTTTAGGAATTAAAACTTTCCCACGGATGATAAGAAGCATCTCAGACTGAGAGATAAAATTTTTTCATGTTGTGTTTTTTATTTGTCAGATCTTGTCCATCGGAGTCCTCGACATTTTTGGTTTCGAGGATTACGAGAACAACAGCTTCGAGCAGTTCTGCATCAACTTTGCCAACGAGCGTCTGCAGCACTACTTCAACCAGCACATCTTCAAGCTCGAACAAGTGAGACGGCTCTTTTTATATTCCTCTTTCTGAAGGTTCACAGCTCTTAGAAACCTGCTTTCTAAGAGCTGTCAGCTTCTTTCTGTGTAGACTTTCACACCTATAGAATATCCAAGGGAAAGGCCTCATCCTCATCACACCACACACTGAAACAATGGAGGAATTCTCCATGGCGTTATGCAACAGGGTTAGCGGAGGAGCTGACAGCCGTATGACTCAACTCAACCCTGCTGAGGATGTATGTTCCCTTAAGTGAGCTGATTATCTTCAAAGGGTTTTCAAGAGTTTTTTTTTTTTTTTTTTAAGTCGTGATCTGTAAGATTTGCCCGTAAGTTAAACATGGTGCTCAGCCTGAAGGTCGACTGGATCTGCGTCCTGCCCCGTTCCTACTTGTTCGAGCGAGGGGCTTTCATTCACCTCATGAGTTACAACAAGACGTGAAGGACTTTGGCCTCGGTCCCTCCCGTTCTGTCGCAAAGCCCAAAGTCATACATGTGTCAAGACTCAGACTGTAGATTTATGTCGTGAGCAGAGACTTCAAAGACCTCTTTGTGTTGCAGGTTGAGGTGAGTGAAAGAATTTATTCAGAATCATTGTGCTGAGGATTACGGCCTTGTCACGTTTGTTCTTCGTGGGATCCGATGGCTCGAAGTATTGACCCAAGAATTATAGTTTCAAAGCTTCATAAAGCAAACAAGTTGTCAAGCGTGTGTGTTGTAATGCTCCCTCTGCAGGAAGCATCAAACATGAACGTGAACTTTATGCACAGATGCTTTTTTTTTATGGGTTTTTAAAGCATCCAGACGGTCAGAGCTTCATGTGCCTGCAAATATTTCTGCTAACTAGCAAACAGTCTTTTTGTTTTTGCAAACATTTATTCAGTTTTTTTTTTTTTTAATAGAATCTTTTACCATTTTCTTGGAGGACTTGTCTGATTTCCTTGATCCCACCAGATTTTGTCTTGTTGTCATCTGTTAATCATTACCTTCTTTAATAATAGAGAAACTTAACACCCTGTTTTTTTGAAATTCTACAGATTTTTAAAATGTATTCAGGCTTGGGGGGGGGGGTGTCAGAAGTTAAACAGGCTGAATTTTTTTGGGCCTGATGTCTCTGAGATCATTGCAGATTCTTATTACAAATATTTTAGGGTCCAGAGGAAAAAACTACAGGATTTTCTTCGGATAATCTGACTGACTAAATTCTATCGCAATGAGCACAAATGAATCCCTGATGAGGTTTGACAATTTGTGCTTCTAGTTTGTACGTTTCCTTTTTTAATTGAATTTAAATCCTTTGCAGATCTAATTTAAACTTCGTCTCCTCTGTGTGTGCAGATGTTTTATCAGTTGCTGTTTCTTCAGAACTGCTGGTTGAAACCAGCAGTATTGAACCTTTCAATCAGATACTGACAGAACTAGTGTCCGTCTGCTTCCTGATGGATTAACCACAGTTTGCCTGCAGGATAAAAATCAAACACACATTTAGCGCTTTGCTCAGACTGTCATATGTTCATTCTGCTGAAGGCAAAAGTCAGATCTGTGATTTCTAATCTTGACACCCTGATTCGACTTTGACTCGACCTCAAACTCGACACTTGATGGTAGAAAGTTACTAAATGAAACCTACAACTACATTCTGTGCTTTTACATGAGTGTTTTTTTAGCTTTGCAGAGGTGAAGCCGCACACACACTCTGAGCCAGTCGCAACACACTGATTTATTGACCTCCCAAACAACATCCAGCAGTTCCTCTGCATGCAGACAGAGCTGTGAAATGATCATTAAATGTGTTTTCATATTGATTTCAAATGTTTTCCACAGACCAAACTGCCGCTAGTGCTTTTAAGCCACATTTTTATCAGAGATCCTTGAATTTTCAGTGTAAAACTAATGATTTTTTTAAAATTTCAGCTTGTTTTATGAACAGATTTAACGCATGTTCAGAGTTTTGATGTGATAAAGGTTGCTTAAAGCTGCAGGATTCAGATCAGAGGAAACAGCAGCAGTCAGGAGTTTAAACCAGCCTGCGTACAGTGAAGCATTAGTTGTGTGTGGAAAAATCGATGTACAGCACTTTGGCAGCCTGAAAGCTTCTGAGCTGAAAGCTGGCATGCTTCGTATTTCCATTGAATCCAGCTTCACGTCCTCGTCTGCAGAAACATACATTACATTTCCATTCCTCAGTCGGTCAGTGAGTCACTGTTGGAGCTTTTAGTATAATGTTTTCCTTGAGGGCACATCAATGATCATTCTAAAGGGAAACAGTACTCATTTTCTTAATTTTCCAACATTATCACACAAGTAACCATGCGGCTGGAAGACATGAATGGAATAAGTTGATAATAGAGTCATATATTTAGCTGAAGTCTCTGTTATTGTTGGTTTGAACAGTCAGTCAGATTGAATTTTGCTGATAATCGCAGTTAGATCATCACAGGAACTGATGATAAATGTCACCTTGTCATCTTCGTCCTCTCCACAGACTCTGAATCCCTCCGTACATGTAACGTATACATTTATACAAACACACACAATGTTAGCGCTCTTATTAGGCCTCAGTTTTCTGTTTCACTGAATAATTTATAAGGATCTTTTAAATTTAGACCCTTTCAGACATGCACCTTTTACATTAATATGATGGTAATTTAAAATGTTGATCTCATATTAATGTTCAGTAAATTACTTCCCTAATTTACAGTAAGTGAAAGTAGCAATACTGAGGCACAGAAACACTCAAATACAGGTAAAAGTTGCAGGACGTTTACTTATTTGACTTTAATTTGTCATTTGTGAGACTGAAGCATCATTTTTTGATGCATAAACATGTGAACAGCATTTTAATGTTACAAACGAATGTCACGAAGCTACAGCCACATCTGAAGTGTTTTTGAGTAATAAAGTAAAGTACAAGTAGTACTTGAATAATTGACTCAAGTTACATTCCACCTCTGCTTGAGTATTTAGATCTTATTCTACTCTTTACATTCAATCCACTACATTTTGGATGCCAGTAATGTACTTTTTACTCCACGCACCACCTTTATTATATATATAATATATATAATATATTAAGTAAATACAATTAGCTGTTCTTCAGACAGCAGTAACAAAAGTGACACTTAAACATTAATGCATCACTACTTAAAAACCAGAGATATGATATTTTTAAATTACTTTGAAATTGGCCTTCCTGCTAATTCTTCTATACTTTTACTCATATGAGATGCTGGAAGCAGAACTTTGACTTGTTACAGACTATTTGTACTCCGTGGTTTTGCTTCTTTTACGTCAGTTAAATATCTGAGTACTTTTAAAATTAACAAAACCTCATGAACACAAACTGTAAAATAATATTAAAACAGTCAGTGGAGGAGCTGATTCTGCACATTTTGGAGACAAGTTATGTTTTTTTACTTGTTGGTTGAGTTAAAATAAAAGTGATTCACAGCAGTTTATTGGAAGATGATTTAGAGACAGATCGAGGGGGCGGACGCAG
Organism: Ctenochaetus hawaiiensis; assembly: GCA_029783645.1. Taxonomy (NCBI): domain Eukaryota; kingdom Metazoa; phylum Chordata; class Actinopteri; order Acanthuriformes; family Acanthuridae; genus Ctenochaetus; species Ctenochaetus hawaiiensis. The sequence continues at coordinate 25,816,134 of JAPZDY010000001.1, read as the reverse complement.
TATCCTGTGTGGTGAAATGTAATCCAACACAGCACCTCCACAAACCACAGCCGAGTGAAGACCGAAGACTTGAGTCAGCACCATCTGACACCCAAAATAAATATTATAACACTTATTCATTTCTAATGTGCAGATGTTTGTCTCGTGGTTTTCAGCCTCAGCGAAGCTCAAATCTCATTAAAAGACAAAAGAGTTGAGACTTGACTTCAGTAAAGTGCTTAGACAAAGATAAATGTGACATTTCCAGATGTTTATATTGTGAAATTACAAAAGGGCAGATGTGCTTCTTGCTTTCAGCTTTGTTAAAATCCTGGAGGAAATGTAGTTTGCAGTCAGACATTGAACAAAAACTTAAAAGCACAGATGACACTGAACAAAAAGCAAAATTAATTTAAAAAGACATTTAAGATAGACATTTTTGTAATTATCTTTTTAAACTTGTGCTTTTTTAGAAGTAAAAAATAACATGTAGGGCAGCAGAATGCTAACAATGAATGAGACACTCCATCTTTTTTTCTCAATAAAATAATAAAACAGCACATTTTGAATATTTCTGGGAAAGAAGAGGAAACACATTCATCTTGATACAGATCAGAAGTTTATGTTTTAAGTCATCAAACAGACCTTTGCACAGTTTAGTACAAACAGATGTTTTGCTGCTGCAGCTTCAGTTCGTCCGGGAGGATCAGCAGCTTTTTGGTGGCTGATGTGGACAACAGTCGTTAAATAAAAGAAGGTTTGAAAGGACCTTTTTCAGTGTGAGTTTTCAAGACTTTAGACCAAACTTTAGGAATAAACTAAACAACCATCCATTATTGATTTTAATTGACTGTGTTGGTGATTTTTTATGGCTGCATATTTCATCTTAGCTACTTGGTTTCAGCTTATTTGTAGGTTTTGTATTTTCCTTTGTTTGAATCTGCATCATTATAAATCAGAGTCACTCTCAGTAAAAACCCTGAGAATGAAAATCAAGGTTGAAGTGAAATATTTATTGCTTTTACTGACATTTTTTAAGTAGATTCTTTGATTTAACAGCCTTCGTCTTCTCGTGCTACAAGCTCCAACTATCCCACAATGGGTGTTTTTTTTTTTCCTTTTCAAATGTTTCTCTCAAAGTGAAGGACAAATGGTCTGTTTTCCCGCAGACTTAACACTGTCTCTGCCTTGTTTACCTCAGTAATACCGTCTCAAACAAACAGCTCTTCCTCCTGATTTTGTAATACATCCATTCAAAGGATGAAGCCGCTCTGGTCTCATTAGAGGAGAAACAGCCGGCGTAGAATCAAATATTTAGCTAAAAACAGTTAAATAAATCTCCTCTTGATAAAAGTCGAATGAATCAGTTGGACTGTTTGTATTTGGAAAGTTCAGCACAAACTACAAATCACTGCAGAAGACAAAGAGTGTGCAGCAGAATGAACTGATGAAATCTAAATAAAAAGTCAAACACTTTTCCAGATCAGAAAAAAAAGGCTCAATGGTTTTGGTTTTACTTTTTTATTTTACCCTGCGGAGGATCGTCTTTGCCTTCAGGATATTCCTCCCTGTGACCTGCTCCGTCTTCAGCTCAGTAATTAACTTTTTTCAGCCCTCTAACTTTGGACGACCAAGACGAGGAAAAGGAAGATTTCAGTGATTTTGTTTTATTAAACCTCCTCTGGATTAAGGTCTTTATTGGTTAAATCTCTTTTCCAGGAATGCTGGAAAACAAAAATGTATGAGAAAGAACACTGATAAATGCTCTGAATGCTTCTCTCATTATTAAACCACCGAGAGGCCCGGTGAGATCTGAGGAGTGTTTTAATGCGCTGCGAGACGACAGGAAGGCACGCATGCAAACAGCAACGCTGCTTTGATTAAGATATTTAAAACAGCCCAAACTGCAAACGACAGGTTGTCTGCTTTTGATGGCAAATCAATACTTCTCATTTCATTGATGCCAACAGATTTTATCTTTTTTCAAATTTTAATCATTATTTTACCTTCAATGCCACATGCAGTGTACGCCTTCAGGCCTGAAACTGAAACCTTTGCTCTTCTTTGAGCTTTGTTTTCCAGCCATTTAACAGCATAAAGTAAAAAACCGATGCTGACACAATGAACAAGACTCTTTATATTGTTTTTATATTATAAGAGCTGCTAATTTGCATTATTGCATTATGAGAGATGCAGCCAAAGACGAAAATGTGAACTCCTTTGTTGAATTAGAAAGCTTGGAAGCAAAGTTTTGTTGAAGGTGTCGCTGACACTGAGCTCTGTTTGCATCGTGTGTTTGCAGGAGGAATACAGAGCCGAGGGCATCAGCTGGCACAACATCGACTACATCGACAACACGGGCTGCATCAACCTGATCAGCAAGAAGCCCACAGCGCTTTTCCACCTGCTGGACGAAGAGTGCAAGTGAGTGTTTTCAGTCCGTCTGGTTCGACCAGTTTGGCTGTTTGCAAACTCATTTTAATTTCCTGCAAGTTATCAATCATGAAGACACTGTGACAGATTAAAGGAAAAATTGGCAGAGATGGTGAAAGTTTGAATGACTGAGACGCGAAGCTGAGTTGTCCTTGTTTGACTCCAGCTGGGGACTTTTGTTCTCTCTGACTCTTGTCAGCGGTAAGAAACAGATCTCCAGCCTCTTTCAGTTGATTGTTCAGTTTTGATGGCACAGCACCAACAGATAGAAAGACAAAGTGTTGTTAATTCACCACATTTTTTAAAGTCTGACCAGGAAGGGAAATTATATTCCTGTGAAACTCTTTTTTTTTTCTAGGTAAAGCCAGAAATGCTGTAAGAGAGGAGGCTGATAATTGATACTTATCCTGCCGTTTCTCCCACATGCCAATTGTCAAACAGCCCTTATGAACCAGTCAAAGGACATAAAAGCAGTCTGTTGTGCAACTTTGCACAATGAAAGTGGAAATAAAACTTGTGAGAAAAAAGGCAATTTAAACCTTCTTATGTGGCAAACTCAGCGAACAATTTTTAAGTTCTCCCGTTCATTGTTAAAAGTGATGTTTCTTTTGTTTAGATGAGACCTATAATTGTTGAGGGTCGTTGCAAAGACTGGCAGGACTTGTCTACAAAGACTTTAGTCAAGCATTTAGAGCCTTTTAGAGGAGGCATGTTGAAGCTTAACAACCTACCTGAAATCTGTTAAAACTGCAGAGCTTCATAGGAAATGTTATAAAAGATTGTGCTTTGAATCCATATGTTTCTGCTGATGCAGTAGAAACTCTTTATAACCGTGATCAATCGCTCTTATGGATCAAAAAGCTCTGGACCGAATCATCCAAGTAGTTCTGTGTATATTTTCAGTCTTTTCATACATGAAAACATCTGGATTACATGTAAAACTGCAGTAAATCTATTTTGCTGTACTTTTCTCCCTTATGATGAGCTGCCAGCTGGCTACCTGAGGCTGGTGCTTCGCACACCATGAAATCATGGTGGGAAAAAGAAAGTCATTTTCTCTCAATGAAAAACGCATTTTCATCCAAGCTAATGACAAACGACCAAAAACAAGCCAATGAGATGAAGCGATAAAGCTCGGTGGTCCTCGGGTTACCCTCCGTTGTCCACTTAAACATTAAGAACATTAACATTAACAGTCACAGCTTCAAGTTATAAAGGCGGAAAACAACCTTTTGCAATAAAAATCAACCTCAAAAAATGTAAATAATTAAGTTAAATTAATCATAGCAACCACAGACCCTTTGTGAGGGAAAAGTTGCGCTGTATTTTGAATCATTCAATAGAAAACAGTGAATAGCGTATCTGTTTTTATATACATGCAATAAATATAAAAATGTCAGTTAAATATCAATCTGAATGAAAAATAAATAAAAGTTATAACACAGTCATTGCAGTGATCGTTTTGACCCGGACAGATGTGATCTCTATAAGCTGTTTCCACCATGAAATCTAATTATATGCAGTTAACTGTAAGAAGGAGAAGCCTGTGTAAAATAAACCCTCTAAACAGCAGAGTGAATCTGATCCTTTCAGGTTCACGACTGCACTCTGGCTGTTTTTTACTAACAATATTTCCTCCTTTATTTCCCCCCCTTCTTCTCCATTTGGACACTGAATCGAATTCCTCCCACTTGGAAAAGCTGGAAAGCGCAGAGTCTTTGGCCGTGTTGTTTCCTCAGGTCGAGTTTCGCCTCGTTCCAAAACCCCCGATGTCTCATTTCTTCGCCTCCTCTCTTCCTGAAAGCTGTTGATTTTCTGAAGAATCGCTGGCTCTTCGTTTTAAAGAGGAAATCTGAGCTGGGATCAGCTTTTAACGATAATCCTCAACCTGTGGCGTCAGAGGATAAAGTGTCAGAATTGATTATAGATCAGATCGTGTTAACTCGGCACGATTCCACTGTTATTGTAACTGATGGGGAAAGTGACGTCTGAAATGAATTGTTTTCTCTGTGGATGATTTGATCAGGAATTAAAACATTTTCAGTGTGATTTACGCTGCAGCGTTTACAGCTTTAAACAAGTGCATCAACATTGTGTTTTCATATTAAATATAGATGTTAAAACCTATTGATCTTCTTATTAAACTCCTCTGTTCTTCCTTTATCAGCTTCCCTCAGGCCACCAACCAAACTCTGTTGGATAAATTCAAGCGGCAGCATGAAGGAAACAGCTACATCGAGTTTCCTGCCGTCATGGAGCCCGCCTTCATCATCCGACACTACGCTGGGAAGGTCAAGTACGGCGTCAAGGTCAGTGTGATCTTCACTTCTATTGATTGTCATATTGATTAGAGAGAAAGTGCAAACAGTTGCATCTTTGTTTTTGTGCTTTTTGAGCTTTTGGGGTGGACAAGAAGTGTTTAAAGAAACTAATGCAGATGTATATAAAGAGGACCACATGAAAATGTGTCTGATTGAAATGTTTTGCACTTAGATTTAGTTGTATTTTTTAAATTATTAACTTGCACTTGTTTGGAACACTGTTTGCCTTTATTTTATATTTATTGACACAGTTTGAATCATTTAATAATTCAAGATTCAAGAACACTTTATAATTTTAACTTCAACTTAAAGAAAATAGTACGGCCGTTTTGTGTAGTATTAATATTGTTAAAATAATGAATATCGTGTTTTATTAAGATCAGCTGCTTTAATTTTTTGTTTCAAGTTTTTATTTTGGACCGTGCAGTTATGATTGTCAACATATTTTGCTGTACATGATCTAATTTTTATGTAATTTTGGTTCACTAGCAACTGCTAAAGGCAAAGTCTAAAAGGAGATGCAGTAAAATCACACCGCTGAATGTCATTTTAGGATTTCAGGGAGAAGAACACCGACCACATGCGTCCGGACATCGTGGCGTTACTGAAGAGCAGCAAGAACGCCTTCATCTGCAGCCTGATCGGCATCGACCCGTCGGCCACTTTCCGCTGGGCGGTTCTCCGAGCCTACTTCAGGGCCCTGGTGGCTTTCAGAGAGGCTGGGAAGAGACACACGCAGAAGAAGACTGGTGAGCCGTCAAACTAATGGAAGCTCCGCTAACATTCAAACCACAGCAGAGAGGCAGAGTCGCTGTGATGGACGAGATAAATGAAGAAATCTCAGGGTTTGGAAGCCAAAAAGCTTATGCAATATATCATCAACAAGCCTCAGTGCTACTTTTACTTTATCAAGGCAACTACTGGAGTTAGATTGGTGCGTTTGTTGTTAATTTACAATGTTTGAAAGCTGCTAGATTTTCAATAGATTATATTAGAATGAATATATGATGATTAAGTCCTTTTTAAGTTTTAAGTTAAGATTTAGTTTCCTTTTAAGTTCAAGTTGTGTCAAAACAACACAAGAGAATCAACAAAGAATGAAAGGAGATCAACTTTACTGAACATCATGTGAGCATTACAGACATTTTAAAGCACATAAAAAAGAGACTGAAGACCAAATTAGCAAAAAACAAAAGAGCAAATAATGATGATCTTACTAAGTTTAAAGTTTTGCAGTTTATCAGCCGTCAGCAGAAAAAAGGTGTCGACCATTAGTAAAACCTCTTGGATGAAATCAGCTTCTTAGCCTGAATGAATAATAAATGAGCTCATTTTTTCAGTCCTGTATGCTCACATGTTGTGCAGTGAAAATCTTGTCCTGTTCGCTTTATCTCAGCCACATTTTGTGTCTCCGTTCTGTAGTTTGTCTGCATAGTGCCAAGTAGTACTGCCTTGTATTTTACAGTAGCTCTTTGCTCTTCGTCTCTCTCAGCTTTGGCTTTTTTTTTACGAATGCCTCCTTTTTCTTCAGATTTAACTCGAGCTGTATATGCAGTAGATTTTTACCATCGTATGAGCCCGACTGTAGCTCCGCATCCTCTTTATCCTTCCTTACACACTCAGTTTTACATGTAGATGTTGTTATGTGAAAATAGATTTGTGTCCTTTGCTCATCCTTAGAAATCTTTTAGAAATCTTTCCAACTGAACTCTTAAGATATCAGCGTCACCCAAGGGAACTTTTTAAATGTCTTCTGGATCAAAAAGTAAAGTACTTTTTAATGTGATGTACCTTTTATTTCTTTTTTATAGCTAAGAATGGGCTATATTGTAACTAAATTCCCTTTAAAGGCATCTAAAGTCTTTGTAGAGTCTCAGACTGTACAGGGAGTTTAGAGTCAGATTTGATAAAAACTTCTAGAAGACGTTGTATCAAAGTGCCTTTGGGGGGTAAACACCCACACACAGAACTACAATGACAAACATCCTGCCGCTGCTGCCACAAAATGCAGTTTTGAATGTCAATCATCTTCTCTCCAGAAGTCTTGCACAGGTATCTCTCCAGTAGATGACTGCATCTCTTCATCTCTTCTTCTTCGCTGTCTAATCTGTCATTTCTGTCTCTCTCTCTCTCTCTTTTCCCCCCTTCTCTTCCTCTTTCTCCTTCTCTTTGTGTATTTTTTTCCCCTCTCTTCTCTGTTTTTCTTTTGTTTTGCTTCTCCAAGGGCATGATGACGCTGCTCCCTCTGCAGTTTTGAAAAGTGTGGATAGTTTTAGCTTTCTGCAGCACCCTGTGCATCAGAGAAGCTTAGAGATCCTGCAGAGATGCAAGGAGGAGAAGTACAGTAAGGCTGCCAATACAACAATTAACACCTACTCCTACTTTCATGTTAAACCATGACTTTGGGGAAACTGTAGGGACGAGGCCGACCAACATCACCATCTTTACTGCGTTCTGCTGCAGCTAAAGTCAACCCAGAAAGTGATCAAAACCATAAAGATACCAAACTTAGAGACGTATTATCACAAAGTTTCAATTTCTCTGCTTTGTGATTTGATTTAAATCTCTCGTTTTCTGTCAATAGACTAGATGCTTGTTGGTCTCCACTCCCTCTGTCTCCCTCTTCCTACTCTCTTGTGCACTTGCATGCATTTGTTCATAGTCTCGTCTTGCATGTTGTTCACTAGCATGCTTCAGCCATCCTGTCACTAACACCGTGCTAGCAAAAAGCTAGCAGAGAAATGCATGTTTGTGTTGCTCTATCAGCTCTGGCTCTGGGAAAACAACACTGTAACACGTCTAGGTGTCAATTACCTTCAGCAATAACACACAGCTACACCTTCATGTCCCGTCTTGTCTGTTGGGCAGTGGGTTTATTTGCTTGTCCAGCACAGCACAACATCTGTAATCACTGTCACTAATCCCACATGGGCTGGTGAAGGTGATTGAAAGTCTAGGGGGGTAAATGTCACGGCTTTAAACATGGTGCAGGTCACACACACTCCTCTCAAAGAAGTCACTTTTCCTCTGCAAATCATTTCATGACACTCTGATGTGTTTGTGTCTTTTTTTTGTTTTGTGCCACTCTGCAGCTCCAGAAGAGAGTGAAAATGTTGTACAAAGTGATGAAACTGAAAACGGTACACCGTTAAACCCCCTCGTAGAAACACTCTCTCAGACTGCGCTCGTCAGCAGGCTAACACACACCGTAGATACCACTGATTTCTCATCACCAGGTTTGATTGGATGTAGGCTTTTTTTATGTGAATGCTGCTATGAAACGTATGAAGGCTTATCACTGCCAAAACACAGCCAGCACACTGTGGAAATGTAACAGAGCTGCCTTAATTAAAGAATTTTACTTTTTTAAAGAAAAACCTCTATAGTTTGACCTAAATTTCCTGACTCACTTTATTAAATAACTAATTATGAGATAAAATGTGTCAGTGCAACCTGATTTAAAAACAGTTGGGACTCTGTGTAAAACATAAATAAAACAGAATGGAATCATTTTCTAACCTTTATTGACATATAATCAGTTAAAAACAGTATAAAGTTGCAGTAAAAGACTGCAGAAGTTGTGAAATGCTTCAAAAACACCTGTGCAGAACATATACAGGTAAACAGGTGATGGTTTCACAAGCAAGCGAGGCTCATTCCTCTATGAAACACTCGGCTGTGTGAAGGATAGCACCACACAGGCTCAGGAACACTTTGTAAAGCTGTTGTCAGTAAACACAGCTTGATTGCAAATGATTCATTCTGCTTTTATTTACATTTCTCTCGGAGCTCCAGCTTGTGTGGAAACAGGGTTTGTAGATAAAATAACTAAGCAAACCTCAAATCCAGACTAAACTCAGTAACTCTGCAGTGTCGTCTTCCACAATTCAGCACTAACCAGAGAAACTGACCTTTAACCTCACAGATCTTTGTTTCCATATTAAATCACCTGCTGTAGATAATATTTCCAATAAAAAGGCACATAACACTCACTGCTGTAACACCGGAGTGTCACATGGTGTCGGAGGTGTGTTTTTTTTTTTTTTGTTTGGGACGGTTTTGAAGGATTTGTCTTTATGTGTGTTTTGTGTTTATGTGTGTGTGTGTTGTGTGTGTGTTTGTGTTCTTTCACATGATGCCAACATGTCTGTTCATGATCAGGTGTGACCAGAAAGAGTCCGCGCACGCCGCTCTCAGACCTTCAGGGAAGCAACACCATCAACGAGAAGTCACCACGGTAAGAGTGTGTGTGTGTGTAAGAGTGTGTGTTTGAGTTGCTCAGGTGAAGCTTTGAGTATTTTTGGAAAATAAACATGGAACAAGAAACCACAAGCTGCAGTTACTATGCAGTTAAACCATTACTGCTGTGAACTGAAAGTTATTATTGTAAGCTTTATTACAGTGATCTTTATTGCAGTAGCTTTATATTGAATCAGCTCATTATACAAAGTTGTTTATATTTTTTTGTCTGCTTTCCATTTATGTACTGATACAGTGAAGAAAAATTTGCTTTTTCACCATTTCTGCACTTGCAAATAGTGTTTCAAATAATATGAGAAAATAATGGGTACTTACATGCTTACTTTCACTTTGTTTGTGTCTACATTTCCATTTTTCTTTATGCTGTCTTGTATTTTTTGGTTTATTTTCTCTTCATATTGCTTTTCTTGAATAAAAAAGACAAAAAAAGATGTTTTGAGACAAAAAATCCAATGTGTAATATTTTTTTAAGGACATTTCTTTTTGTTTATGTTGTATATAAGCTATTCACCCTGATTTACTTAAGCAGTACTCAGTTAAATTAACTTCCGGTAAACATTTGGTTTGTTTGTTTGCCTGCTTTGTGGCATTGTTTTGCTTTTGTTAGTGAGTCAACAGTGAAAAAAGGAAATGATGAGAGAGATTGGGAATGACCCTCCTGCACTGAGACTCAAATTGTCAGAGTCGTCACTTTGAGACCTGCAGGGCTTCTTGTAACTTATTATTTAATCTTACATTCATCTGACAAAGAGCTCTGGAGCTGCTCATTTACAACAAACCCTTCAACACTTAGTTGCAGATTCTCTGTGATTTATTTCTTAATCATCATGCAATGATTTTCGCCTCTGACACTGTGAGAGATGCAGCACACCTTTAAACAAAAAGCGAAGAATGTCCTGTGACCCTGAGTGTTTCCCCTTTGAGACCCCGGCCCACCACCTCCTTTAATTAGCTGCGGACCGTGAGATTAGCAGCCCATAAGCACAACTGGTAGCACAGAGCGACTCGCATAAGACTGCTTTTGTTACACAGGAGCTCAATCTGGGGCTGTTAAAATCCCCCCTTAATGTGATTTGCAACCTCTTCCCTCCTTCTGCCTCCCTTTCTGTCTCTGTCTCTCACCCACACACACTCATACACACTCGTCTTCTGCATGCTAGCAGAGCTCTAAGCCCTGTGCAGCTGCTTCCTCTGTGATGTAAAGTCAGAGCTATGCATTGGAGAGGAGTGATGCCCGGGGAGTGATAAATATTCAGTCCCTGCAGGGTGCTTGTTGGCTTGGACAGAGCAGCGGACAGTGTGGTGCTTTATGAGACACTCAGAGAGACTGTGGAGATAAACACTACAAGAGGTGTATTGTGCTATCAGAGAGATAGAGATCGACGATCAGCTGGGGAGATCGTAAACCCAGAAAAAAAAGCGAATACTTTGATTTACATTTGTGTACTAAAGCTTTGTGGATCATCTGCTATAATTTATAAGATTTAAATATAATGCAGGCTGCTTGTACAGATCATATGTGTTTGTATGGCTCCTCTGGGACTGTGAGGTGATGTACAGGCTCTGTTAGAGGAGGATCCTCTGAGTCTTTTCCTTTATGGACTTTAATTGAGAGAGAAACTAATGGAAAGGCCAGAAGCACGTCTGACGTTGTTATTTTACACCTAGCTAGAGATTTTTGGCTTGAGTCCACAATGTGTTTCCAGTTCAATACTGTGTTTTGGTTTCTTCCAATAAGGAAAAAATTTCAAAAATAATTCCAGTCACTGACCGAGTATCATTGGGCATGTATGCATTATAATTCTGGTTTTTCAACTGTTCTCTTTAAAAATGCAGACATCATCATGCTAATGCAATGCAGTGATGATGCAAATATACTTGATGATGGCGCTGGATAGAGAGTAAGCGATGTCTGTAGGATTTATTCTTTTGGGACCATGCATGTCTCTGTAAAGAAACATGACAGTTTAACCAGCAGTTACTGAAATATTTTAATCTGGATCAAAGTTTTTGTGTGACGGACTTTGCTTTCTAACCAAAACGCACCTCTAACACAGATAAAAGCAGTTTCAGAGCAGATGCACATTTGGCTTTTTGAAATGTTAAATAATGTATTTGGTTCTTCTTATACACAGAAGAAACTGAACACAGAGGGTTCTGGAGTTTTTTTTAACACTGAAGCTGTTCACTCATCCGACAAGCTGCTCTTTTAAAACATATTTATGAATCTCTGCAATAAAAGATCAACTGAAGCAGCCGGCTGAGCACTGAAAAACATCTCACCTGCTGTTCTGTATTTGTTTTGCATTTATATTTAATAGGCACTAAAAACCTCACCGCACACTGTTGTCGTTTTCTCCGTAGGAACGATTAAACCCCCTGTAATGACACAGTACGAGTTACCAAACACATGTTGCTACTGGAGTCTTTGTATCATAGCTTAATTTTTTTGTTAAAGCTTCAGGAGAAATCCTTGTAAACTTATGAATGATGACGCAAGAAACAAAGCAAAGTGCTGCGGTGAGTCTGTTGCTTCTCCTCCTCCCTTGTCGTCTCCTCTGGGCTGAAATAGTTGAGGGGATGGTTGATGGTTTTAACCGTGACCCGACCGCTCCTGTTTTTGTTTGTGTTCTGGGCAGGTGGTTAGGTTTCACCTTGAGGCCTGAGGTTTAAGCTTTTTGAGGCTTCAGGAAACTCTTTCCAGTTCTGTGTGAGATGAATTCCTCGCAGTCCGAGGGGGAAAAAACATGAAAAGTGCTGCCCCTGCTGGTGACATTACCCGTGGGGAGAACAAGACCCTCTTAATAAATACAAAACAAAAGGCAAAGTTTGATGCAGTTTAGAGTAATTTAATAAATTCACTTCTTAAGCTAAACTTCAACAGATCTGTTCAGTAACATTCGCCATTATGTGAGAAGTCATCCTCTCCTGCAGCTTTGTGCTCCAGAGTGTTTTCAGGTATTTGATGTTTTTGTCTGAGAGCAGACACACATGGATAAAGCCAGACTGTCGAACAGTCGTTTTAATCCCAGTCGATTTTTGTTAAAAACTGGATCAGAAACCCTCAAGATACGATTTTAAAGTTGGGAATAAACATCCATAATGTATTACTTTGGCTGACATTGGATGACATCATTCACTACTTATATTTCACTGTGTTTTAATTAAAATTGTTCGATTTGTTTGTGCTACAATTATCTCTTCTATATATAACAAGTTGTAGTTCAAAGCTTGACATGAAAGACTAAATCTGATCACAAGCAAACATGCTGCATTTTGATATTTTCCAAAAAAGCCCTGAAAGTCTGAGCTCATTACTCTTCAGGACTTTAATGACAATAATGACAGTAAATATCTTCTGCAGTTGGACTGATTGTTCACTGACACTGAGTGGAGCATCGTCCTGTTTTTATATTGGGTTTCTTTTTGCACAAACGGCAGGCTGCACTCCTGAGAACTTTTATAAAATAACTAAATGAATTAAAACTAACAGATTTCTTGCTCTGTAAAAGTGGATTCATTGTTGAATAAACAGAAAAACAGGACAAAGAGCTGATAAAATGAACCTTAGGAAATGTGTAACCCTTTTATTGCTTTCCACTAAACATTGTAAATAAGGGTTAGGTTTTGATGAATTAATCAGTTGTGTGTTTTGTTTTTTTTGTAGGGGGTCTCCGGGCCTCGGCTGGAACGGTCGTGTGGGTCGTCAGAGTCGCTTGTCGTCCGGCAGCTCCGCCACAGATGAAGACGGCATCTTTGTCAACTCTGCCAGCAGCAAACTCCTGGAGCGAGCCCACGACATCCTCATGTCAGTAACACGATACGTTGACCACGAAGCTTTGAAACTCCGCATTCACGCTGAGCCGCAGATCACACAGTTTACTCACTCTGCTGTTTTTCCCTTAAAAAGACACTTTTTAATGTTTTTCTTTCTGATTGATGTCAGCTGAGTTATTCTCTAGTGTTTTTGTTGTTTGTTCTTAAAACTAAAACCAAGCTCAGACTCAGTGTCAGCCAACATCTGCCCTGCTGAGGTGTCCTTCAGTGATCACTGCATTCCTACCTGTTCCAAGACTGCTGTTCTGCAGCCGACCCTGACCTTTGACCCCCTCAATGGAGGGGAACAATTTCCCCACAGGGAAAAATAAAGTTCCTACTTTATTGACAAGGATGCGACCCGCTTGGGAAGAATTTCTGGAATCAAGTCAAAGCTTTGTTGATCTTTTTACAAGACAGCAAAACAGTGACTCATCTCACCTGTTGATTTACAGAAGAAAACAAGATTTTGTTGCTCAGAATAAACTGCTTGATTAATGTTTATGATTTTTTTAAACAGGAGGAACAAAAACTACAAATCCAAGCCAGTTTTACCGAAGGTACGATCCAGTACATCTTTAATTTATCTGAATAAAAGCATAGATTTTAATTTAGTGGTAATTTGTCAAGATTATAACTCGCTCTGTCTTCAAACCTGCAGCATTTACTGAATGTCAAGTCACTGAAGTACCTCAGCAACCTGACGCTTCACGACCGCATCACCAAATCCCTGCTCCACCTCCACAAGAAGAAGAAACCACCCAGTATCAGCGCACAATTTCAGGTCAGACACACACACACACAGAGCCTGCACCATCAGTCACATTTCTCTTTGTTAAAATAACATGATTATCCTGAACTTTACCAAGGAATCTCCCCACAGCTGTGAATACGATAAAAACAAGGTGTGTCCCTTAAAACTGGCTGTGGGTGGAGACGTCTCTGCTCCACTCTGCCAGCTCACAGCCTTCACCGTCCACTGCCTTGTCCCTGTATTCGTCCACAATGTGTGTGAAGTCTATTACGTAGTTCACACACCCACCCAAAGTCTTAAAAAGTATGACATCATGTCTGGGAATCTGTAAAAAAAATAAAAGGATAAATGTTTTCCAAAAAAATACTTTTGATTCTGTGAGAAAGTAGAAAGGTCACCTTTTTCCTGCTGACTGATTCTCGGAGAAAAACACAATTTTACGAGAACCAAATATGAGCTAATTGAGATCATTTGAAAACAAAAGGAAAATAAAGAATAAAAGTAAAAAAAGAGGTTAGGTAGTGCATGTAATCAGAATTACTTGATCAGATTACAAAAATACGCAACTCTAATTAGCCCAGATTACATTTAATAAAATATTTACATAGATTGTAGGTCTGTCGTCCAGGATTACTTGATTACACTTTTAACTATGTTTTAAAATCTGGCAAATGCTGCAGCTTAATTCTGGGGTTTCTTTAACAAATTTCTCCACTTTGTTGTCGACATAAAGGGAGAAAAAAAAACGGCGTTGAGTAAAGATTAAATGTTGAAAAAGTCTCTCCAAAGTGGCCTTCTGTTCCTGAAATATCACCGTTACTTCTGCTTTAAAAATGTGCAACACAAGAGCGTCTGTCCTTTGCAGTTTGTGCAAGCCAGAAATAAAGCAGCCGTCCTCTCCAAAGACCTTAAATTCAAATCTGAAGAAACACTTAGAGGTCGGATTTCCTCCTCAGCAAGCCGAGTGTGGCTAACGTCAACCAGCTAATGTTGGCTAGCTGACATAACAGGAAAAATGTGTGGGATTAGCTTGGAGGTGCAGAATTTAGTTTCAACTATTTTTACTGTAGTGCTCATCAGCTCTGTGTCTGCCACGGTCGTGTGGTTGATGATTATATTTAGAATATACAGATTAGATTCCTTTTTTTGTGTGTAATCCAGTGGATTATAAACATTGGCATGTCAGTTGAATACCTTTCAGAGTAATCTGTCCCAACCCAGGTGATCTGCTCTTTGTTTTTGCAGGTTTTAAGAGACAAATTTTCTTTTGAAAGACTGACTCAAACATGATATAAATGAGACTGACTCTCCATTATCGTAATTCCAAGTAATCTGGTCATCGTCACACACACACACCAACGCAGAAATGCTTTAACTGACCCCAAACGGCGATTGTCTGAGTGATTTCTGTGGAAGTGAACTGTGTGTTCGGGCTGCTGGAGGTGGAGATGAGCGCTGAGGCCCCTCTGGCAGGCCGCCCTGGCCTCAGTGTGTGTGTGTGTGTGTGTGTGTGTGTGTGTGTGTGTGTGTGTGTGTGTGTGTGTGTGTGTGTGTGTGTGTG
>JAPZDY010000001.1:25775671-25800900 GCA_029783645.1 Ctenochaetus hawaiiensis | reverse complement strand
GTGAGTATTTATGACCCCCAGGCAGAGTTTCACTCACAGATGGATGAACACAGAACAACCTACCTGCAAAAAAAACAAAAAACAAAAAAAAAAAACAAGCGTGCAGCAACACAAGCAGAAAATTGTTGTCTTGAACGTGTTTTCTCGTCCCTCTGTCTCGTCCTGCAGGCCTCCCTCAATAAGCTAATGGAGACTCTGGGTCAGTCTGAGCCTTATTTTGTCAAGTGCATCCGTTCCAATGCTGAGAAGGTACAGTGAGCTCATGCCAGACTGCGGCCGCTTCGACTCTTCTGGATTCGTTTTCAAAGCATTTTTCATTTCCTTTGAAGTTTGAACTTTTTCTGAAGCTGTTTGTCATTTCCCTCCTCCTCCTCCTCCTCCTCCTCCTCCTCCTCTCTTCTCTCTGTAACCTCTGCCACCTGTCGCTTCTCCTTTTTCTGTCATTCTCCCTCTCTCGATTATCATTTTTCCCTCCCTCCTCTGGCCTTCTTCTCTTCCTCAGCTGCCCTTAAGGTTTAATGATAACCTGGTGCTGAGGCAGCTGCGATACACAGGTATGCTGGAGACTGTCCGCATCCGGCAGTCAGGATACAACATCAAATACAGTTTCAAGGTAAACACACACGCACACACACACACACACACACACACGTTTAAACCCTGCAGGGACTCTTAATCCAAATAAAATATCATATAATTTTATTTGAGCGTTTTCTCTATTAAGTAGTCAGCTGCAAAATGTAACAGATGTAACATGTAATCAAGTAAATTTACTCAAGCGACTGTACTTACTGTAGGTATAATTTGAGATATAGTACCTGCTTGAGTGCTTCCTATTAATGCCCCTAAACAAATATTCCACTGGATTTTTATAAGAAACATTGTACTTTTTCTTTAATCACATTTATTTAATAGCTGAAGTTACTGGATATATTTGCAGATTAAGATTTCACACATGAGATGTTGTGTAGAAGGTTAAATAACATATAATGTAATCATACTGTGTTGTATAAAGTGGTGAATCTCACCTTAAGGAGGCCATTTTCGATCACGACACTCTCACCTGTTTATCAGCTGTTTACCTGTGGAAAAACAAAACGCAGTAATTTGCAAACAAACTCTGTTTACCAAAATTTGGTTTACAAAGTGTTTCTGAGTCTCAGAGATGAACTTCATCCGTGTTTGTAAACCAATCAAGAAACCATCACCTGTTAACAATGATCCTGTTTACCTGCGGGACGTTGCAAACAGGTGTTTTTCAGAGCTTTATAAAACTCTCTCAGTCTGCTTTTGCTCATGTCCAAGTCTATTTAAATGTGTTGTCGACATTTCATTTAGAATAAACAGACATTTACCAAAACCGCCTAAGCTTTTGAGGCACAGCATGAATTATATTGTGTGTGTACTGTTTCCTGTTAGTAAATATCGGCAAAGTGTCACATGCTGTTTTATTTAAAATCCCAACTTTGTTTTTTTAAATCAGGGTCGTACATGACAAGTGATTGATAAAATTTACTCACTGTTAAGGATGAGCTGCGTCACAGCATCTGAAATAGTTAAAGGAAGCTCCCACTTGACTGCCTTTAGTGTTTTAATGGGGTTATTTATTTTATTTACTGGGTTATTTCCTGCAGTGTTTTAAACTTTCTAGTTTTTCCGCAACTTGCTATAGTCCATTTTTAAAACTATGAAATGGTTGCTTCCACCTAACATCCCACGTACTTCCCTCCTGACAAAACACACACTGAATCCAGACTCCAGTGATCACTGGCTCTTCACACATGTGGAAACCTGAGTGTGGATGAAGTTTTGGGATGTGAGCAGTGAGACTGACGGAGCATCAGAGATTTGGCCTGCACTGAATAAAAACTTGGGGAATATCTGGACTTTATTTAATCTGGAGAAAGCTCCAAAAGCACTTCAGTGAAACAAAGAGCGTGTCCTTGTTTAGCAGCACTCTCTCGTGCCTGCCAGTGGCCCACATTTTAGGATTCAGAACCTCAGTTTGCGACGCAGTTTTTAGTATTAAGGAAATTGAACTCCGATGCCAACTGGAGAATCGTCAATCAGATGACAAAGTTCCTGCGGGGCCGCAGAAGACTTCACACAACGTTTCTCACAGGCGGAGTTGTACTAACCATGACGTGTGAACTGACCTTTATGAGTAAAACTGGTGGAGTTCCCCTTTAAATTACAGCATGGCAGTTTCCTGAGAGTTATAACAGACCCAGCTCAGCCTCCGTACTTCGATCTGTTTTACTCAGAATGTCAGCTTTCCCCGGAGGCGGAAAAAAAAAAAAACACTCGATAGCAGATCACATTAACGTGTTCAATCTGTGCAGACACATGCGGCCCAGAACGCTGATGCTCACGTCCCAAAACTTCATCCATACTCAGGTTTCCACATGTGAGAAGTGCCAGTGATCAGTGGAGTCTGGATTCAGTGTGTGTTTTGTCAGGAGGGACGTGAGGCGGCAGCCATCGAAACAACACTGGCTTTCATTAGAATGATGCAAGAAACACTGTATGACTAATAAAGCAGATCGTGTTTTATGTTGATTGGAAACGAGTCTTTGGACTGAAAAGTGGGGAGTTGCTCACTCCCGCTCCAGTTTGGTCTCACTGTAGTTTCCATTTTGTGGTTTTTGATGTGCGTTTGTGCCAGTAGTGTCACATTAATGTTAGAGCCAAAGATTAAGTCACTTCACCAAATCACAACTTATTTTCCCATGAAGCCACAGAGAATCCACTGTACTCATGCAGACAGGTCAGGCTCCTGCTGCCTCACACATGCAATCAATCAATCATGAACGGCACTCAGAGCATTAAAAAACGAGTCATTTCAGAGTCATTTTAACAGCTGTGACTCTGTCCAGAGACAACATCCCTGTTACAGAAGATAATCGACAGACTGTGGACAGATTCACTGGTTTTTAACTGGAATAGTCTGTTTCAGTGGTGGAGATTAAGTGAATTTACTCTTTAACCACATTTAGGTACAATTTTGTGGACTTGAACCAAATATTCATATCAGTTTTTCATGCTTCTTCTGTCTAATTGCTCTGCTGTTTCCACTGCATTTATCTAAAAACATTATTGATAGTTACTATTAAAATAATGTTTTTATATGAAACAAAATATGATTATCCCTTAAAAAAACATAATAAACCAGTGGCTTTTTATCAAAAAAAAGCAGTCAGGTTTGGGCTTTTTGTTACTTTCAGATGTCTGAGTTGTCAGCAATTCCACAAATCAAACATTTTTCCTCTAAACTTCTCAAATATTTCATTTAAATAACCATTTGAGGCCCAAACAGGTAAAATATTATCCAGAATTTTCCCCCAAAAAGCGAAGTTTAAAGAGAAAAACAGATCAGAATAAAGACTTGTGATTAGAACTGTTTGCATTTCCACAAGTGAGACATTTCAGATGGTTTCACTTTACCACAATAAAGTAAAAATATCTATTATTTCAAAAGACAAATAGTATTTTTAAGTACTTTAAGTATGTTTATCTGATTTAGTGAAGTACTTCAATTGTAGAGTTAAGAATGCAGCTCTTTGACCTGTAATAGAGTATTTTTACGTTTGCTCAGTGCTGAAATCTCATTTTTAGCTCCAGTAGGTTTATTATGCTTAAACATTTTCCAATGCTCCCACTAACATTTAAAAAGTAATATAAAAATGGCAACATACATTCAGCATGTCTAGTTTAAAGTTGGCACATCTGAGTGCAAAACCCATGAGACTGTGACTATTTTGATGAGCTCACTCAGACGGTTTTTCAGCATCAGACGTCTTCATTTACCAGAAATTCCTCCAAACATATTTAGTGCTGCGGTCAGCACTAATGAGAAATATCTTGGGCATGGTATCACTTTGGAGGACCGAACAGAGCCTCTTCATTGTCCTCTGGTCACTGAAACACTCCCCATGCTTGTAATTGTATAAACACAGCATCTGTTTCCCTGTCCACCCCCTACAGCCCAGGGTGCAGAGTGTATTGAATTCAGACAATGGGCCTCAGTTTGAAGAGTGGGAGTTCAGCATATTTATGCCATGATGTTTCGAACCCCTGCAAATATGGACAGCATGGACTTTTACCTGAAAACACATGTGCCTGGAAAGCTTGTTTCTGCTCGAGAGATGCTATAGGAAGCAAAGTCAAGTCCGCTGTGTTAACTTCCCAACCAGTTCGTCCTTCACTGGACTGATTGTTAGAAAAACTGATGGCTTTAGCAGAAAGTAAATGTTTTGTCAGTCAAATTAACAGACAAAAATCTTGTGCATATGGCACAAACATGAAATCCAGAACAGATAAACTTGTCTCTCATTAAAAAAATAAACTGGTTTCTCATTATCGATTGTTCTCTTCACAGGATTTCGTGCATCACTTCCGTGTGCTGCTCCCAGAAGGCACCAGTGCCACCAAGGAGGGCATCCAGCAGTGTCTGGACCAGCTAGACCTCGAACCCGATGGGTACCAAGTGGGAAAGATGATGGTATTTACCCGCCTTTCTCTGTTTCTATTTGCTGCTCTGCGATGCAGTAAAAAATGATGTGACATCTGTTTTGAATCCGTCTGAATAAACAAAGAAAATGTATGTAATTAGTTTGTTGTTACAAGTGAATGTTACACAGATGAGCTTTGTTCAGTTTTCTGAAAGTATCTTTAGATTTTATTGATGGTCTCAAAGTTTCCATCATGACCAAAATAACATGCAGAGCGTATAACAACAAAGAGTAACTTGATATTTACAGTATTGAGGATAATACGATCTGATGAAACAGCCATTAAAAAGCTGCTGTCTGGTTTTAACAGTCTGACTACGATTAAGTTTCAGGTCAGGCTGGAAATTTAAGACGCGGGATATAAAAAGAACTTAATGAGCTGTATGTTGCTGTTGACTTATTGTTATGAAGCAATAACATTACCAGTTAATGCTGATAACTTTAGTTTTAGGCTCAACAAAGCCAAGACTGTTAGGTGTAAGGTTGCATTTTAACCTGCTTTGAAAGCTGTTCTTACAAAAAAAAGTTGTCTTTTTTTTACCGTGGTTGTAATACAGTTATTAATCTCACAT
Organism: Ctenochaetus hawaiiensis; assembly: GCA_029783645.1. NCBI lineage: Eukaryota > Metazoa > Chordata > Actinopteri > Acanthuriformes > Acanthuridae > Ctenochaetus > Ctenochaetus hawaiiensis. Next base: position 25,795,817 of record JAPZDY010000001.1, on the reverse strand, counting down.
ATCCACAAATAAATACAGTACATTACCTCCTTGCTGTGGATTCTGCAAACTCCTGAGTTAAGGAAAGAAATTTTGTTACATCTTTCTTCATCTCATGCCCATAAAACTGCACACGTTAACTTGCTCGTCCCACCTTTGTCCACAGGGGGCACCAGAATCCATAAAAACTAAGAACTCTTCTGTATTTTTTCCCGCTGTAAAAATATATGAACAGCAAAACAACAGAGTTGTGATTTTCTTCTGTCACGTCGTTGTTTGGCAACATTGGCACGAAGAAAATGTTTAAGCTCATTAAAATGTCTCTCATAATGTGTTTCATGCTGTTTTAACTGTTAGAAAATACCAGTATAAGACACAAAATGTATTTACTCAAAATAACATGAGTTTTTAAATTCCTCAGAATTGCTTAGTTTAATAAAATGTTGGATGATGTAAACCATAAATAAAGTCAGAGACATGGGGGGAAAAGAGAGTGTTGGCAATAACCTCATATTACCTGAAAGCATCCTCCCTCTGAGAAAGGATGTAATGAAGCCGCTGCCCCATATTTGGAGTGTCCACTGTATGAATGAGGCATGATGGAGGCCTTCATGCCTTTGGATAGGTGTCTATATAATTAGAGGATCATACCTTACATACCTGTGACTGTGTATCACAGTTATTTCAGTGCGTGTGTGTGTGTGTGTGGGTATGTCTTTGTGTGCAGCCACACAGCCCTGTTCTTCATTAAGTGTGTGTGTGTGTGCTGCCCTGTGCTGACTCCCGTCGTGGTCCCTCCCCTCAGGTGTTTCTGCGGGAGGCTGAGCGTCAGCGGCTGCAGGCCTTACTCCACAGGGAAGTTCTCAGACGAATCGTCTTGCTGCAGCGGCGATTCAGAGCCCGACGGGAGAGGAAGCAGTTTGTCAGGATGAGAGAGGCAGTAGTCTGCATCCAGGTAGAGTACAGAGCTTCTCATCTTCATCATCATCATTACTGCTTCTTTTTCCATCTGTTTCACTTCTGTGTTTTCTTTCTGTTTGATTAACATCAGTTTTTTTATAGTTTGTTTCCTCATCATATCACATTTTAGTTTATAAAATAATGTTTTCTAAATGAATGAATCCAAGCATAATTAAAGGAAAACCTAGAAAATAAGTTAGTATTAGCATAGTTCATTGCAGAGTATGTTATTTATTATATGGAGATTTGCTTACACTCACATTACAATTATTGTCCAAAAAATATATAATTAATGTATTCAGTCCATTCGTAAATGGAAGGCAGAGTTTCTATTAGAAAAAAATGGTGTCGGTCCATCTGATCTGTTAGATTTTACTGACGTGAGTCAGTAACGTGAGATACTTCTAGTCAGAAATTTTCTTTTAATTGAGCTTACAAACAGTTGATCAACAAGCAATATAAATAATGACATTACCAAGGAATGTAGATTTATACTAATGTATTTAAAATGAAAAGTAGGCTGCTTTTGCTCATATAAATATTAAGTTAGCCTGCGTTCATTGGTGGCAGTGCACAGGTGCTGAGGGCTCATAATGTCTTTAGAAACATGCTGATATCAGTAACGTTTTATTTGATCTTTTCTAAGCTTGAAATAGAATAAAAAAATCCACTTCATTTAATGATAAATCATCTTGTATTTCACAAACATGTACAGTCTGACTGGGATTTTATTTATGTTTCAGTTTTGTAGGAGAAAACTGAGATGATGCTGACATAAAAAAAAGTATTCAGTCTGACATGACTGATGGTAAAACAACATCCTGTTATCATAAAAATAAACATCATTATCATTTTCTCCTGACAGAAATGGTGGCGTATGTACCGGTCTATAGAGGAGGAGGAGGAGGAGGAGGAAGATTACGACCCTGCTGTCCAGGAGGGGGCAGCTTTGTGTCTGCAGACTCACTGGCGAGGTTACAGGGAGCGTCAGCGGCTCAGGCTGTGGAGGGAGGCTGCTCTGGTGCTGCAGAGGGCATGGAGATTATGGCTCTACCGGCGCTGCTCAGCAGCTTTAGTTATTCAGACAGCCTGGCGCTGTCATCGAGCCAGAGAGGCCTACCTGCGTCTGTACGCTGCTGTGATACAACTACAGGCCATTAGCAGAGGCTACCTCGCCAGGCAAAGGTAAACAGTACTATAAAACACACAGGATGTTATTTTGTGCTGTATCAGCACTTCTGGTTTTTATGTTTCTAGAAAGTTTTAGTATGTTTAATGCAAACTTGGAGGATTTTTATAAAGGCTCTGAAAAACTTCTTAGCGTTGTGACTGCATGATTTTTGCTCAATCTGGTGAAAAAACAGATTAATCTTTGCACACAGCTCCTGCAGTGTGTTTGGTCATTGTTCAGTGTGCTTATAGACCAGGCTTGGTAAGAGCATGCCATTACGCAAGCAATCCAACCCAAAGCAGCTCTGCAATCTGCTGAGCTGCTGAGAGCAAGAATTCCATCAGTCCAGAAGTTTAACAATGTGCTGTGTGTAACTTTAGCTGCTTAAAATGTAACTTGAAAAAGGGACAGGAGGTGATTTGACATGAGCTGAAGTTTTGACCATGCTGTCTTGATTTACAGCTTCAAAGAGCTGAGGGAGCAGAGACAAAGGGAGGCGAAGGAGCAGCAGGAGAAGCTGCTTCAGCTGCAGAATGGCCAGGTGAGTCTCTCTCCAGGAGAAGAGGAGGAGCCACCGGAGAAGATCATGGGGCTGGACCTCAGCACATGGGAGGATCGTTCATACGAGCAGCGAGAGAGGAGCCGCCAAATCCTCAGCGCTCAAGAAGATGCAGTAAAGAAGGATGGAGAAGGAAGAGAAGATGTCAGGACAAAAGAAAGCCCCTCGAAAACCCAAACTGAACCGCCGGCTTCGATCCAGACGTCGGCCGTGGTGGTTCGGGAGAGATCCAGAACTGCTGATGAATCCAGCCAGAAAACCACTCGGGCCAAGAGAGAGAGCCGGCGGATAAGAGAGCTGGAGCACGCCAAGTTCAGCCTGGAGCTCCTCAAGGTTCGAGCAACCGGCGGCGGAGCCTCGTCACCATCCGAGGAACGCCGCTGGTCTGTCGAGCTGATGCTTCCTTCGACCCCACCTCTCCGTTCAGCCCAGGGCACGCCCGACAGCCAGAGCTCCAAAGGCAGCTTTGAGCTTCTCAGCATGGATGACGAAGCACCCAAGGCTACAGAAGAGGATACAGACATTAGGGACCCTTGCTCCCCTCCTCCCTCAGTAGCTCCAGGACCTGAGCCCAGTGTGGAGGTTGCTTCAACAAGCCCGAAGCCAGCTGAGCCACACAGGACAGGGGTCTCTGATGCTGTTCCCCACCCAGGCAGCCAAGGCCAGACCAAAATGGATCTCGAAGCCTCCTCTGCCCCCACACATCCGCCCAAAATCGAGAACTACCTCCCTACTTTTTACGTCCCTGCTAGTGAGGGCAGCACAGCCATCCCCCGTCATCCTGCAGAAGAGCCGCAGCCAAACACAGAGGCACCTGCGCCCGCAACCGCCGCCACCACTGTTAACAAGCCTCTCAAAGAAAGGCGAGAGTCAACGCGTCGACCTGTGGTGGTGGTCATCAGTATGCAGAAAGAGACACCACTAAGCGAAGAGCTGGTAGATATGATCCGTCCCCCTGTAGAGGTTCGAGATTCTGCAGCCCAGACGGGGGAGTTGACGCCATCGCCACTGAAACCAGACTCGGCTCTTGCGCCTCAAGGTCCCGTCCCAGCTTCTGTCCCTCAGGCCGTCATAGAGAAACTGATGCGACTGAACGAGGAGAAAGAGGAGAGGCGGCGCAACCAGCAGCAGCAGAACGAAAAGGAGATGATGGAGCAGATCAGACAGCAGAAAGGAGTGCTTGAGCAGCAGCGCCTCTTCTTCGCTCAGTACGAGAGAGACATGTTCGAGAAACAAAGAGGAGAAGCTCTGCACAAGATACAGCAGAGTCGACAGGGTGCACAAGATGCAGGCATAGCTGCGACCTCCAGCAGGCCCCTTAGACCCAGTTCCCTGCTGATTGAGAGAACAGCGGGGCTGACTCCTCATGCCAGGACTCAGTCAGACTCCACTGCTCCATCGGTGCACTCTCCTCCAGGTGGAGACCTCCAGGTCCATCCTCCTCGCCACCAGCTTCCCCCTCCACCTGCTTCTGCTCCCAGAGAAAGACGCAGGCCGGTCGCTGAGGGCTGGGCGCCAAAACTCACGCTGGAGTCAAGAGATGGAGGAGGAACCAGAGTGAGAACGGCTGCCAAGAAGCCACAGAGTAACCAGGTCACCACAGTTTCTATGAGGGATAAGCCAGGAAACATCTTCTTCTCTCCGAAGGACAAAGTCACATTTGCAAAGTAAGAAATGGATTAAAACGCTGCATTTTGCTCGTACTGAGTTTGTGTTTGCTTCTGCTTTTGGTTGTGCTCTTTTTTACCAGTTTTTCGCCTTCTGATACAAATCCTTATGTCACAATAACAATGTAAAAGAAAAGCAAAGGGATAGTAACGTTAAACAAACAGAAAGAAAATGGAAAAATAAAATAAGACTTAAATTAGTGTACATTTAAGGAGTCAGTAAATCCAGTTTTATTAAAAGGGCACTTTATATTATTTTAGCCCCGGTTAAACCAAAATTCCCATATAAAAGGTCGAGTAGTGAATGTGCAGGGTTGTTGTTAGCAGCTTGATTAACGCTGACTAAACACTGACTCAAAAACATGAAACTTTCTGTGAGTTGAACTCCGACTGCCTGGACGAAAAATCCATGAATCCTAACAGCTTCACCATATGAGACCTGTACATTTTAAACACTGCACTCTACATTGTGATTCATCTGTTAAGATTGACTCAAATGATTTGAAGCAGATTTAAACACACTTTTGAAATCCGACTCAAAGTCATGAGAGTTAATGAGAGTCCTTGTGCCATAATCAATGCTAAATGCTACAAAGAGCACCTTAAATGAATTGATAACAAATGAATCATTGTAATATAAATCCTGACATGATAGGACCAAAAATCCAGCATTGAATTACAAAAAATTTAACGTTTTTGACCTCAGTGTCCGCTAGTGACAGTTTTTTGGTAATTGGTAAAATTGGTCCAACAAACTAAACTGAAAGATGTTATAACAACTTAAACATGCACAGCTTTAACTTTAGACTATAGGGCTGTACTTTATATTAGTAGAAAAATGAAATTCAATGAATAAAAAGTTACTAAAGTTTCCTTTTTGGTCATCAGGTTTGAGAGCGATGCTGTCCCTAAAGAACTGCATGTTATTCCCGGAGAAGGAACCACAGCAGCTCCCAAACCCTCTAAAGGAACAAAAGGACGGGATGTAAGTAATCTCTCAGTTTTTCTTTTAGGAAAACAGACAAACAGCATGTGTTTGCAAGTGAGTAGATGTGTCTTTTTTTCGTGTTGTGAATGAATTAATAAATCTGGGCAAAATATCTTCAATCCAGTCAAAAACAACACATCTGACCGAAATGAACAACAAAATGCACTGAAGCTCTTCTGCAGGTTCTCAAACGCACCTTTTTTAAACATGCTGTTGTCACTTCTGGCGAACTCCAGGTCGGCAGAGCGGGCCAAAAAAAGAAAGCCAGAATGGCACGGACCCGCTCCGACTTCCTCACCCGCGCCCCCATCCTCTCAGTTGGGGGTGATTCAGATGAGGAAGACTATGACGGCGACAGCCCCCTCAGCCCCCGTCATTTCACTCTGCCCCTGTCCAAACAGAGCTCCACGGAGGAGGGCTTGGGAGAGTCCTGTTTCAGTGACTCAGACATGGTAACCAGCGCCATCCGAGCCTCCAGTGGCCCCTCTCTGCGTTCTCTAAGCTAGGCTTCCTCTTCTTCATCGTTTCTAACCCCCCCTCAGCAGAGAGAGCACAGACCTGCATCACGCGTCTGACTCAAACTGAGCTTCGACAAGCTTCTGGTTTCTAAAAATGTTCAACAACTTTCTACATGAGGGGAGAGACATTTCAAAAATACTCCATGGCAGATATTTCAGAACATTTTGAAATACCTGCTGAAAAAGTGTTGAGTGATAAAGAACTTTTCTTTTAAAAGAAGAACAAAATTACTGCAATTTTGTGTACGATGCAAATATACATGTCAGTTTTTACAGACATGAGCTCAAACCAGTTCAACAACTGTAAATCTAATAACCAACTGATTTGACGACCTGTCCAGAAATCATTATCCACAGTGAATGTTAAAGCATCAGGACAGATGCTGAACAGTTTTTGAAATGTGTTTTCCCTCAAAACATTTAACATAGTTGCTTTTCTAACATCCTTTTAGCTTCTCTTTTCCTCACAGCCGTAACAGAGACTTTTCTTCTTGGTTCCTTCCTGGTTAATTAACAATATTTGCACGTCACCTGGTTTTATTTCTGCTCTGAGAACTGAGAACTAGTCACAAGCCAGACTATGGGAGTCTTTGAAAAAGGATAAAGAACTTCACTCTTGACTTTCTTCTTCATTTCACAAGTTCCTACTGGCTTTTAAAGGGTTTTTTAGGTTATATAAAGTAGGGTCATATGAGGTGTTTATTCATAGTCAGTGAACTGCCTGCATGGGTCTGCATGCCCCCACTTAGACACACGAGTAGCAGGAATACCAGTGAAGGAAGCTGAGCGATGAGCCGCTGTAGACAAAGACTGCAGTGAAACAAACATTCAGCCACTTTTGAGAAGACTCTTTAAAAAGAAATGAAAAACATATTGCAGATGCACATGCTGTATTCAGTTAGATCAGTGAGTTTATTATTATTGTCTGACTTTGCTGATTCCCAAATAAAACTTTAAACAGTCACACAATAACACAAACAAAATAACTGATCAAGGCAGCAGAACATCAGCAACTTTCATGTTCTGCAAAGTAAAATTATTGTTTTTATCAAAGGAGTCTGGTGGCTTTTAAGCAAGCACGGATGATGATAATGACTTCAGAAGTGTCTGATGGCAAGGTTAAGAACTAAAACTATTCTAAATAAATAATTTACTGAAACTTATCCTAATTATTAAGTGTGCCTTCTCATGGGTGGCTTAAATGTGTGTTTCTGCTCACACAGCAGTTCACTGCTTAGCTTCCCTCACTTGTATTCCTATTTCTGACACACAGACACTGGGTGAGCAGTTTACATAAAAATCCTGTACTGTCCTGTCAGCATTTCTTTTTAGTTGAAAAAAGTGGTTTGTCATTAATGTTTTAGGCTGTATTTTTATTTCAAAAGTATTAATTATTGTGTTATTTCCTTGCTATATAATGATACATGAAGTAGCATTTATTCTGGTTAATGAACATTGCAGCTGGTGCAGCTCCAGTTGTGTGATGCTGCCATCTACTGGTGTGAACTCATAACACAGTAGACTTCATGGAAATGCACAGTAGGGATGGTTCTTCAGTTTTGATATGACTTTAACATGAAATCCAACCTGATGTTGTTTCAGCCTGCAAACGCTGAAGAGCAAAAGAAGATGCACAAAGCCATGTCATCGGGAGATTTGGGCAAAACAGATTCAATGCGCAAGAACTCGCAAGATGGAAGGTTTGTTTTTTCATTTTCTCTTTATCTGTTTCAATAACTTATAATTTCAAGCTATTTAGGTATTTAACACCCAAAAACAAAACATTTCTGAACAAGTGATAAGTTTCAATAATGTTATTATTTGACTAACAGTGTAATAAAACTTTAGGAAATAGTCACATTAATTGTTGCTTAAGGTTTTGATTAAATCAGAAATAAGACAGTGTTTTTCCATTTTGCTTTAACTTTATACAGAGTTCGTAATAAGATGCGTTTCTGGGGAAAAACCAAGTATGGAGATAAGAAGACATCCAGAGAGAAGCTGATCTGTGGTGCCGATTCCCTGGATGGAGAATATGGAGACACTGGGCCTTTGCTGGGAGATGGTGTGTTTTTCTTCAAAGATTTCCATTTCAAACACTTTCATAAAATCAAAGACTCATCTGGTACAATTCCTGCTTCTGTTCCTGCAGGTCAGGAAAACATGTCGCCCCCTCTCAGTCCTGATCTGATGTTGGATCGAGGCTTCAGAGACCTGAAGGAGAACAAGGAACCGTCTCCCAAAGTGAAGCGAAGGCGCAGCGTTAAGATCAGCAGCGTCGCTCTGGAACCTGCTCAGTGGCAGAACGACGCTCTGCAGATTCTCACCTGCACCAACGACTACAGGAGCATGAACGACTTCCTCATGAAGAAGGTGCAGAAAAACATTCACTGTCTTATTCTCTCGATAAAGAAAAGACAATCTACAACAGTTTCACATGAGGAGAATAACAGATGAACACGATGCAGTTTTGAAATTGAGTGTTGAGCGTTTGATGATTGTTTTAGTTTAAATTCATGCTCAGATGATTGTGGTGTCCTGTCTTAGATCAGCGACTTGGACACAGAGGACAGCAAGAAGGACACGATGGTGGACGTCGTGTTTAAAAAAGCTCTGAAGGAATTCCGTCTAAACATCTTCAACTCTTACTCCACAGCACTCGCGGTAAGCTGCTGCCAACACTGTTTATGTAATCGTTTAAAATGAAAAAATGGTCTTTGCAATTATAGCAACCATCTATGAATATCACAACGTTGTAGTATCCATCCTCAAAGAAAGTTAAAAATATAAAATATGGACATAGACTTTGTGACTTCACCCACAGAGGGGTGAAGCGTGGGTGGAGAGCAAACTTCTCAGACAGTTTGTTTGTTCAATAAATCACACAGAAAGCCTGATATTTGCATGCAAATTCATCCAAAATGCACCAACACCACCAACATAAATAGAGGTCAAAGAGGTAGAGTTCAGTGACTCATATTAGCTGAGGTGAAGCCTGTTAGTCGGCTGCAGCCTCAAGTGGCCGTTCCAGGTATTGCACTTTTGGGCACTTGAGCGATGGCCTTGTTGTTCAAGCCCCAGAGGTTTGTGAAAAAATTGTAATCGAATCACAGAGATTTTTCCAATATCAAGTCCGAAGTAGAGAGAGTGAAATTCTGTGCTCCTCTTGTGACCCTGCTGTCTTCCTCCCCAGATGGATGATGGGAAAAGTATCCGCTACAAAGACCTGTACGCCCTTTTCGAACACATCTTGGAGAAGACCATGCGGCAGGAGCAGAGGGACTGGAGAGAGTCTCCTGTCACAGTGTGGGTCAACACCTTTAAGGTTTTCCTGGATGAGTTCATGACAGAGTACAAACCTCTGGACAGCACGCTGACCAAGGTAAAGACACAGAACTGCCTCCTGACCGCTGAGGCAAGAAGACATGGATGTGGATTCTAAATCATCATCTGAGTTATCTTATTGATAGTAAATGTCTACATACCGGTATACAGTGACAGACAGTGTATAATAAATAATGCAGCATATCTCTTGTTATGTTTTTTTTTTTCTTTTTTTTTTACTACAGCAGGTGCCAAAACCCGAACGCAAAAAACGGAGGAAAAAGGACACGGACATTGTGAGTCAGTCTTTATTTTCATCATAATAAACAAACATTACAAACAGGCAGTTGTCTACATGTGCTCTCTGCAATAACAAGACATAAATATAGCACAGACCAGATTAGGAAAGGCTCTAAAACATATTTAAAAAAATGTGAAGGGAAGTATGCAGATGAACTTAAAGTCAACCTCTGGTGTGCTCTGCTGCCCCCTGCAGGTAGAGGAACATAACGGCCACATCTTCAAGTCCACTCAGTACAGCATCCCAACATACTGTGAATTCTGCTCATCACTCATCTGGATGATGGACCGTGCCTGTGTGTGCAAATGTGAGTGTACATTCAAAAGTCTTTTATAGTCTTAATAATTTGCAGTTGTTGATAAAAGAACAAACTGTTAAATAATTGAATCAATGAAAATATTTAACTTTATGTATGCTAGTGTCAAAAGTAGTTGTTCAAAGTTGTTCAACAATTATAGTATTAAAGTACTTGTTTTATTAATTTATTTAGTAAAAACTTCCAATACTTTTTTTTTCTTTTTTAAATGTAAAATTTTCTGCTTTTCTCTGTTTTATATTATTGCACATTAAATCTGTCTGAGCTTTGGATTGTTGATCAGACAAAACAAGAGTTCTGACGGTTTCACCTTTGGGACTGGGAACTTAATATTACTATTACTATTTTATTACTTATACTATTCTATTAGTATTTGACTATTTTCTGACCAAATGATTAATCGAGTAATAGGCAATATATCAACATATCATTTGTCCATTAAAATAATTACAGATTAAAGCCCAAATATTTGTATTTTCAAATGATAGAATGTGTTTACTTACATGCATCAACAACTCACATTGACAAACATTTACACTGAACTTGCACACACACACCACACACACACCCATGTCTGTGGCCGGGCTGTGTTCATTCTGGTGAGCCCCGCCCTCCCTCAGCTCTAATCAGATTGTTTTCAACTGGACTCATGGGTTCTGCAGCTCCTTCTCTCCAGAGATTTCTCCTCACAGTTTGTCCTTTATTCACACAGGATGTTTCCTTCACAGCAGTCAAAGTTGCTTCAGTCTCTCAAACTATAGTGTTTTTTTTCTTTTGTCCTAAATTTTTGTTGAATAATGAGGAGGCACTGCCTTTCTGTGGATAATGGAAGTGACCTGTTTGATGTCTCTGGCTGTGTTTATCCAGTGTGCCGATACGCCTGCCACAGAAAGTGCTGCCAGAAGACGACCACCAAATGCAGCAAGAAGGTGAGTCGGCCATATTGTTCAACTGCACTGTAATGTCCCATGACATTAATTATGTCACTTAGTACAGTAGCAAATGTTATTTTTGCCTCCTAATGAACTGACAGTGTGGTATAATCACTCAAAAACAATACTTTACCAAAATTTAACTTACAGATCTTTATTTCATTGTGAATTTGTCTGCATGTAGAAACACAACATGTGTGTGTATTTATCAGAGTGCACTTTGTGTCTGTGAACAGTTCGATCCAGAGCTTTCCTCCAGACAGTTCGGAGTGGAGGTTTCTCGTCTGACAAACGATGAGAGGACGGTGCCCCTGGTTGTGGAGAAGCTTATCAACTACATAGAGATGCATGGCCTGTACACTGAAGGAATATACAGAAAATCCGGCTCCGCCAACAAAATAAAGGAACTGAAGCAGGGACTCGACACAGGTGACTTTCACTATTGATCACAGCTAACGGGTGAATGAGGCACGCTGGCTTTAAAAGCGGAAAAACATAGAAGGAAAAGGATTAAATGTGATAAATAACACTTCTGCATTCTCTTTGTGACCATACAGATGTGGAGAACATGAATCTGGACGACTACAACATCCACGTCATTGCCAGTGTTTTCAAGCAGTGGCTGAGAGACCTGCCGAACCCTCTGATGACATTTGAGCTGTATGAGGAGTTTATACGAGTGATGGGTAAGCGGTCAACATTCAGATATCCAACTGCACTGTGCTTTTAAGACTTCACATTGGAGATAAAGTCTTAAAATGACAATTTAAGACTGTGAAATAAGCAGTAAAGGTGATTTGTCTTGTGGAAATGCCTCCCCAGGTCTGCAGGATAAAAAGGAGATGATCAGAGGAGTGTATTCAGTTATTGACCAGCTGAGCAGAACTCACCTAAACACTCTGGAACGACTCATATTTCATCTTGTCCGGTAATTAAAAAAACTAGGAACATTTCTTCCATTAAAAATTCCTCGACTCTTTCCTGGTTGTGATTTTATTCTAATGCTGTACTGAATTCATGCTTTCAGGATCTCTTTGCAAGAGGAGACAAACCGGATGTCAGCTAACGCCTTGGCCATAGTTTTCGCTCCCTGTATTCTGCGCTGTCCTGACACCATTGATCCTCTGCAGAGTGTCCAGGACATCGGCAAGACGACAGCGTAAGAATAAACTTTGTGTCTATCAAATAAATCCTATGTGTTTTCCTAAAAGTTTAAAATAGTGGGGGAGACCTCCCATATGGAGCAAAGAGGCATTTCAGTCGCAGAGATTCATGATCAGAAGTAAAAACTGGCATCGTAGTTAAATTAACTTTTCCATGTGGGGAGCAATTTGTAAAACAATCTCCACGCCTGTCAAGATCCAGTTGGGCAGGATTTATTCAAGCAAGAGAAGTACAGAATTCGGACAGATTTTTCAAAGAGAAGAATAAAATAAAAAAGAGAGAGATCTGCAGACCAAACTGCTTCCTTTTGAAGGACTTTAATTAGCTGCTGTGTGACGTTTTAGGACAAAATCCTCAACCTTTTTAGATACACACGGAGATTGACCAATTAAAATATCTGTAGTTTACAAAACCATGTGCTATAACACACCAGATATAGATTGCTGCCATGAAAAAAGCTGGAGTACACACTGTACTGTACATACTGTAGTAAATAAAACTCTGTCTCTTGATGTTTCTTGACTGATATGAGCTCATCACTTTGCTGTGACGTTGCTCTGTGTCTTCAGTCCCTCTGAGGTGGTTTTCTTCCTTGTCGTCCCTCCACAGGTGTGTAGAACTGATCATTTGTGAACAGATGAATAAGTACAAAGTGAGATTAAAGGACATCAGCAGCCTGGAGTTTGCTGAGAATAAAGCCAAGTGCAGACTGACTCTCATTCGTCGGTCAATGGTGAGTTCAAATGACAGTAACATGATTAACCCTCCTGTTATCAGATGAATCATGAACTTACAGTGACTCATTGCTAACTCTACCTGACTGAGCCATCCTAAAAAACTCCTTCAGTGCTGCACCTTCCTCCAATTTCTTCATTTCTAAGCTGTGTTTCTCACCCTCAGATCCTCCTTAACCTGTCCTTTCCTTTACCCAGAAACCTGTACTAATAGCTGTTAGATTTATGAGCATAGCGCGCACTATGGTATGTATACACACACACACACTGTCTCCAAACCATCATCCTGTGGTGATGTTGTTGTGGTACCGATCACTGCATAGTCTCATGTTTTTATATATCAACATCTGTTTTCTCCATCTACCAACGCATGATCATGATTTCACTCAGTCTCTGCTTCTGTTTTATTTTTATTTAATGAATGTTCTCTGAATCTGTCTCTTGTGAAAGAAGGTATATCATTCAGTCATGCAGTTGTTTCTCATTAAATATGCATTATGTTTCATAAAGTATGGAACATACAAAGTTGACATTTTCCAGCATGTTCTTTGACGTAACATCCATAAAAAACTGAACTTTTTCTAAGATTTTAAACAGATACTGCCCCAGGAGTTTTTACTGTCTCAATAATAAAAAAAAAAGTCTAAAAAATAGAAAACTGGAAAATGTGATTATGTCTTTTCATTACTTTTATTGAAAAATTAGGCACAGAGATCTCAACTGACTTGTTTTTTCATCAACCAAAGGAGGAATCTGATTGCACATTTCCATAGCTTATACAGTAATATTGTTACTGTTAGCGTCTTTTCTGAGATGTGTGCCGCATCTGCCCCTCAGCTAGAAAAAATATTACCATATTAACTCAATAAATCAGTTTCTATAAATGACAAACATGATACTGAATATTGAAACTGAGTCTGAAGAACCTGGCAGTTCTGATCCCCTTTTCTTTTTGCTTCTCACTTCTGCATTAAGAAGCCAAATGCAGCCAAAAAGGTAAAGTTTGTGCATCATCGTGCTGTATTTTATCTTTTGCCTTTTTTGGTCTTGTAGTGCTGCTGTATGAGGGGTGATCGATAAGTTCGTGGCCTAAGGTAGAAGGAAATGAGTTCTGCAACTCTTTTTACTGGCTTGTGCAGTTTAACTTTTTGAGTTCTTATGCAGAAAGTTTGAAATTAAAAACTCTGAAGTCTTTTCAGGTAAAATGTGCCAGGTTTCTAAACTTGACTCCTTTCACCTTTGGTCATTAGCTTATTAATCACCATCATCTTAGTCGGTCATGTCATGTGGTTCAGAAATTGCATGTGGGAGTAAGCTGCTTGCTAAAAGTGGTGAAATATGCTGAACGACTGCTTTTATAAACTGCTGGTTGCTTGCTTTTTTATGGAGCACAAAATGTGATGTTCATATTCGTAAGACGATAATGTTGGTCCTTGAATGTCTCGTAGGGAAAAGGCCAGATACAGCGACTGAGCCACCACACGCCGTCACCTCCAGTTAGTCCACGGCTGCCGTCCGTGGCTGATGTCGTGATACAAGAAAGCGGCGATGAGGAGGGAGGGGACTCGTTGACCGAAATCTCAGAGCATCAGCAGGCAGCCATGCAGCAGGAGGAGAAAGTGCTGACAGAGCAAATCGAAAACCTGCAGAAAGAGAAGTAAACATTGTCATTGCTATTAAAATGTTGTGAAAATGTGACATGATCTGTGAATGAGACTAACAGAGCTGAATTTACATTAAATTAAACTCATTTGCATGTGTTTTTACTCATGTAATACCTGGACAATGTTTACCTCTGCAGAGAGGAGCTGACTTTTGAGATGCTGACGCTGGAGCCACGAGCATCAGATGATGAGACCCTGGAGTCAGAGGCCTCTATCGGTACGGCTGACAGCTCTGAAAACCTCAACGTGGACTCTGAGGGAACCATTTCTGACTTCTCTGGTATGTCATTATGCAAGACACACTCACTTTTCTACGTGCAAAAAGTATAAAGCTTGACATGCTTTGGCTTTCCCTTGCAGAGAGAGGTCCTACGTTAACTTCCCCGTGGCCTCGGAGATCGGACGGGAAAAGCCCCAGACGTCGTGTTCTTCGCCGGCAGCCAGACTCTCTGGACTCTGTTGACTCTTCCTCCAGTGTTTCCACTTACTCCTCCTCATCACACTTCCACCCATCGTCTGCTTCCTCCTCTTCCACCACCAGGCGCTTTCGTTTCCACTCCAAGTCTCCCTCCACAGGCCTACCCCAGACCCAGAATGCATCTCAAGCCCGCCGATCGGACAGCATCGAAAGCAGCAGCCCGCCCGGAGGTCAGGAATGCACATTTGAGGAAAGACCCCAGTTTACAAGCCGAGGCACCTTCAATCCGGAGAGGGGCAAACAGAAACTTAAGGGGTCCAAGCATTCAAGCTTGAGGCACTCCAGAGAAGGTGATAGCCATGGCAGGGACCCTCCAGACATACCACAGCAGCTGGTATTGTACGGCAACAATGAATTCATGGTATGAAGGACACTGGGACACCAAAGCACTCCCTACTCGACTCCCTGGCAGGCATACACCTTCTCAAGAGGAGGTAACGCAATGGCGATCGATCTCCACTTCTCGAAAGCACTCTTGCTTAGCCTTTCTTTGTTGAAGTCTGCACAGAAGTGTCCTCAAGTGCCGTGTACAGTGTTCCCACCCCGAGGAAAAGCGGGGAGTGTTTCACAGATGGACATAAAATCAGTGGAAGGACTCCTCTTCTCACAGTGCCTTGGCAGCTCTTTACTCAGCGCCAAGAGGAGACGCACTGAGCAGAGAAACAGAGAAAAGGGAATGTTGGATTATGCAAAAAGACCACTTAGTATCAGGGAATGTTACAGAGCTGGACAGCTGAAGCAGTGAACTACAGCATACAAGAAGAAGTCGGGCAACGTCGGGCGTCACAGATGTTACAGTGAACTTAAAGCTCACGATTATTAGCTGCTTTATAAGTTTACAGTTCATAACAGTCAGAACGCTGATGTTGCTCTGTTATTACAAATTTATTTTTCCCTTATTTAATAAATTTTAAATGTCACAGAAAGTCTTTATAGCATATAATATACAGGTATAAATACTGTACAAAGCCGGAACACCAGCCTCAGCTGGGTAGTTGAAGTCAAATATTTATCTTTTTTTTTTTTTTTGAGTATCTTCAACAGAGATGTACGGATTTGGGCAATGGATGATAGTGTGTACGTGTGTGTGTGTTTGTGTGTGTGTGTGTGTCGGTATGTGCCAAGCGCTCATGCCTGAATGTGTGAGAAAGAGAGAAAACCACTCTGTGTGTTTTAAGTTTGTGCTGCTTTTTCCCCCTCACAAGGGAAATACCGCCATCAAAGGGACCAAGATCAGCTGGTGTGTTTTCCAGCCCAGGGGATCCCAGCTCCGTAAAGAATGTCGGATGTGTATAAAATCCCCGCATTCACTGCTTGACAGCCATACAACAATTGTAATATACAGTACAGTTCATATGTACAGTATAGTTGACAAATGCCATTCTATTCTTGAAATCTATTGTAACCCCCCCCCACGACCCCCAAACCCCCTCCCACCCTCCTCCTCCTCCTGTCTTTAAAGTGTTTGCTCAATAGCAACCAATCAAGAACATAAAATCAGCACGTCTTTTGTCTTTATTACTGAGTTTGCTTCTGTTTTGGTCTTTTAAGTGAGTTTTTATTTAGGCCCATAATGCAATAATCAACCCTTCTTACAACATTATAATGCTCATAGAATTCAAGATAATGATATTTTTTGCGATATTCACAGAGAATTTAAAACAAAAAAGCAAGTTTCAGCAAGTTTATCTTGAACTTTTATTGCATGTTTTGCCTTTTTTGGCAAATTGATTAGACTCAAAATACAACCATAAGCAGGTGGAGAGAGAGTCTGTATTACTGCAAAAAAAATCGTACACAAAGAACAATTGTGCCCAATGAAATTTATTATTTTAAGGCTGTTGGCAACCAGCGTTAGAGTGCATTATCACCTCCTACTATGACAAAGCACAAAGGGAAAGAAACTGAATTAATTAAAGAGGTGCTGCATTTTGTGCAAGATGGTGTCATATATATATTTTGTACTTGGTATCAGTATATCATTTTTAAATATCCCAAATACTGTCGACACCTCTGATGGTGTATTTAAAAATAGGCATTTTATAGAGCAAACTTTATGACTTGTCACTGTAGAGAGATAGTACAGTTGTTATCAATAACATGAACAAAGGCTCAGACTGAGTTTTAGTGTCTCAGTGAGCCATGACAGTGTGACACAGTGAGTCAGCAGGCATAATACCAGGACTCTGAAACCGAAGCAGCTAAATGAAATTCATCTTTGGTTTTAATATTATTCTTTTCCTATTGTGGCTGGTCAACGTTTGCAAAGACACACACACACACACAAATCAGCTAATCACATAAGTACCTGATCAAAGGGAAGAAATTTATATTGGTAGGTTACAGTGATCCATGGTGAATGATTAATTAGGTGTCTTGCAAAACCAACATGACGCATACCAGAATGATTAGAAAGGGTGTAGGTGTGGTGACAGACTGAGAAATCTGCCCCTCCAAAGTTAAAATGAGACCATATAATCTTTAATAGAAAAAACAACTTCATTCCTCTTACAGATGAAGGAAACACCTTCCTTTATTCAGTGTACTCAGGAATTTTTCTGCTGAAGTCTTATTTGTTTAAATATGACCAGCAGCTAATCTTAGCACATTACATATTGTTGTGTAGGTGATTTCCTGCATTGTGACTCTCCTCTATTGTCACTACTGTTACACTACATTTTAGTGTTTTACCTTTTTTCTGTAATAGTTTCCACATAAGCCACTGTGCAGTAAAAGTTACTGAGGCTTGCTTTAAGAAAGAGGCTGATATATCCTTTAAATCTTTTGCTGCCTCAGAGACAAATAATTTGCTGTTTTATTGTCACAGTGCACATTTAGCAGCACAGTTGAGAATAATTTGAGTTTTCTGTAGCAAATATTTACACAGTCGGTTGGCACATTTTCAAGTGACTTCAGTCTATGATAACAATGGGTTTCATGTTACAGTCTTACTTCCAAGATTCTGTGTCAATACTTTGGTGATCTTTCATCTCTGTCGAGGAAATAAAGTAAGAATTTAGTTCAGGTTTCTCCCCTTTGGGAGAACAGATAATGTACAAGGCCTTTTCTACTTGTACACCTCCTTCAGGAGCTGTTTCTGCCACAGAAAAGTCATAAAATTGTTGAACTTAGAGGAGCAGGAACCCAGAGGTTGTGTCTTGTGCAGTTTAATTGTCACAGAAATCTCGCTCTATAGTTGGGGGCCCATTCTTCCACAGAAATTGCATTTGCATTTCAAATCTAATGAACTTCTCCTGAGATACAGCTATTGAAACTCAACTTACCTCTACCGGAGCCCACAGAATGAGGGCAATGCTTGATTTTAAAAAGTTAAAAGAGGTACAATGATAAAATGTTATGTAAGATGTGAAAATCAGAAAGATCTTACAGGGAACAGTTCGAATTTTTTAATCGAATTTTCCACTTTAAATTAAAGTAAAAGAAATTCCAACATTCACATAACTTGAAAGAGAGCTTTCATTATGTGAGGTTTCATAAAACTAATCTTAAAGTAAATCACACTTCTGTGCTGCAGTGTCCTAATGAAGGAGATAAGATGTGCCTTAGTCAAAAAATGTTTTAAATAATGTATTATCCCCTAATGTGGTGCTGCCTTAAGTCTTTACCTTCTACCACATTTTTCTGCCATTCTACTATAAAAACATGGATCAGAAGTTAGCTTGTTTCACACTAGTAACAATTACATAGTTACGTGGCTGAAAGAAAACCACAGGTAAAGGTGGTTATAAGTAAAAAAAAAAAAAAAAACTGCATGCAGCCTCTACTTAAGTACAAAAAATATTAGCATCAAATTATGCTTCAAGTACAAAAAGGAAAAGGGGTTATTATGCAGAATGGCCAATTTCAGAATCCAACATATGATTTATCTGGATTATAATTAGTGAAACATTAATGGGTGCAACACTTAAATGTTGCAGCTGCTAAAGGTGTGGCTAACCACAGATACTATTAGGTGGCTTACAACTAATATCAGAATTTATTAGCTTATATACTTGTGTGAATAATCTAAACCTGCAAAGTAAGTTAAACTATCATATAAATGTAGTGGAGTAAAAAATACAATATTTGCATTCCAAAATAAAATGGAGTAAAATACCCAAGAACACTAAATTGTAGGCAATTTGAAAAATGTAGGGCCCACTCAATTATATTCCACCACTGACCAGAGCTGCATTGAGAAAATAATACAACAAAGTAAGTAACTTAAGTACACATCAAAATAAATCAACCTTTAAATATGCAGGCCTATCATAAAAAATCCTAATTTTCCTAGGTAACTCAGGTTTGCTCAGTCATTTACCTAGCGCATAATTCCGACAGCACCTAAAGGCAACTGGAGACCAGAATAATGTTTGACAAACAGCTCACTTTGTTTGTTTACCAAAATTGACTGGATCTAATTTTCAAGACAGATGCGAATGAATTCAGAACGTCACGAGAACCGCACATTTGAAACCAATTGACCTTCTTTTCTAAGAATAACTTCTAATTGATTAGAAATGACTCGAGCGCTGCCTCCGGTGACGCGAGCCACCTTTCGAGCGGCGCATGCGCAGAAGCCCCCGCGTCACAGCAGCAGCAGCAGCAGCCGCCGCCAGGGAGACGGGAGCTGTCGTGTTGTTTATTTGACACAAGATAAACTTTTCTACACCATGTCGGGATATGACAGCAACCCGTTCGCTGACCCAGTGGACGTGAATCCCTTCCAGGTGAGACTCTTGTTCTGCTTTTTGTGTCCAAACCGAGTTTTTTGGAGACTTTTTTCGTGTAAAATGATGAGTGAAAGAGATATGCTGCAACCAAAAACCTGTTTGGTTGGTTGCTGGGTTTGGCCTCAGCGTTTCCTGGCTTTAAAATCGTCCTTATTATCTAGTATGACACGTTGTAATCAATTCATAGGTTATTTATAAAGACTAGCTGTAAAACTGTGTGCCTACGCTGTGTGAGGACTGTTAACACACCTGTGCAGGTAAGCAGGGCCACGAACAGGTGAATGCTGATATCTAGCCATGATGAACTGTGACTCCACTTCAACACGCCATTAATAGCAGCCAAAATGTTGATTTCGTGCGATTCAGTGGCGCACTTTGTAGCCTTTAAGGGTCTTATTAGGTGTTTTGTATTTGTCATATTGTGCTATAAGCTCAACCCAGTGATTTTACATGTAACAGCTCAATGAGATGATGGTTAAAGTCAAACGTATGTCCAGACTTTTGGCATATTTGCCCAAAGAAAATGCACATTTTGCTTGTTCAAACTGAAGAAAATGTGTTTTAACTGAGACAAATGTGCTCTAGGCTTCGGTGTCTATTAATAGTTAATGTGGTGTGTCTTCCTGTACTGGTTGTGACACTGCTAACACAAACACAC
>JAPZDY010000001.1:25753306-25773886 GCA_029783645.1 Ctenochaetus hawaiiensis | reverse complement strand
TAAGTTTCAGGCTTATATTGATGTTTGGAAATTTAAAAAAATCGGGTATTAAAACACACAATGATTTAAATTTTTAAATATATAATACATGTTATATGAATATCATTTTGTATTATCTTGAACTGGGTTATTATGACACAAGAATTGTGACCCAAATAAGAAAAATTTTATGCATTTTACAGTTGAAAAAATCCCCTTACAAGTGCTCTTTGTTCAATATCTTGTCAGCTTCAATCTAAATTATTTGCCAGTATCAGTTTATTTGTAATAATCTACACTTGGGTGATAGTGTTATCAAATAGTACTTATGAGTCAAGATCAGAAATTGTTTTATTATTTTGTAGGCTTTTACATTTGCCAAACAATAAACATATTAATATGAAGTAGGAGGGAAAAATCAGTATGGAGTTGTAGTGATGTAGTGTGCATCTGATCCATCATCCACCAGGCAAATGCTGCTGTCGGCCATGCCAACCTGATCAAACAGCAGGAGGAGCTGGAGAGGAAAGCAGCGGAGCTGGAGCGGAAGGAGCAGGAGCTGCAGAACAGGAGCAGAGGCACAGCGCTCAACACTGGTGGTAAGTGCTTGTAAACTCATGCTGTACATGCGATCAATAAGAACTGACCTGCCGCTGACTCATGCGATGTTAACCCAGCGGTGAATGTTTCTGTCTGTCAGCTAAAGAGAACAACTGGCCGCCTCTGCCCAAGTTCTTCCCAGTGAAGCCCTGCTTCTATCAGGACTTTGAGGAGGAAATCCCAGAGGAGTACCGCAGGATCTGCAAGAGGATGTATTACCTCTGGATGTGTATGTATCCCAGCATGCAGTATATGCTCAGCTGAAGGCATCATAGATCCATAAGACAGTATAGTTCAGTTCTCACGGTTTTATATGTTACCAAGCATGTCTTGTTTTGTAGTTAACCAGATGTACTGCACACGATGCACACAGATGTCAGCCACTTCAGTATGATTTTTTTGCTTTACAACCTAATAATTACAACTCTATTTTGCATCTTTTTTGTGTTTTTTTGTTCATGATATGATGGTATTTTTACATTTTGGAGCACATCTACATTGGAACTTTCTGTCTAATATACATTAATTGAGTTCAATTTAACCCTTTTTTTAAACTCAGTCAGTAGTGTCAAACCCTTTCAGCAATCACAAATGTTAAACACATCATAAGCATCTGTCACATAAACCTCAGGAAGACAGGGAGGAAATTTTGGCACAAATTAACTGGCCTTAACTCCAGAATTCAACACCCCAACTCTTAACTGTGACCATATTTCATATTTGGTTTGATACTGAATTGGTGACACTTATCTTGCCCACCTTGAAACTGTGTTGATTGTATAGGACTGCTGTGCTGTGGGGTTAAAGATGTGTGTGAATCATCGCTATTTTATAATTTACAGCTTCTTTGCAGCGACATTCATATTTGAAGCATCATCAAGCACCTTGTAATTCAGCTCTTTATCAGTCCATTTATGTAGGCATTTAAACACAGAATGGTGTGATTGACTTCAGCCTGATGTCTTTTGATGATGCTACTGCAACTCACTGGTTTCCTGTGTGTCCCTTCAGTCCACAGTGCCACTCTCTTCCTCAATGTGCTGGCCTGCCTGGCTTACTTCACCGCAGACTCTCAGTACGGTGTTGACTTCGGTCTGTCCATCCTGTGGTTCATCCTCTTCACGCCCGTGTCCTTCATCTGCTGGTACAGGCCCGTCTACAAGGCTTTCAGGTGCGCTGGTTTAGCAGCTTTGTGCTGACAGTGAGAGTATTCTTTAGTGACTGGATATGATGGTTTTGTTGTGTAAGCAGAAGAAATAGGGACACATGCAGATTAATGAGTTAGTTTTTTCTTTTTGTACTTTTTATCCTTTTTGCCAACTCAGCCAGAGTGTTTAGAGAAGTATGTGGGAGATGCTCCCCTCTCATCAGCCTCTAGTTCTTTTATTAGAGGGGGTAATGTCTGATTTCTCTTTCTTACAGTTCAGCACATTAATAGTTTCTTTGAATGCTTTAGAGACTGTTACTCTATTTCTTTGGTATATGTTTTATAGTCTGGCAGCCAAACAATCTATGAAATGCTAAATATCATTGATAGCTTGTCCTTTGTTTCCTTTTTTCAGGTCCGACAGCTCCTTTAGCTTCTTCTTCTTCTTCTTTGTCTTCTTCTTCCAAGTGGCAGTGTACATCATCCAGACTGTGGGGATCCCCAAGTGGGGAAACAGGTCGGTGGAAAACCTTCCCATCATCTGCATGTTGGGTGACAGTCTGAAGGTGTAGTGTAAATGCATGAGACAGTCGTTCATTGCTAACATCATGCTTTCTATTTTCATTAGTGATAATGTATCTGTGGGTGTGCATGGGGTCAGTGTGTTTCCTGCCTCGTATCTCTTCTCTTGCGTCTCTTTGACAGATTCCTGCTGCCCTAACTTGTCTGGGTTGCTGCTTTGTAAGTGTGGGACTTTTCTCTTTGGCTTACTTTTCTATATCATGCCATATGTTTAGGCTATTTATTGTTTCATCATTCACTTCTTCAAACTTCTCGTTTTCCCTTTGGTCACTTGTTTACGTTAGGATGTTGGCTCATTTCTCTTTAAGTCAGTAAAATATTTACTAACCCTTAATGCCTGTAAACTGCTCTCACTCAGTGTAGAGAATCTGTAAATCAACACAGTTGTGTGTATTTCTTTGCTGCTGACAGCGGATGGATCTCATCCATCAGCATGATCTCCAAAAACCTGGCTGTGGCTGTGGTCATGATGGTTGTGGCTGGTTTTTTCACTGTAAACGCTGTCTTGGCCGTCATCCTGCTGAAAATGGTACGATAACACAAACTTGTATTGAGCCAGTTACAGTTTGCACTTCACAGAGAATCTTACTATTTGAATATTTTCCAGTCAAGTTAAATATAGCACGAGTCTCTGAGTAGGTCACATAACCGTTACTTTGCTATTTTAAAATAATCGCAGTCTACACATACTGTATGTTTGCAGTAAAATTCAATGTGGCAGTGCCTTATAATTAATTGAACGCATCCAAAATAGAAAGTCGAACATGGCACACTTACATGTACTGTGTAACTATTCTCACTGTGGCTCCATGTTGTTTATTTTCACTCTAACGCAACAAGGGCACATGCACATCAGAGAGAAATATAACGAGAAACTGAAAATGATGGTGACATAAAGTTTCAACAGTAGCTGGAATGAGAGGAAAACCGAGACATCAGAGAGAATATGAAGATTTAGAAACCGCTGAAAGGTTGAAAAGGTTTCAGGAACTCAAACTTTATTTTGAAAGAGTCCATCAAAACTGGATCAACACAGATGACAGAGATGATGGGAGATGAATAACTTTATTCATCAGAAATCCAAGAACAGGAACACTTTGTTGCCAGTTTAAAAAGAACTAATTTTATTTTGACAGCAAGTTTACTTTCTATGTTTATTTTCCTCTTCAAATATGTGCTCATCCTGCCGAAAAGCTCATGGCCAAAAGTAATAATAATTTCAGAGAACCCAACCAAGCCTGCAAACCCCTAAAATAGGTTATTTTCATCAAAGAGATGTTTATGATTTTTTTACTTTGATTAATTCTGAATTAAGACACACAGTGTCCATCCTTTTTTTTCTAATGAGAAATATTAGAAAACATTTAATTTGTTTAGAAGTATCCTAGTGACCCCTTTGAACACATTTTTTATGAAATTGATGCACACATTAATCATTTGTTCAAACTTTTTGTTTTTGTTTTTTTTTGCTCTTTTGTCACATGCACTTAAATTCAGAATGCAATTTTTACATGACAAAAAGCAACATGATTTTTTTTTGTGAGGAATCGGCCCCTAAAATCTATTCAAACCTTTGGAAAAGGTGTTGCAACTGACAAAAAATTGCATTGCTGCTTAATATTTGCAGTGGAGTATTTTGTCCTGTCTCTGGTGTTTAAAGACCTTAACTCACTTTGAAGATGTAAGAACTGTTCAGCAACCAGTTTTGAAAATCCCTCGAGCGTGCAGGTTAACAGTAAGAGTTGACACATTTTTCTGATGCAATTAATCATTTAACTTGATTAATAAGCCTGTCACTGCTCTAATCTCTGTCCCTTTTCACTTTGCCTCAGGTCCACTCCAAGTACAGACGAACAGGTGCCAGTTTCACCAAAGCCCAGCAGGAGTTTTCCCAGGGAGTCCTGACCAACCGAACAGTCCAGACTGCTGCAGCAAGTGCCGCCACCTCCGCTGCACAGGGAGCCTTTGGCAGGAGTCAGGGAAATTAGACTGTTCCTCACATCCTTAGTGCCTCAGGCTAGTCTCTTCTCTGATCAACACACCAGAACAGCCATGTCCTATAATTCTTCAGTGGGTTTAAGGGATGGAGGGTTGATGATTTAATGAAAAAGACCAGAAACAAGTTACTTAAAATGAGGGAGATTCTTCAACCAAGTGAAGGGTCCCTATTCTCCACTTAGATATTTTAAAGAGGCTGTGGTACGACACAGAAGACAAGAGTGTATTGACTTTAAGTGTCTTCATTGTTGCTGAACCTTTACCATCCTCAACAGTATCCGTTGTGTTCAAAATCCATGCTATCAGGAATTATTCTGGGAAATGTAGGAATCAAAAAATTAAGTTGAATTAAATTAGAAAAGGAGGCAGATTGAGCGAGACAAAAAATGAACTGGCAACAAAGTTGTCAACTATGCTGGTGAGAAGTATTAGGATTAACAGTCTTACTCTCAAGTAAAAACATAGAGGCCTCAAAAAAACACTGTGCACAGATTTTGGATTATATGAAAAGCAAACCTGACATGAGAATGTTTTTATCATCAGCAGATGATGGATCCACATGATGTATGTATACGTATTTTTGTCATTATAGCAGCATGTGTGGCTTTACAGGGTAAACAGTAAATCATCTGCCTTATGAATATTTTCAACACAAGTTGCACTTTATGCAACAAAGTTCTAGTTACTTTCCTCTCAGGCATCAGGCTGGATGCCCTGTAAAATGAGATTCATCCTGTTACGCGTAACACTACTGATGAAGACAGCTGCTGTTTTAATCTTGTTCACTAAATTTAATGTGTTCATGTGTATCATACTGTATAGTGCTGGATAAGCTGATGATTAATGAAGGTGATGGGGTGAAGGGTTTTTTTTCCTACTGTTTTAATCAGCTTTTTGATTTGATGAAGTGAAACAAAAAGCTCTTCTGAAGGCAAATAAATTGAGATTTAACTGGGATGGCACAATTTAATTTATGGTGAACTGTTAGGAATATAGTTATTTTTTTGTCATAGTATAGAGCTTTGTTTTGTTTAAAATGAAAGACAGGGTGCAGGTTTTGTAATGTAAGTTACTGACATAGAGTAGAATTGAACCAACTACTGATAAACAGTGCATTTATGAGCAGAAAGAACACAAAATGTCTGTCGATTATCCTGTCTTTTGACTTTGTATCATAGTGCAGAGAAAAGAACCTGAATAGTCACAGATGGTCTTTATTTTTTCACTGCACCTACTTGTTAACTATTAGCATTTTCATGTTTTTACTTGTGAATAATATATAAATACATAAGCTGTCAAAATCTAATCTTCATTTAACTCTGATTCTTTGCAGGGATTTTAGCAAAAGGATGTTGGATCTTAGTGTTTTGTCTGAAATCTGTTTAATGGTGAGGTGTCCCTGTAGTCAGAATGTGTATTGAGCTGTCTTGTACATATCAGTGTCTATTTAAAACATCTACTGGAGGGGTGTTTGTTGTAAATCAGTTCAAAGTCTTAACAATGAATAAACTGCTCGTTTTCCTCCTTGGAAAATTTGTATCTTGTTCAAAGCAGCTTTTTCAAGACTTCTTCATACTTTACTTACTAATCGTCTTAGCTATATAATGTAAAATACAATAGATGTTGGGCTTACTAGATTGTAAGGTTATGTTTTCTGTGAGTCAGGCATACAGTTTTTCAGTTGTTAGTTGGCTCCTAATTTTAACAGCTGTGTTCAAAAACTGCAAATGAAATGAAAACTTCAATAAGAGATTTTTTAATAGTTTGAGGGCCAATGTTTTCCTGTTGGTTTGGTTTGTTTGCTGTGCAGATGCACAAAACAATGGACTCCATAATCCACATGAAGTTACATATAAAGGAACAACGTGCTGACCTGTTGTATATCATAAAAATTGAAACAGAGTAGAAAATGCAGCTGTGAGGTGTTCAGGTGTGTGAAAGTAAGGTGGGAAAAACTGTAGAGGAGCAGCATGAAGATAATGTAACTGCAGTCGTGCCAAGATTGACTTTGTCAAGCAAAGCGTTATGCGACGTATCTGACCTGTAGGAATGTTGCTGTGACGAGAATGAAAGTCTTTTCACCTTTGTCAGTCTGATTGCTGTTGTGAAGTCTTAATTGGATGCCACGTGTTCAGGCAGACGCTGAGTTTATTTTTGCTTGTTTTTGCTGTCTAAAGCAGTGTTGAAAAGTAGCAAAGTACATTTACTTAAGTTTCATTCTAAAGTAGCCTACAAATTTAAGATACCTTAAAAATGTTTCCATTTCATGCTACTTAATTAACTACTTTTTAGAAGTAAATCTACTTTAGTTGGCAACATTAGTCTCACAGCTATAGTGACCATGTACTTTTCAAGCAAAACATTGTTTTCCTCTCACTCCACCTCAACCAGCTACAAATGCTGCTCAAACATTGATTTATCAGTATTAATAATAAAGTAAGGTCAGTAGATACTGTAGATCAGCAACCGCAGTTGTTTTACTCCAGAACAAGTACTTTTACTTTAAGTAACCTACATTTTACTTGTAATACTGTTATTTGACTAATAATTTACATTGGCTTTAATGCATTGGTACTTCTTTCAGTGCTTGCTGAGTGAAGACTTATTGCCATAGCATTGTCTTCATTGACTGCTGCCTTTTCACACTCAATGTAACAGGCTTGTTTGTTTGTTGTCATTACTAAACCATTTGTTTGTAATTTCAACAATGTAGCAAAACTCAAAAAAAAGGTATGTGTGAATATTTGGTCTTTGTTTTAATGATTTAAAATTTTTTATACTAATTTCCCCCCTAACTCTAGCCTGTATAAATCATTTCTCTCTGCAAGACAAGTAGACCCCTGGATTTATTCAAGGAATGCTCCCTTCATTCATTCAACAGGCAATTATATCATTTTTGTATAACTAGGTTAAACCTAAAGAGGCCATTTCATTGGTCGAAGTAATTTAGGGCGGGACACATTCATAGAAGTAACCAGTTACAACTCCGCATTCTTCTGACGTAACGTCACCCATGGCAACAGCTTCTGGTGTTGATCATCCCAAGATGGCGGAAGAAGAAAAAGCCACGGGGGTGAGTGCAAAACCAAAGCCAGTTGTCGTTTTCTTGAATAACGTTCAACACAAAACATTCCGCCATGTGAAGCGACAAAGTGACACTTTCTCAGGAGAGTTAGGTTTGAGTAATGACCCCGTGTAGCGCTCGTTATTTGCATGTTAGCTGCCTGGCTAACCGTCTCTAAGTCGGAGCTAAATTGATTAACGTAGTTAAACCTACAGCTAACGGTAACCTGCATATCGCTCTGACTTTAATCTCACTCATCCGAGCTGAAACCTGAAAACTAAAATCAAACGCACAGTGTTTTGACATCAGTAGGAACGCATAGGTAACGCAACATTAGTGTCAATATGCGCTGTTAACCACCGTTAGCCCACGCATTAACGTTATTAAGGTTGGATAACGTTAACTATCCACTATCACAGTAACTAAGCTTGGTTTTGTCACAAGTCCCAGTAGTGTTATGGTTATACCATGAAGACTTAAGGATATGAGGACTTATAGAGAATAGTTGTAGCTAAAGTGTTTCACCAAATCATCATGATCTGCACTCGAAGGAATCCACAAGTGAGTGAAATGTGGAAAAGTGATGGAAAGCAAAACATCTGGATTGCGCATGCGTTAATATATCCGCATATGAGGTAGCTATGTCACAGTCTGCTCATGCAGTGTGAACTAGGCTGTATATCTGTTCATGCAATTACTGATGAATGCATGTTAGTATGTACTAAGTTGCAAAATGCTGCTTTTTTAATACGGGTCAAGCATTTAGTCTCTTTAAGTGTTTGGTAAATTAAGTGAGTTCTTGTCAGTCAGCTTGCCTTACTTCAATTTAAAAATTAAACTGATTAAAATAACCATAGACTTGAGCACAACAGCTGTCATACACACAATGTGCAATGGCATTACATTCCCTGGCTCATAACATCCCATTTAGAAAGCATTTTTATTTTTTTTTGTAATTTTACATGAACTCAGCCTTAAAGCACATGTTTCGTACAGTATGAGCTCTGACCTGTACACGTTTAACAGGAAGACACAATACAAAACACTCTTTTTGGGTGGAGCAAATCTGTTTTGGTGGGGCCACAGTATATACTGTCCATAGGAAACATTGATAAACAGCATATTTGCTCTTTATAGCACAATTTGCTTTGCAGTGTGTGAATCTTAGGCTTTTATTGATGTTATTTTGTGTTGTACTTAATGTATTTCAGCTCCCAGTTGCTACTGATGCCAAGAAACGTCGGGCACCTAAAGGTACAGTGTGACAGCTGACACTTGCAAATCATTTTGCATAATGATTTTATACAACATGATATGGCACCATCGTTTTGTCTCTCATTTCTGCAAATTAGTCTGTAACTGATAAATAGCAATAAAAGAGTGAGTCTGGAACAAATCATCCTGTAGAGGTCACCCTTACCCTTCTCTGTTTTCATTGGAGGAGGAAGCCGTGCATGTGGTGTGCTACTCTGAGCCATGTTCCAGATATTTCCCTCTGTGGAAAATGTTTATTAATCACTGAGGGTTTTGTGTTGTCACAATTAATGTCCCATTAACCAGTTAATGTTGTTGTTTATAGATATAGCTTCTTTATTCTATTTTGTTTTATGTTACAATGATTTTTAATTATCCACAGTGCTGCTCAAAATGCAAATCCTGTGAGGGCAATGAAGTACATGTTATGTTGTGCATTCGTGTTGTGCTGTAGTGTATAATTTTCTGAGACAAATAAAGCCGGCAGCCCAAATAAATGTAAGGTAAGATGACTATGTAATTAAGTAAAAAAAAAGAGACAGAGAGTAAAGAATAGATTTTAATTGGTTATTGAAATGCAAGTGTATAGTAATGTAATGTATAATGTGTAAGTCCTGTACTAAAAAGATCCATAAGTAAGTCAAAAACAGTAACATCTAATTCTGCCTATGACTGTAATATGCGGATATTAAAAATGAACAACAAACACTAGGAATAACCATGTAATGAAATGCAGTTGAAAAGGTAAATAGATATAAGGATAAAATATAAAGCTGTAAGAACTTTTTCAATGTGGACACACACTTCACAGAAAAGGAATTTAAAAATATGACTACTGGTATACCAAGTACTCTGAGAATAAAGTGTGTTAATGGATAAAATTACTGAGCTATCTTTGTTTTACTTGAATAAAGTTTACAAGTCAAACTATGATTAAATGATAAGATATGGTCCAAAGTCACTTTAATATGGGCATAAAGTGAATCATCTTGTTCCTCAAATGTCAAGAATTTTGAAATAATTAAATAAAAGGCCATAAATCCTTTTTTGTTTCCATAAGCTACTAAATTAATGCATTCTGTCACTACTACCATGAAATGTAATTAGGGTTATATCATTCACAAATGTAATTACGTTCTGCACAACAAATACATTATGTTACTTATTTTTCTTAGAAGGGTAACAACCAGGTATTGCTGAACGAATACAAGCATGCCCATTTAAAAAGATCCAAAATCAGCTCTGTTCAAACTATCAAAGTAATTTTCCCTTTTTAAGTACTGCATGTTTCAATTTGTGGAATGAAATGTCAATTTATTTATATTTCTTTTTAACAAGCCACCTCATTTTGACTTCTTTAAGATACTGAAACTCATTTCTTGTAAAGTTTTGGGAAGAATAAATGTAGGCAGCTGAATGTGAGACTAAATGACTCGACAAGAAGGAGGATTTTCAAAGTTTCTTGTGGTAAAACTTCCAAAATAATTTTCATCGTATTTTCCATTACATTCTCCCCATGTGTCTTTTGATCTCAGCATGCCTCTCCGCTGCTCTTATCCCCTTTTAACAGATGGTTGAGGCACATGGAAGGCAAATCTGTCTTAGCATTACCCAGATCAAATATAACAATGAGAAAATTCCTCCATGTTTGGGATGAAGTTTTTCACAGGACTATATTTAGGGGACCTCATGCTGGGCTCTTCTTCCTCGCTCCTTTCTAGTTGCAGGGATACATATCACACATGTATCCCATCTTTCCTCAGCGAATGTGCCCTGCTTTGTGTATGTGGCAACTGGAGCACCACAGGGCCACAGCTGAAACCCAGAGACAAGAATATTATTGCTGTCTCAGCAGGAAAAAAGCCGATTAGGGTGCTACAAATAGGGCCGTTCCAAATGTTGACGGGGCCATCGTGTGAAGCCCGTGCAGTTTCACACTCACGATGGAGAGGATTTCTCTGAAGTAGTTGGAAGAGGCTCTGGTTCTTGCGGCAAATCAACAGAGCACTGCTTGAAGAGCTGACAGATAAAAACAGAAGGAAGCTTTAGTGTAATTCACACTGTATTTTTACACAGGCGGTTCATTAATGATATTCCCCAATGTCAGTGGTAGACTCAGAGCCTGCCACTTCTTTTTCACATCGCCACGAATCCTATTTTTATCCTCAGAGGAAGGTAGTAGGTGCAAGATAACAGGATTACCAGAATCAAACTCGCTCGAATTGGAATTACGTTTGCTTCCTCGTGAAATGAACTGTTGTACTCCACTGGGAAGAAGACTTGGAGCATTGTGGCTGAGTTCTTGAGGTTACCTAACCCTTTCTAAAGCTGGCTTTGTATTGTGCCGCTGATACCTCCGGCCCCCCCTTCCTCATTCTGTCTCTATACCCTCTCTGTTCTGTCACAAGCACCTGGATTGCGAGAGACATTGTTGCCCTGGCAACGGGGAGAACATCTCAACCTGCCGAGACAGTAAAAGAGTGACAGAAAAAAAACAGTGTTTGTAACGAAAAACTTGCCTATAAGGTGACATTTACAGCGTGGCAGATGAATTGATTATAGTTTAGCCCAGGGTTTCTGGTTGAAGTGTTAACATCTATGTTATCTGTCAGATCAAAGACTTGCTAGTGCCTGTTTTTTTTTTTTCAGCTGGCAAATTAAAATAAGACTTAGAATTAAAAATAGTCCAAATAGACACGACTCATAATAGATTGAGTCCTCAGTTTGTGAGGAAAAAAAACTTGCTAATGAGCTCAAATTCACTGTGTGCCTGGTGAATCGACTTTAATTTATCTGGTGGATTTAGATTAACTTGGTACCTCTGTGTTAACTCTCAGGTCAGAGACTCACTAATGACTGCGAAAGAAGGGCGCTTTTAGGATTAATTGTTCAGCTATAACTAAATAAAACATCATTTGAACAGTAAAGGCTAATGGCCTTTTTAAGTATTCCAGATTTTTTTTATTATAGCTCTCTGACCTTATTATATTCCTTCTCTCAGCTCCGGAGCTTCCCATCGTGGAGAGGAGAAACTGGCTAATCCACCAGCACTACATCCACAAAGACTACGATACCTGTAAGGTAAAGTACCTTCATCCACCATTCTGTCTGTGGTTAGGTCATCAACTTGTGTCTGTGTTCACTTTTGTGCTAGTTAACCTCCTAACACAATAAAGATAATGAATGTCTGGTATGAACTGGTTGCTTTATTATGACCTATTAAACTGCTTTGCCCTCTGTTTTCCCACATGAGACCAGTGAAAAAAAATCTTGTATTTGTCAGATATAACACTGCAATATTCCTTCTCACTCTCTCTTAGACAATCTCACTTTGAACTGAGTGAGGTACATTACAGATCAGAGGGTTTTGGGATTATTAAATACACTCACAGTCGGTCTCATCAGTGGTCTTATTGCTCTGATACAGCTTAGCTAATCACAGTGAAGCATGATGACAATAGTCCAATAAAAAAAAAAGAAAATAAGCCTCTTCAGGAAATTATGTTGTTGTCTGGATGGCGCAGAGTGGCATCACAGACAATAACACAAAGATGATAGAAATAAATATAAAAAAAATAGACTGTTGAAGCAGTTTTTAGTATCACACAAATCTGACACTATTTCAGTTTCAAATCTGTTGTTGTTTATTTCACATTGCAGATGGTTACATCATGTCATAAAATGTGACACAGTTGTGTTTGTCTTGTTATGCATCTCAGAATACAACATAAACTTGTGTTTTGGCTCCTTTAAAGTTACTCTAATGAAGACACTGCAGGATTAATGAGTGTCTGTATAAAAATGTCTTTTAGGCAAAATACCGACCTATAATGGCCCCATCTGATGTGTGTGAAGGTGTACGCCTTGCATAATGGGTACTGCACTCTAGCACAGCACTTCTCTAAATGGAGGCTGCAGATTTATCATCATATCTGTCCTGCTGCTTTCAGATGACTGCAGATATTAAATGAATCAAAGGAGATGCTTTTCATAGGGTTTAAAGCAGTGTAGAACAGATACAGTAAGAATTCATCTTAATAATTTATGGATAAATGCAGACTGATTTGCCAACATTCCTTCTTTAACCACATTAAAGAGTTTTTGATGCTGACTTAAAAGCATCGACTGATTGGAAAATGTTTAATTTAAATAGATTAGATACATTTTCTGAGCTATTTTGTAAATTCTGCATTTTTGTTTCAGCTATTCACTTAACTCTTGTAGACAAAATCCTCAGAATGACAGAAGATTGATGTTGCACTAGAAAAAAAATGTGTTCCAGGACGTCTATTCTTAAAGCCCAGTGTAAACAACCTTTTGCAGCAAAATGCCAATACTTTCTCTGTGCCGCCTTCTTTGAATGAACATCCAATCCATTTGCGCTTCTCCCCCCAGCTGTGCACCCTGCGCTCTGCAGTGGGCAACTTAATACCACGGCACCACGGCACAAAGCAAATTTTAGATTTAGGAAATTACCAAACTGTAAGAGCCCTACTTATGCTGGTTGTTGCACCACCATAAAACAGGACCCCACTCTTTTAAAATGTAGACGCATAGAAAAAGTTAAATTGTTGCACTTGGGTGTCTTGTTGTGTTGGTTTGGACTGCAGGTTGTTCAAAGACTGAGTCACAATGGCGAAAATATTCAGCCAGAGATGTTTGTTTTTATGACGCATATAAGCCATTAATTTAAGCAGTATTTCTAATCATGCATGTAGAAAAATAACGCCCACCTCAGATGTAGACATTGTCTCCCATCCTGTGTCCATGTAGGCGATCATCAAAGAACAACTGCACGAGACCAATGGAACGTGTGAATATGCCATTTATGTTCAAGGTGAGTCGTACCACTTTCTTTTCACACATGTAACATGTATGATGTTAATTATTAGCTACATCAAATGGATAGGCTCTGTGGTAGTTAACGCCCAAGCTCCCGAACACATCGTTTAGTTCCCAAAATCTGCTTTTTTGGACCCCATGCTGTGCCTTTGATTTTTAATTCCCTTTTTTTTAACATCCTCATGTAGATGAAGATCCTCTTTTTTGTGTTTTAATTTCTTTCCACAGCACTAATCTTGCGTCTTGAGGGCAAGATCCAACAGTCCCTGGAGCTGTTTCAGAGCTGTGCCGTTCTTAATCCCAGCAGCGCTGACAATCTCAAGCAAGTGGCCAGATCACTGTGAGTCTGCTGCCCTCAAACCTCGGGTGCATCAACCGTCTCCATTTAATAAAGTCCATGACAGGAGGAAAATATACAGTCAAAGACCAGTTATGACTAGAGTTTCTTAATACTGTAGGAAAAAAAATGAATCCTCCCCCGGTTACTATATTCACTGTTGCACAGTTGTAGGAATATTTATTCAGCATGCAGTGATTAGGATTGGTTAATTTCTCATATGGATTACTGTCGTTTAATCTTTCCGTAGATTTCTCCTGGGGAAGCACAAAGCAGCCATCGAATTCTATCATGAAGCTGCAAGGCTCAACGAGAAAGACTGGGTAAAAGAAAGAAAACACTCCAGTTCAGAGTTTCTGCTCTGTCTTAATTTGTTTAGTGGGTCTGGCATTCTTTACTCTGAATGTGCAGCATGAAATTCTCCCAGTACTTCATGGTTCCAGCCTGATCTAGAGTTGCTTTTTCAGGCCTCCAGAGGATAATTAATCACTCACATCAGTATATTTTGCAAATCTGAACGGTCCCTCCTTCAGCAATTAATACTTCAGAATCTGTGATCCACAGTAGCCCAGAATACTTTCGTATTTAAAAATAACTAGCCCAGCTATAATCCAGCCCTGTTAAATGAAGCATGCACCCAAGCCCATTGTATAATTTGACTTTTTTTCACTCCAGGAGATCAGTCATAATCTGGGGCTATGCTATTTCTTCATTAAAGACTTCAAAAATGTGAGTATGCTGTACAAAGGCTTTGCAGTACAAATTACTCTCATTACTCTGGTAATCTGATCACTCTGATCTTCTGTCTCTGTCAGGCTGAGGAGCATCTAAACATAGCTCTCCAGATCAATAAGCACGACAAGACTTTCATGATGCTCGGGAAGGTTCATTTGCTGTCAGGAGACACTGACAAGGCCATCGAAGTGTATAAGAGAGCAGTGGAGTAAGTAAAGTTCATACGGACAAAGTTACACTGAGAAGACATTAAAGGAGAAATCTGTGGAAATTATATTAAAATAATCATTTTAGGTGTATGATATTATGGGCTGCCATTAGGGTTCTGTATAAGTTTTTTTTTTCTCAAAGCTGAATAATATAACTAAAATACCCCCAAAATCTTTTAATTATTACACATTTTTTTGCAATGATGACATTCCTTTAAGATGCTGAAAGAGATTGCCATAAAACATGCTGTTCCAGAGGACTTTGGTTCCTATCAGTGGGTTCCCTCTTGATTTATCTGATGATTTTTGGTCTTTGGAGCTCATTTCAGTTAAGTGGTTCTCCCTCCATCTCACACAAAGCTCCAGCTTTGACACATTTTAACCCGGGGCCCTTTTCACTCCAGGATAAATTCTCTTCATTTCCACTTCTATTCACATGTTGAATTTTTAAACATTACGCCATGGTGTAAATAAGAAAATGACATCAGTGTCTATAATAGAGCTCATTGTGGATGCCTCCTGTTGGGGTTAAATGAATTAATCAAGTGCCCCAGTACTTGTGTTGCTTTTAATGGGACACACCACTGTGAATCTTATTTTAATGCAGATCTGCCCCTTCTCAAGCATTTTTCCTTTTTCTAGTCACATCGTCCCCCCACAGGTTCTAATTAATACTTTACAATCCTGCTGAATCAAACCCTGATTGAATAATCAGCAGATTCCCTGAATATCAACTAAGTTTGCTTAGGAATAAGTGCAGAAATTAAATGTAATTACAGGCAGAGATAAAGTGACATTTTTCATTCGTTCTCTATTCAGATTCTCCCCCGAGAACACTGAACTCCTGACTACTCTTGGCCTGCTGTTTTTACAAGTAGGTAGATTTTTTTTATAACCTTTTCAGTGAAATTAACTTGTACACAAGCAGCGAGCACTAAAGATGAGAGTGACATTTACTGAAGCTGTCAGAAAGATCTAAATTGGAGGTAGATGTATAATTTTCTGTGTTCTGTTTCTCCAGCTTGGGAAATATCAAAAAGCTTTTGAGCACCTTGGAAATGCCCTGACGTTTGACCCCAACAATTATAAGGTATGTGGGTATTTGAACACACATTACCATTTTGTATAAACTTTGTTTGCTACTTAGCCACCGAGGGACAGTGAAATAAAAAAGAAGTTGTTGTCTGTCAGGTGGCATCATCAGTCTTTCATCATCTGTTGTTTCAAAGGTCACATGCTGTCCTAATGTCTCTCTAATCATTGTTTTTTACTCCCAGGCCATTCTGGCTGCAGGCAGCATGATGCAGACCCACGGTGACTTTGATGTGGCCATGAACAAGTACCGAGTGGCAGCATGCGCCGTGCCTGAGAGCCCCCCCCTCTGGAACAACATCGGCATGTGCTTCTTTGGAAAGAAGAAATATGTAGCTGTGAGTGATCCTTGTCTTTGCGGATTTAAAAAAATATTATTATTGTTGGTTATTCGTTTCCGTTGCTTCAAAAAGAACATTTAGAATTAATTCCCCACTTTGCGACTAAATATCTTGTGTGATGGAAAGTAACTTAGTACATTTACCATCACAGTTTTTAGATACTTTATCGGATTAATTCAATTTTATGTAACTTCCCTCTTAATGTCACCTTTTTAATCAAAAACATAAGCCTCTGAAATAAAAGGCATTGTTTCATATCAAACCAGAATTTTTTTACTTTTTGGCTTCTGACTTGTTTTTAAAAAGTCTTTAAAGACTAAAAATTGTCCAGTTGGGGCTTCTTGTCATGTTTCATGTATCTGAGAGTTGTTAGCAGTTCCAACAAAGACACATTTTTCCTCTAAACTTCTAAGATGGTTTTATTTAATTAACCACTAGAGGCCCAAATTGGTCTAATTATCCAATATTTCAAAAAGGGAAAGATTAGAGAAAGTTCCACATAGTGAATACAGATTTGCGTCACTGAACTTTGTTTTTTCTTCCTTTCAATAATCATCTAACAACCCCAAAAACTAAACTTGTGACCCTTTGAGAGAACTGACCTCTACACTGAAAATCCCTGGACTAAATTACCAAACTGAATATAACTCAGTAAAAAACTAGCTCCAACTTCACCAGCTCCATCAGTGAAGTACAGCTTACAAACAGCTTACACACAGTATTTACGTTCTGACTACTTGCTCTGTGGATTTTTCCCATTGTAACGTTAAGTATTACTGAAACACTTAAATTGTCACTTTATTATCAAATATTTATCTGGTCTTTCTGTCACTAGAGTATTTTGAATCCACCGTCGTACAGAATCTGTTGTTTCTCTGGTGACCTCTTTCTCTCTCTGCTGACCTCACTGCTCCCACAGGCCATCAGCTGTCTGAAACGGGCCCACTACTTGTCTCCTTTTGACTGGAAGGTGTTGTACAACCTGGGCCTGGTGCACCTGACCATGCAGCAGTATGCCTCTGCCTTCCACTTCCTCAGCGCAGCCATCAACCTGAACCCACGCATGGGGGAACTCTACATGCTGCTGGCAGGTACTGAGTCAGAGAGACAGAGAAATAATTCATGACTGGATCACATCTTTTAAGAGGAAATTGATGATTTGTCGCTAAAGCAGTGGCCATAATTATTGGTTATGTAGCAGTTTGCTGTTGTGCAGTGTACTTACATACCTGAGGCAAATACAACAAACTGAACATGCTGAATGTGAAAGCAAAATGCAATACAGCATTTAACAGTTTTTCAGTTCAAGTTTAAACCTTTTAACTCATTCTCAACAGTGGCCCTGACAAACCTGGAAGACATAGAGAATGCCACAAGAGCGTATGAACAAGCTGTGACAATGGACGAGTGAGTCTGTTTTTACCTCTTACTTTACATGTAGAATCTCTGAATTCTTTTTTCAGTCCATTCCAAGAGGATTTCAAGATTATCTTTTCTTCCAGATCCAACCCTCTGGTCAACCTGAACTTTGCCATCTTCCTCTATAATCATGGTGAAAAGAAAGGAGCTCTGGATCAGTATCAGGAGATGGAGAGGAAAGTCAACCTACTTCGAGACAGCAGCAGCAACTTTGAATTTGACTCTGAGGTAATTAAGATCCTGTTGATGAAATAAAGTCACTTTTTTTTAAAGCCATACAGTAGCTGCAGTCTTTGCCTGCTTGTCACTAACAGCTGATGGACATGGCTCAGAAGATGGGAGCTGCCTTGCAAGTGACAGAGAGTCTGGTGTGGACTAAACCAGGCAAAGACTCCAAATCTAAACCAAACTCTTCAGCAGCCTCCAAAACCCCTGGTGCTCCTCTCGGTACCAACCAAGCTCTGGGCCAAGCCATGTCTTCTGCAGCGAGCTACAACAAGAACATCCAGCTGCCAGCAGGTACAAACCACCAGCATGTAGAAAGTCAGTTAATATTCTGTCACCCCGGCGTAGCTGCTGGTTTGCTGTTTCCAAGTGTGAGATGAGTCACTTTATTCATGGAGCCTGAAATAAGGTCCAGCTCTCAGTCAGGTTCTGATGAGACTGAGCCAGGCTCAATATCTCACTTTTGTTCTGAGCACAAACTTAAAATGAGGTGAGCACATAAATTATTTTTTTCCATCCAAAAAAGTTCAGCATCACACTGTCACCGCGGGTGATGGCAAATTTCACAGTATCCCCCTCATGGCATTAAACCAAAGCCCATTTTTTCATTTTAAATGGGAACGTAAAAATACCTTTTCCCTGTGTATTCACAGCTTCTTGCCTGAACTAGCAGATTGAATAAATGGGCTAAGGCCAAATGGAATATGTGGGGAAAAAAAGAGGCTAACCTCCAGCTGTATATATTCTTGGCAACAAAAGAGAGTCAGTGGTGTGGAAAAATGACACACAGGTAAGCTAATAAATCCAAGGCTACTCTGAAAAGATTGTTGCAGCTTACAGCTCTCAAAAATAAGTGGACATGAGTGCTTTTCTGCACAAGAGCCTGTGGGCCGCGTTTTCTACCGCTTTTGTTTAGCTGTTAACAAATAACGCCAGAACAATGCATCCATCTTTGATGACAGGAATTTTGCATAATTACACAGCTCAATCTTTCTGCTCTCTAACACTCAACAACCAGCTTGTTGTAAATCTATAATTCCAGCATGTAAATACACTTCGCAGCAAGTTAATGTAAAGCAGTATACAATCAATTCACTGCCACACATACAGGCTGTTTGAGATAGAGGTGTATATTTGGTGGTGTCCGTATCTTTAATGCTGTGTTGCAGATGCATTTTGCTGGAGGTCAGGATTCATCTGTGACAGGCAGGGACTCGCTCTACCTTGGTGGTAATTAAAATTCAGAGTTTCTGTAAAGAAAACAACCTGATTCGGGTTCGTGCAGAAATCTCACAAACCGTCATGATATGCAATGTGTGGTTTTTAAATTATTGGTAAAAAATAAGCTGCAAGGAAACTCCTTTTAATCCAGTTAAAGCAATGTTAATCTTTCAAAAGCTGATTTTTATTATACTGTCTTGTTTTACAGGCATTTTAAAGCCCCCCACCCTCTCACTCATATGTGTTACAGAAGGGGTTTAATGAAAAACAAACAAAAGCAAAAATACCCTGCAAACAGCCTTAAGATATCATGTGGTGTCTTTTTTTCTAGGAAGTGAAAAGTAAATATCTTCCACAGACATCATTAGGCTACTTTTGTTCTCTGATATATTAAAACAAAGTATTGATACATGCCAGATAAAACCATTTCCAATCAGTATCAGTGTTTCTGTTGGCCTCTGTTTAGATCCTGGATCCACTGGTGAACATGTGCATGGTTAAACAACGGTGACCTTTGACCTGTGAGTTTGTCGTCACCAGCTTGAGATTAAATTTAAACATGAAACGCTTGCTTGAATTCATCTGCTGTGTGGACTTTAATTAGATTTAATGGGAGCCTGAGCAAATATTCGCCAGATGGAAGCACAGTGTGACTGTATATTAATTCAGAGTCTGAATCAAGTCCTATTCTGCTGGATGTAATATTGCCAAGACAATGAAGGGTGAAGGACATCAATTCAAGCACAAACCAAGCTCAGTTTCTGTTTAATGCTATGGATATTAATGCTAATGAACCCCAGAAAACTGTTTTTCTAAATATCATTTTGAACTTAAAAGCCTTTTTCTGAGCACTTGGGTGCAAAAGATGGCAGCAACCCTGATAATTTTTTTCCTTTTTAGGAGTTTCTAAAGGCCCCTCGATGCCCCTTGAGCCAGAGCCTGATGTGGACAAAGCCCCCAGCCCGCCCTCCGATCCTCCAGGCTCCCCGGATCCTACAGAGTCAGCCAAACCCAAAACCTCCAAGAAGAAAACCAAGGTGGAGGCATGAACCAGCTCGGTGGCTGCAGTCTTTGTCATGCGATCACTCTCATGCAGGGATGTCACAACAATATCAAAGAGTCAATGCCAGTCAAATTTTATGGTTGTCAACACCCAACTCAGCACCCTGGTAAAACACAGAAACAAAACAATAAGTATCATGTATTTCAACACACACACTCATATCTCTATACACTCAGAGTGCACTAGTGCACTAGTTTGGTTTCACCGATATGGTAAAAGAGCATTAAAATACTGAAAACACTAACATTACAGTTTGATGACAGGTGACAGATATGAAGGTGAGGACGGTAGCCTGCTACTGTAATCAATGTTAACATTGCTTATGCTTAAACATGACAACAGAGCAAAAGCATCTGCCTCAAAAAATGTTTAAATAAAATACATTTCAGGATGAGGATGACAGGAAAACA
This sequence comes from Ctenochaetus hawaiiensis, assembly GCA_029783645.1. Classification (NCBI taxonomy): domain Eukaryota; kingdom Metazoa; phylum Chordata; class Actinopteri; order Acanthuriformes; family Acanthuridae; genus Ctenochaetus; species Ctenochaetus hawaiiensis. The sequence continues at coordinate 25,753,368 of JAPZDY010000001.1, read as the reverse complement.
CCTTGGATGCAATATGAATGTAACGTTACGGATGTCTGTCAGTCCGTTTTTTTGCTAAAGTT
>JAPZDY010000001.1:25736552-25753206 GCA_029783645.1 Ctenochaetus hawaiiensis | reverse complement strand
GATGACAGGAAAACACCTTGGATGCAATATGAATGTAACGTTACGGATGTCTGTCAGTCCGTTTTTTTGCTAAAGTTTCTACATCTACAACTCTTACTTTTTAACTTCATGACAAGTCAAGGTAAAGATGTTGTCATCTTCTTTTGGCCTTCAATAACAGCCGAGAACACTTCATGAACACTTGAAGTGCTGCCCCCTTCAGTTCAACAGGATTAGATCCCTGAGTGGAAGAACTTATTGCATCATGTTTTCAGAAAATTGGCATCGACTCTTTATTGAACTATAATGTTGTTACTGACATCCCCTTGACAAAAGTTTCTAAGCAGCAACCAAGCTATTTGTGGTTTTTATGCTCATTGTAATTAGACACAAAGTCTTGAGTTACAGGCCTCTGGTTTAGACACATGGTGCACAGACATTTCACATCCAACACAATAATTTACACTGTAAAGGGCAAAGTCGGTGTGCACTTTTTCATACCATTTGTGTCTGAAACATTGAATGTCATTCCTACACTTTTTAAAAACCAAAATGATAGGATAGTCGAGTGTTCCTTGTAAATCTATGTAGATGTGGCAGCTTTGGTGCAAATGTCAAAATTAATTCCAATGAATGTTGCAGTTCAAGAATCTCTAGACCCCAAAAATGATACTGTGGGCATTCGTGCGGTTAGGTTTGTTAATATTTGGATGAGCTAAGCAATAAGGTTAAATGATGAGTTAACCCTGTGTTGATATTTGTAGGAAAGATGTCAGTTCTCTGCCGTTTGGGGTCCCAGCAGCTAAAAGAATGTGAAGGAAATGCTGTGACAATCATTGCTGGAATCTGAGTTCAGAAAGGGAAGTTTTTCGAATAGTTACAGGATATTGTTTGTTTGTATGATAGGGCTCTTTTCGAGGGTCGAGTGTAAATAGGGATATATGCTTTTATATGTGTATAAATGTTATGTTTATAGTGAGTAATATTAAATAAGAAACTTTAAAGAAAAAAGCTTTCTCGCCTCTTGAATAAATAATAATGTGTGTGTCGTTTTTGTGCTGTTTCCTCATGTTTTGGTCATTCAGCTCAGCAGACGTCACCAACAGGGGACAGTGTTGTTTACAAGCTGTAAAAGTCCATCTGTTATCAAACTTTGATAAAATAATTGCAAATCAGTGCAATTCTATCCTTCATAACTAATATTTAAACTGAATATAAGTTTAGCTCCTAAAATGTGAAACAGTTTCATATCAGTGTTGTTTGTGTGGTTACAGGTAAGCAGATTAACTCTGAATGAACCGCCGAGCAACCAAATGAAATGTTTTTTCATTCATGGTGAATATCAACTATAGTTGGGGTGGTGGGTGGGAGGTGGGGGGGTGTCGAGGAAGGAATAGACTGTTGTGATTTAAAATGAGACCTCATAAATTATCCGTACCGAAGGTCACATACAAACTGAATTATTTATACGTATGAATTACAATATGGATGAGGCAATTTGCACATATTACTCAAATATATTTATGAAATATGTCCCGCTAACAGTCCAGATACATAGGAGTATGTTTATTTCTGTGTATCTAATATTTGGTGGCATTTAAGTATTGAAACTGGTGGATTGATTTAATGGCTTATAGACTAATGAACTACTATAATGAATAAAGGAAGACAAAGAGAACTCTGCGAACGGATGTTAAAATGACATTTAAGGGAATGAAGACTTATTTCTAAGGCTTTTTCAGTATTATTAGAAATAACCATGCAGCCTTGATATTTATTGATGCTTCAGAACTCTGCCATGAACTGGACTGAGATCATCCACTTTTAATTTGAAGGGACTTTGGGGATTTGGTGAGGAACGCAACATGGCTTGTTTTGGAAAAATCATAAAAAAACTCAAAGTTCAGGACTCGCTGGTCTTTACTGGAGACTTGAGTGGAAAGATTTCACAAACAGCAAAACTGAGTTGGTTTCAACTCTGTTCAGAAGTTTGAACACGAGGTTCTTTGTTCGTAAGAGCAGGCTCCATCTGAAGAGCTTCTGTAAAGGCATTTTTAAAGAGCTGTAAATATGGTGTTTTATCAGGGTTAATAAACTCTTCCTGTTTATTTATTTATCCTTCTTGAACCTCACAGATGCCTCTAATGGCTAGATATTAATTCTATATTTATTTATTTATTTTTTTAAGAACAGAGCTTTGGTCACATTTGTTGCAACAGACGGAGTTGCAACTTCACTGAGATTTATAGATTTGTGGGGCTGCAGGACTGAGAGCGTTTCCATGTTGGATAAGACGACAGACATGTCGGGTCGCTGTCAGTGTCAGTATTTATTTGTCCTTCGGCTCAGGACAGAGTGAATTCTGCTGTAGAGCAAGAGTCAGGTCAGCGAGGTCACCGCCTGTCAGTCTCTCCTCCATGTAGCATGTGTTGGGATTGTCATCGTATGTGAGCCCTGGCTGCAGACTGTGAATGTAAAGAAGCGACCGTCTGCACATCCAGGGCTCAGAAATAATGTGTGTTTTGGTGGTTTTTAAATCACTTGGTTCATCTTCAGTGTATCACATGCTTCAATACGAAAAAACAGGTGTTATCAGAGAGCACATTCTGTTCAATGGAGCCTCTAATTTGACCTTCAGCAAACTCTTCTGCCTCACTGACATCCAGATCATCAGGAGCTGTTAAATATTTGAGTTCAGCCATCAAAACGAGGTTATAACAGGATTGTTATTAATTCTTGCAGGTGGCATTTTTGTCTTCATGAACCAAACCAACACAAATACAGGGACTCTTGTCATTTGAAAATATATCAACATTATTTATTGCCTATAAAACAGTCTAAGAGCCTTGATAAGGGCAGGTATTAGGATAATAATCAGTGCAATGAAGATGAATTTGTTTGTATGAACTTGTGCAAACTCCTGCATGCTTTGCCTTAACTCATTTTACATGCTCTGACTCAATTTATATGTTATCTGCTGATTAGATTAGTAACCTGTCCTACTTTTGATTGCTTTTCCTTATCATTACTTTTCTTCAAAATGTAAAATGTCGTTACAATGTCCTGGGTTTCACAAATTTTTTATTTTCAAATTGCAAATTTCATTCACTGTAGTGAAATCGAGTCTTGAAACTTTTCGGAAAACATAAGTGACGCTCATCTCTCCCCTGTTCAAACAAATACAAGCTATTTAAGCTTTAGTTACTGTAGAAACTTGTGGATGAGTCTGTTTTCATGTGTCTGTTGTTGCTTTTCCTGCAAAATGAAATTTCCCATGTGGGACAGAAACTATTTAGCCATCCAGTTCTACATTTAGTTTATCATCTGCATTTATCTTAAAAAAACTGAACCTTAAACTCTGGACTAAGAGAATTTCATTCTGTTCATTTATGGAGTCAGTAAAGTTCAGCAGAAAAATGTCACGATTTGCAGTTAAAGTTCAGTTATTTTTCTGTCAAGCTTTTGTTATCACTTCCTGTTCACCTGTATTGATTAACCCAACTGTGTCTAATTACTTCTGGTGTGTATTTTGGTCTGTGTTACCTGTTTTTGTCAGTTTGTCTTTTTTTTTTTTTTTGCTTTTCTGGTTCTGCATCCTTTTCACCATCATGCCTGATCTCCTAGTCCTTCCTGTTTTGCTGTTTTTTTCTGTTTAGTGTTTTGATTTTAATTTGCTGTTTCTGACCTCTTAGTTTTTGTTCAGATATCAGCTTTTGTTAATGAAGCTCGCCGTGACTTTCCTTCACCTGTTGGTGTTGGTGTTTTTTTGCTTTTGGGTCCACTCTTGTTAATACAAACAAACATGACCCTCAGTTTAAACTAAATAAAAGTAATATCTGTTTTCCTACTGATGGTTTTGGCTTCTAGTTCATGGTTATATATTTATTTTCCACATGTGATGTTTTTCATGGTCTACTGAGTTTGATTTCAAAGCTTAAAAAAATAAAAATTGGCCGAATCTTTTAATCCTCGACGGAGATGATTTCTATCTGGAAATGATCTTTTTGATTCTGTCTTCTTTGAGTCGGATTCTGATGAAATCTTCCTGTCCGTCGCATGTTGTCATTAGAGACTGAAGCCAATCAGAGCATCAGTTTGACCCTGGAGATTCCCACAGCAGTGGTCAGTGATCAGTCAGTGTTACTGCTCTTTGCTTTTATGATGGAGAAAAGCATCTACATGTTATTATCGCCAAGAGACTGAAGTTTTTTTTTTTTCTTTTATTAGCTCCTTGTTAAACTGTGCATGCCTGGACTGCCTGTGGTCATATTTTTTACAGACCAGCTGATGGCCTGTAAATTACTGCTCCTGCTGCAGTTATTTTTCAGTGCAACTGTGGAAGATTAGTTTTCCATTTCTCATCTTTCTACAATTCAAACCGCCTGTGGAAGCATCTCAGCACCACGTGGAAGATTCATTATAAGTCCTCTGGCTCTGGGGAACCGTAAGTTGTTATTATTTTTCATTTTTAGATGGCTAAGTCAGATTTTAGATTCTGATTAGAACGTTGTATATTAATAGACCATAAAAAATACAGTAAATTTGTAAGTTTCTATTTCTTTACAGTAAGATGTAGTTGTGTGGATTTAACTTTATCTCCAATTTTAAATTCTTATCTAGTTTAGGCTTGTTTATTTCTAGCAGCTGTTGGCTGCAGCTGTTTACTCTGTTGTTGACTGACTTATTTCCCCAGATGCTCACAGCTGGCGAGTTTCTATTTTTGTTTGTTTCATAGCAGCTCAGAGCCGACGGAGGCCTCACTTGGACAAAGAAGAAATCTTTTATGTCCCATGTCCTCTTAGTCGTCTTATTCGAAGTCCAATGACGTGTGACGGTTTGACATTTGAAGATTGTGACCGTCTGCATTCAGGTAAGCTGTGCTGTTAACCTTCACCTCCATTTTCCTGCTTTGCAGTTTGGTAACCTCGGCTTTTAACTTTTACATTTCATATAACTACTGTAATTCTGTCGGCAGCTCTTCATGCAGTCTCTGCCCCTTGTCTGGCTCTTTTAAATGGCTCCCCAGATAATAATAAGGTCTCAAGTATCAGGCTGTAGTCCTCCACACTCTTCTCCATCTCTTCCCTGTAGTTTTTCTCCTCAGTTATCTCAGTCGCACATCATTTTTGCTTCTCCACAAGCTGCGATCAGCTTCCATTTCACTGTGCAGACTAAGCTAACTGTATACAATATGTGCTAATCTTTATAGTACACTTCTTTTTTCTTGAATTCGTATATGAGAAATGGATATTCTGAACTGTTAATGCTAGGAAATTATTTGATACTTCAACTTTATTTTGCCGCTGTCAGTTCAAGGCATCATGGAAACATTTCAGTGTGTGGGGTTTTATTCTAATATGTAATAGTCATTTTTGTGTTTTCTGAGGCAAATGAAACTGTTTCACCAACACCCACAGTTAAGTTTTTCAGTGTGAGAAGTTTCTTACTTCCCTTTAGCACCACAATCAGGTTCATATTTGTATTTTTAAGTGAAATATTTCAATAATTATTGAATTAATTGTGATGAAACATGAACATTCGACCCTCTTGGGATGAGTTGAAACAGCTTTTAACGACCTCTGACTTTCACTTATAACACCACCATCGGGTCAGCTTTTATTCTGTTTAATAGTTTGGTTCATGACTTGTGCAAATGGGGCAAACGGCTCCTGAAAAACAGAAAACCGTGAACATAATGCTGTAAAATGGCTTTAAAACTGCATCTTAATTAAACTAAAAGCAATCCCTGAATAAAGATGATGTTGCCTCTTTATCAGGAGAATGTCTTTCCAAATGAAAGTGGAGCAGACTTTGTGTTAACCTGATGCTGATTTATTATGATTATGTTTGAATCACAGACCCAGAAGATGAACCAGAAGGCTGGACGATGCTGGAAGGATAAGAGGAGGTCAACACAGCAGGTGAACCAGGTGACAGCAGAGAAGTTTCAGTTTTGTCCAGGTAGCATGATTCCTCCAACCACAACAACATACACACAACCTGATATCTGAGGTCTTTAACAGTTCCATAAGTGAATTTATCCACCCGTTAGACTAAATCCCAGATAATTTATCAATTTCTCAATCATTAACCTGTAGTTTTATACACTGAAGTGCAGAAATTATTTGGATCACCGTTTATAAATTGGATACTAATGAGTATTTAATTGTCTTAAGATCATTTTTCAGTTTGTTTATGAGTTTGATTCATCTAAAAGGATCTAAGTTGACCCATTTACAAAACATGTTTTGCAGTTTTCTGATACAAACCACCTTGGGGATTTGCAATAAATCTTCCATCTCATTTCTTTCAAATCAATTTACAGATTTCCACCGGCATCTCATTGTAATCTTGCAGAAACTGAGGATTCAATCATAAACCCATCAGATTTATTTAAAGTTTAATATTGTTTTGAAGAGTTATGCTAGTGCCATTAAAATTTTAGGCAACTTTGTGTCAAAATATTTATGCAGCCCACATGCGGCTCACCGTGGGGGTTCACATGTGGTTCTCAAGCCCGAGGAAACCTCAGCACAGCGAGCAAGTAATGCGCTCTGTCAGATGTAAACCTGGTTTAGAATTGATGCACGTCATGTTGGTGTTTTGCACTGAGTTATTTTTTCCATCATATATCGTGAGATGAAATATAATACTGAGACTTTTCTGCAAGTACAAAACTTCAGCTCTAATAGTTTGAAAGGTTTTGTTTGTTTAAATGGCTTCTGGAAGAAAGTGGAAAGTTTGTAAGAAATGTTGTTCGAACCACAAAAGCAAATGTATTTTTAGTTTTTTAAATATTAGGATGAAGTGACGTTTTCAGACGCTCCTGGCTGTTTTTCTCACCCACACCACATGTGGCAAATCACAGCATTCAAGGGGTGTGAACATGTGAACTAAGAAAGTTGTCAGATGTCATTTCTTCAGTCCAGTGTTGTTCAAGTTGTTCATCCAACAAGCAGTTCATGGGAAGCATTCTACAGCTTTAATCGAAAGATGCAAATGTACTGTATTTTAGACTGCAAATCAGATTTCATGAGAAGATCAAAAACACCAATAACTCTATCCTAAAGACAAATATTGCCTGTTTCTGAAGCCTAAAAGAACATGTTTCTCATGAGAGATTAACTAGATTAACCCAACTCAGCTGACTCAATCAAAACAGACTATTGAGAAACAGTTTCTCAGCTGTCCGCAGTCATGATGCATCAAATGACATGAATGGATCAAGAACAGCTTAATTCATGTGTAAGATGTGTTTTTATTAGATATAATTATATTATCAGATAAACACAAGTTCATTAGTATCATGAAACCTTCCTAAAGAGAGTGAAGGATCTATTTTGTACGATTAAACCTGCACTAATCAATATTTTTTTATTACAGTGGGTCAAATTACTGTGTGTAAAATGACTGGAGTCCCTTGTTGTGATGAACCGGGCTCACTCTCAGCTGGATGAGTATTTTAGTTTCTTTTAGCTCGTTTTTTAATCATGGACGGCAACTTCACCGTTTTGATTTAGTCTTCAGCTTCATTTCTACCTCCTGCAATAAACCTACTGTGTGCTAGCTGTCTAATGCTAAACTGCTAACAGACAAAGTGCAGCTAAAATACAACTTAAAGACTAAATGTTGGACTTATACTCATCAGGCTGCAAGATTCACGTCTCCAAATGAAAGCTAATGTTCTGTGTCTCCAGACTATGTCGAGCGTGCGTCACCATTTCCACATCGTTTTGGATATTTGTGTCAAAGGTAACAGTGTTGAACTGTAGACATTCACACTTCACCACATCAGGCAGCATATTTCTGAGAAAAAAGACTATCTCAACTGAGAAGACATGAAACCTGAATTCTGTCTTTTTCACTCTCCTGCCTGCTGACTGTGTCGAGGTCCACAGACTAACCTTTGCAGTATTTGAGAGGCTGTTTTTATTAATTCATGACTGCTCGGTGTAACCTTCAGCTGTGTTTCACAGTAACTCGGCTTTGTGTCCAGGGTGGAGACTTCAAAGCAGCAGGGGGACATAAATCTGTTTTTATCAAGCAGACGTACAAAAGGTAATGATCAAAAACCATTAACAGGGCGAAGCAGATCAAGACTTTATTTGTTCACACCATCTCCAGCTCTGCAATTTCATGATCAATTGGTGGTTAAATTTTTCATTTCAGCTCTTTAAAAGCTCCTTCTCACTGCTGTCCAGATTTAACTCCGTGTTATTTGGTGCAATAAGCTGTTTTTTTTATGAAGTGGTCTGTTTTTCTTTGCCTGCTCTGGATGTATGCATCATGTCTGTGATCAGAAAACAAACTGTAAGAGAAATTTTCCCTCTGGAGTGTTTCTCCCTCTCTCAGTGGTGCTGGTGGTGATTTGGCAGGCTGCAAAAAAAAAAAAAAAAAAAAAAAAAAGGGAAGAATCTGAGCCAACAAGTGAAATAAGACTTCAGAGCTCCGACTTTAGACACAATAATGTTGTTTAAAGTCATGCTGCACAGCGGATGTGGCATAATATTTCTGTGTCAGTGAAATATTGTGTTGGTGTGTTTAGTTTAACTCGTGTAAGCAGAGCACACAGATCTGACCTGATTTTACTGTTAAAACAGCTTCAAAGGAAAAGATCAGCCGAAATGGTAAATAGGTCTGATGCTGCATGTATCGCCATTCGGTTTAAAGCAGCGCAGACAGAGCGAATCCTTCGCATCAACAGAGTTTAGCTGCATGTTTGTGTTCACATCTATTTCTGGGTTATAGGACTATTGTTCATATTTTTTTGAAGCCTTTTTTTTTTAGAATTTAGTAGTTGAAGGAAATGTTAGATGTTTCAAGAAATATTTATTCTTTCTTTTTTGTTCAGAGTTTCATAAGAAGATGCTACCATTTATGTTTTGTGTGGTAAAAATGAAGCAACATCCTGCAGCCTGTTAGCTTACTGTGCTTAATGAGGAAACAGCAAAGCTCGCACCTTGTGTTTCATGTGCAGATCAGTGTATTAAATCTTCTGATGTGCTAAACATTCTTTTAAGACACCAAAAGTGTGCAGTTTATTTGGTGCTCTTGGTAATTCAAGGTCCATTGTGTCCCTGACATTTCTAATTACAGTGCAGCCCACAGATGTTGACTTACTCTTTTTCCCTGCGATGGTGTTCCTTTTAATAACCCCACTTGGCTTAGCATGAACCAGTGTTTGGGATGTAGGGCAGCAATAGCTGGATTAGAGTACACAGACACACAGAATGAGAGAGAGAAAGAAGCCTCAGATCCAGTTCTGTCTGCGTGAGGTGCTGTTTCATGTAATTAATCTGCCTAGCTTCACTACATCCACGCCATATTTCACAATGACACTAATAATGCCTAATTATATGATGCTGTAAAATCTTAGCTGGTGTTTAAACATGTAATTTAGGTAGAGTAATGGTGCATATAATGTATTTTACTTTTAATCACTCTCGAGTTTTTGGTTTTTGTGTGTGTATGTGTGTGTGTGTGTGAGGAACTGAAGGAGCGAGGCTTTGCATTTCAATAAAGCCATTTGATTAGGGAGTGTGGTTGTTGCTGTTGTTGTTTTTCGGCAGATACTGTTTACTCTGAGCTCTGCCTCCCAAAAATTCCCCCCCTCCCCTCCACCTCCGCCCCTTCTCTTGGAGACAACTCAAAGACCCCCTGCTGGCTGCTCAGCAGAGCAGCTTTATCTGGGTTCTCCGCTCTCCCGTCTTTCCACAAGCCTCGTCTCATTGTGTCACCCCAATGTGTCAGCCACAAGCTGCAAGTCACAGTCACAAACTGCATCTCAGGGATGAGAGAGCCATTCATTAGAGCATCACCATCAGCTCTCTCAACAAAAGGTTCACTGTTTCATTTCCCATCGCTCCGCGTGCATGTAAATTAATACGAATAAAGAGGCAGGGAAGTGGATGTTCTGCTGACAACAGTTAAGGGAATTTATTTGCAGAGCGGAGATAATTTTCAAAGTTATCTCTTCAAAGGGATACTTTGAAAAATGTTGTGTACATGCACAGCTAGGAGTAACATTTTCCCCACCGCTATAAAATATGTACAACATGTACACAAGCTCGCAGCTCATCCCAGTGAATCACATCCGTTAATGTTTTCAATGTCACCTTAGTTTTAAGTTTGTAGATTAACGCCTCTTTAGATCTTTGTTTTGAGCTTGAATACAGAATCCAGCTGTTCTGAGCAGCAGTTTGATCCCATTGGTTATTTTAGAGGGTGCATAGCAGTTTGTCTTTGATGAGACAGAGAGCTGATCACAAGCATAGCCAGTAGATTTTTCTTTTTTTTTTACCCTCGAAAACAATTAATTAGGCTCTAGGCTCGATTTTATTGATGGCAAACCTTGTTGTGTTGTGATAATTCATGACAGAGGTCATAAAGAGGAGAGTGTTTGCATATTTAATCCACCGCAACTTCTTTAAGGGCTTTACACAGTAATTACAAATGCATGAATGCTGCCTGTTTTTTAAAAACGAATGCAAATACAAAATTAAAACACAGACTTCCTTTCTTATGAAGAGCTGCAAAGTAAAATTTAAAACTTATCATATGTTTGACAACTTTGAGAGAACTTTTGTTGCAGATCTCAAGGGCTGAAATATTCCTTTCTTAAAATACACTGGCATTGCATTAACTCAAAGTGGGATTTCAAAGCATTTCTGATACTTTGGGAGGTGAAGAATTTTGCTTCAACAGCCGATTTTCCTTTTTTTTTTGCTGGAGTGCTGATGCAAAACAAACCAATGTGACTATTCAGAAAAGAGTGAGGAAGCATTTTTGAAAAATGAGGAAAGGAATCACAGGGGGTTGATCGCATTTCAGTTTTATTATTTACTGAGGCACCATTTTTTTATGATGTGGGTCTGACTAAATATGTGAAATGCGAGTCAAGTCCCCGGCCAATTTTTCCACATTATGAAAACTCTCATGTGATTTTTTTTTTCTTCTATTCAGTCAAGCTGATCAAGACTCACATTTACTAAAATAGAACAAGTTCACAGATCTTTTTGCATCTTTGAGAGAAAAACACCTGAAACATTAGTTAGCAAAATGGATAAGCTAACTTTTTCATAAGTTGCCCCCAGGTTCTGAGCCTTTATTAGACATTTAAATTGTTAATGAACTGCATTTATGCTGCACTTTTCAGTTTTTTTTACCATTTGATGTGATATTTAACCACCAACTGTCTGATAAGTGGACAACCAGCTCCGCCACCTGAACTTCAGCAGCTCTACATTTCAGTTTTGTATTGTTTATTGCCTCTCGCAAGCAGGTTACAGAATAAAATACTGTCCTTTTACCGAATGAAGCTGCTTTGCTGAGTCACATAAAAGGAGCTAAACATATATCACAAGCCTGCCCCTCCCTTCCTCGACCCAAAATCCCATTTATGCCCATATATTCCCCCATATTTTATGAGATGTAATATCGCCCTGCTAGAGACCACTCACACTCTCCGACTGCACCGTTTTCACATCTCTCTTACCGGCAGCCCGGGAGAATTAATTTTACTCATGTAAGCAAAATACTGTCACTGCAGTAATGCGGTGAGAAAGACTATTTATTTCACTTCCCTCCGGCTGTATTGATCTGTGGAGCTATCCGAGCCCTGCGGTGAGATTGTGTCCCACGCAGAGTCCACGCAGGCAGGTAGGCAGGACCACTGCAGCGTGAACCAACATGTCAGCCATCCTGTCACCCGGTAAACCCCATTACTCCTTTGTGAGCACATTTAGCGTAGATTTAAACACAACGCCTCCTGTCATGGATGCTTTGCTGCTGGATATGCTAACCGGGTTAAAGATTTTTTTTAAAAAGAGCTCTTGTTGTCTCACCATGAAATGTTTGTTCAAGCAGTGTGTTCAAAAGGGAAATGTGACTTGTAAATAAGGCACTGGAATGAAAGTGGTCATCTTAAAAGGGAGTCAGAGCTGTGAGATGGGAACAAAATGTCTGACAGCAGGAGCAATGAGTCTTGAATTTAGAGCGAAAATTTAATCAAAGGCCATGGTGCATCCAGCTGAGATTTCACACACGTAATTTACAGAGTATGATATTCGAAAACTCAGGATTTTTGTTCAAATGACCTGCAAAACCAGCAGTTTAACACAACAGGAAATAACATCTCAGAGAGCAATGCAGCATTTAGTGTGGAGGAGGGCAGATAGCACATCAAAACAGCCTCCTGTTACTTATAGATTGCATAAATAATGTTCATCCCGGACACATCAAAGTCAGAAAATTTACTTACGGTTGCAGGGTTACATTTAAAATGTTTTTTTGAACACGAGAGCAAGGCCTCCTACATGGCCAAAAGTCTTGGGAAAGCTGATAAATAGAGCTTGTAATCAGGAGGCTCAGTTGGACGTTTCATCGCTCCGCAGCCTCGTTTTAGTCGAGAGGGGAAACTGCGGGAAGGAGGAGGACGTTAAATCATATAGAGAGAAACCTTTGAAACAGCCAGATATGAAGCATCAGGGGGACACATGTTTGCCTCAGTGATACCGTGGGAGCAGCAGAGCGATGCCTGCAGAGTGAAATGATTATATTACAGTTTGAAAAGCAATTAAACACCTGAATCGAGATGAGTAACAAACTGCAGCCGTAGCTGGTCTGCATCAGTGAAATGACTCCTGATGTTGAGATTTTTATATTATCCATGATTTTATTGCATAAGGCTGCAGCATGCCACTTAAAATGTACTAGGGAAGAACACTTAATGGCCAAAAGTATGTGGACACCCAAACATTTCACTCACAAGTCCCACAAACTGGTCTGAGGTTCGCGCAACCACCCTGATGTCTAACTGCTTTATCTAAAAGAAATCCTTAAATTTTCCAAAATATAACAACAAAATGCAGAACTGTACTTCAGAAAAATTAAAAAGCCACAACGAAGACACTCAGATGGTTTGGTTTATACTTCTTTCAGGCTTTCTTGCCATTTTTTTAAAATAATTACAAAATTCATTTGTGCAAGGTTTGACCAGAAGCAGTTGTGCATAATCTGACCAGATCTTTGATCAGGACTCAGAGCCAAAGGCCCCTGATGACCCGAGAGGCACCGGGAAAGTTTTACAGCTCGTGAAGTGAATTCTGATAATTGTCGAGGTGGATCACATCGAGCCTTACCCCGTGTTTCTTATTCATGAATACAGCCAGTGATGAGGTATAGAGAGAGCAGCAGTAAAAGAGTTGAACAGCCTCGGGCCAAGGGCGAGGGCCGGTGAATAATTGAAAAAGACCTGCCAGCCTGGCTCAGGCCGTTTCCTGCACCGGGATCAATCGCTTGCTGACGTCGTGCTCAGATGACGTGAAACAGACGGTCCCTTTGTGACGGGTTTGTTAACTTTCTGTTTAAAGGTTAAAACGTAGAAGTTAGAGAGGTTCACTTTTTTTTTTAAGTCAGTCTTTTCAATTTCCTGGGCTTGTTTGGCTGCATACTGGCTGTAAAGATGTGATGCACAAGAAAATTCATAGTCGTCCCTCAGTGTGAGAATCTGTTTTTAAAGTTCCAGTGTGAAGGATATAGTGACATCTAGCTGCAAGGTTGTAGATTGAATTTGACATCAATGCTGCTCTGTTCACCATCCCTTTCAAGTATGGCTACAATGGCTGCAAAAATCAGGATAAAAATGAGAGGCTGCATCAAGAGGCAGTGCCTGGTTTGTCAGTTCTTGGCTTTTGTAGAAACATGGCAGTACAACGTGGCTGACTCTTTTAAAAGAATAGCTGCTTTCTCTGTAGACATACAGACTTTATTCTGAAGAACAGTTGCATTTTCAGCACTTATCTCCACTTTTGTTCAGTGAAAACCTACCCGAGAATATCATAAATCATTTCCGCTGTATTCTGCCTATAGTTTCCCCTAATTCTTACACACTAGATCATTAAGTTCAGCCGAAGCAAATACGAGAGTTTAGTAGCTTTGGCAAAAAAAAAGGAACAAACAAAATCTATTTTTCCGTCTCTGCGTATCCTCTGCTTCAGGCGAACGTTGCAGCCTCGTACTCTGAGTTTGACACTGACACAAACCTCTGGTCTTCTTCCACCTACACAGCTTTTATGTTCAGTCAAACTACCTGCCAGCGATTTAAACTGAAGCTTTATAACCTTAAACGATCGTAAAGACTCACTCGAGTGCTGTGTGATAAAGTTTAGCTTTTAGCAGTTTGGGGTTGTGACGCACTGATACATGTTGATTCCCATGTTTTCTCACTTTGGCTGCATTCACTCACTGCTGATGTTGTTGAGTACAAACCAAAATACTCGACATGCTGCTCCTGAATCCAGCTCTCATCCTACTCACTGCCCTCGATGCTTCCTGTACATGCCAGATTGTTGCCTGTACAAAGAATACCAAAGAGACAGCTTGGGGGCTTCAGGGCTCACCACATTCATTCATGCACTGGAGTCAGACAGTAGACGGTACACAGACAGCAAACCTGCCTGCCTGTAGAATCTGATGCCTGCAAAACTCACTGCAGCAGTCTGGTTGATCGTTAAATGGTAATAATTGTGTTACTTGTTGATTTAAGCATATAGTTCTTAACATTTTTGCATATATTTGTCAAAAAACGACAAAAACTTATGTTATATACTTGGCTGGCTTGTGCACTTGTATTAAACCAAAATGTTTCAATGTTTGAACCCAGAGGAACCTGTGCATTTATTTCAAGTAACTGCCTTTAATTCTGTCGCCCATTATTGGAAACACCAGGTGACACCTCAGAGTGAGGAGGAAAGTCTGCTGATATGACAAAACTTTAAGTGAATAAAACTCTAACACATCTCCCTGCCTGCGGCTAAAGGGTTCAGCAGTGCAAGTTCGGCGAGCCAAGTGGGTATTTCTCAGGATTACAGCCCTTTTTCTGTTTTTGTATCAACGCAGCTCAACTAAGAAATACTGTCCAAGGGGGCTGCAAAGAGAAAGTTTAAAAAAGACTTAAACTGCAGAAGATTGCACTCATTTTGAGAGCTGAGGTCTTATTTTAGCGTTAGCTGGATTCATACATGCACTTTTGTAAAGACTGTTGATTTTGTCCTCCATTTTATTTTGAGATTACTCTGAAGGGGATCTCTTCATTTTCAATACAGACAAGAGAAACAATTACAACCAAATACTCCTTCAGTGCTCATGCAAGTATGTGAGTGTCATATTAAGATGGACTTGTGCTTTTCCAGTAAGTGTCTCCAGCAGACGGTGTTTACGTGCAGCTCTCCTAGAGGTATAAATGGCCTTGGTAACCACGATGTAAGTGTGAAAATATCAATGATAATCCCCCTGTACTGTTGTGTGCTTGTGCATGTGCAAACAATTGAGTTTGTCATGTCATTCAAATGGGTCATAAATCAGCCCTGACCTGGGTTTAATTGCCCCCTGAGCAGCCGTTTCATTGTTTTTAAATGCCTCTCCACTATGCATTGGCAGCACAATAACTTCTTGCAGTGAGGTTTTTAAGACAACCCGGTAACAAATGCTGCCGGTGGTGCTGGAATTGCTTTCTTGAGACAAGCTGAACAACCAAGCATAGCATTATGCTTCTTCACAAAATCGATCCCTCCGAAAGGATGTTACTTAAATTAGTCCTCTTGCTCTGACTTTTTTTTTTCTTTTCTAAGCACTAAAATGGTCCAATGTTTATTTATCGGCTCGGGCTGTTTTATCTGGGGGATAGGAATCAATGGATGAAAGAGAATGGGTCCATTCGAAAGAATACTCTTAATTTTCTTAATTTGCTTATCTAGTCAAGCAAATTCAAAGGGATCAAAAAATCCTTTAAACTATTATTTCATCCCCACACCTCATTTACTTCTTATTAGACCTTGGTAAATGTTAGCTGACAAACCTCCAGCCGGCACTTGCAGAATGAATCACCAAAATTACACTGGACAAGGATAAAATGTCTTTTTTTCTGATCAAATTTTACTCATTTCAATCTCAGCATCTGATACAGAATTAAAATTTAACGGGTTTTTTTTTTCTCTAGACACCTTTATATCAATTTTGATTTTAATTAAAATATTTACATAAAGTAACATCACTAATAAAGTAAGAAAAATGTAAAACATTTGAAAAATAGATGAGGGCTTAAATGAGTATGCAGTTTTTTTTAAATGTGTTAAAAAAATAAGAGAAGCAGCAGTTGTGTCTCTTTTTGTAGAGGATGAATTTTGCTTTAAAACTGCTATAACCAAACTTGTTTATGTACTAAATAACCCAAAGAGAATTATCATCGAACTCTACAGTTTCTCTACAAAGCTTTCCAGCATCTTTTTGCTCATTATATAATTTTTTTTTAGCTTGCAACTTTACTGTTTTGATTTACTTTTACTGCTCCCACTGCTGCAGGCAGCTGTTTTCAGCAAAAACACTCCAAACACTAGCTGCTTTGCACTAAGACAGCAGACAGACAGAGTTAGCTGCTAACTGATGAACATGGCGAAGTATTTAGCAAATAAAGAGCCACATATTTCCTTCAGCAGCTGATGGACACCAGAATAAAGCTAAAAGAAAACAATGATTAGGCATTCACATATTTTAAGGTTGTTTGCAGAAACAAAAAATGGGTCTTTTTTAAGGAGATGAATTGAGTTTCTGACCTTAATCAAGTGATTTTGGTGCCCAAACCACAAAATTATTGAGTTTCAATGAAAAAAAAGTAAAG
>JAPZDY010000001.1:25676217-25699012 GCA_029783645.1 Ctenochaetus hawaiiensis | reverse complement strand
ACATCGTAAGTGAGTGTTAATATAAATAGTCAGCCTTGAACAATTGCTACAAAATGCCAATATTTTCAAAGATAAAATTAAGATACAATAAAATTAGAAATCATAGTTTTTTGTTGAATATCAGAAAGCAAAAGATTTCCAAGAAAGATTATATCCTTGGTATTAATCTGAAGCTTTCATACATAAAACACATCGTATCTTGCTGTGCATAGTACCTGACCCTGTATAGTGATCTTATTCCTGCTTAAACGAGTAACATTGTGAGAATAATTTAAATGAGATAGTACACTGATTTGGTTCTAACTGACTTTAGAGTCAATGGCAGCCAGTTTGGAGAAATTAAAACAGATATGATATGATTATTTTATACATAAGACATAAACATGTTTCTGTCTTACATTTTACAAAATACATCAAATAATGTCCCAATTTGGTCTGAAGCACGTTTCATTTAATTCTATGGCTCTGGCTGGATCATTCAGAGGCGTATCAATGGATTAAAATGATTAGTGAATGTTCCTCAGAAGATAAATGATGGTCTGAACCACTTTTGTCTTCTTTTGCTGCTCAGAATTTAAAAATTAGAACAAGTAGATCCAAAATGTTCTCACTTAGTTAAAGTGGATACTAATTTGTCTAATAATCCTATGATTTATTGGTATTTTTATTTATTCACTCATTCATAATTAGCCTGTCTGCCCCCTACTGCCCACCAGGAGGCATGGCAGTATTAACATATGACACAATGAATCAATCATGTGTGCTCTTCTGCTGTCCTGCTGAAATGTGCAATGCAAGGTGATGTTTTCTTGAGATGTGTTCAAGGCCAAAAAAAAAAAGATACAAAGTTTGTATGAGCTGGATGGAAGGTATTTCTCAAACATCTTGTACTTGACAGCAGTAAAAAAGTCCTAAAAAAAATCACAATTCAGTGGAAGTTTTAGTTTGCCCAAGGTTATATCTTTAGTTGTTACAGAAGAGAGCTGAGAAATAAGATGACAAATTTATAAAGAAATGTTAGCCCAAGAGATGAGCCTTGAGGCACACCACACCACCAGTGAAAGAGAAAGAAGTTATCATTAATTTAAAGTGAAACTGTCTTATTTAACAATTAAAACAAAATGAGAACAGGTCTAAAGCAGCCGAAGAGATACTTAACAAAAAGAGAATCAGTCATGTCCACAGGGGGGAAATTGTCATAATAAACATGTCATAAACTACTCCAACCAGTGGGGGGTGCTGTTCCATAGATCAGCATGACCGACCTTGTTATATGGTTGTGCAGCATTTATGGCATATCACTTGCTTCCAAACACACCACCCTTCCCTTTCCCTTCTCTCCCTGAAGGCAAGTCACAAGCTGACGGAGAAACACAGCGTTTGTTCTCTTTGCTTTCATAATTCTGCTCCATTTAACAACAAACAAACAGTCGCTTTTTAAAACCAACAAGCACAGAACCGTCCTCATAAAGGGAAAAGTGGTGAAAACTTCCTCAGATTTTCACCTTGATTTAATACCCATTCAGTGACATATTTACCAAAAAAAAACACCCAAAAAACAAGTATATTTACTTTATCTCCTCCTTCTTTATCCTCTGTCTTACAACAACACAAACTGCCCCAGGGATTATTTTAAGCAACTTAATCTGAAAACCTAAAGGACTTAATCCCATCTTCTGATTTCCTGCTACCATGTGACACCATCTTTTTGGATAACGTTACAGATGTTGGCTTCTGCCTCTGTTTTGATTTATGTGAGCATTTTCTAAACAGGAAAAGCTTTTTGACCCAATATTTGTGCTATGTTTAAACTTAGTTAATCGGACAGCTGCAGTGGATATGGATGCATCACTGCAATGCGCTCTGCTGCATGAGAGCTGTTTAATTGCAGTATTTGGTTATAAGGGTTAAAATGTCAGCTGCAGGTCACTGGATTAACGACAACTGGATACAGAAGACTCTCGTGGCATGATTTAAGATCATGTTTTACAGCTTTTCAGATTAATACTAGTTTATGTCCCCTTGAGTGCTATAAAAACTCAAGTGCAGTGGAGGGTAAACCCACCTCACATCAGTTTATTCATATTTTCTATTTGCTACACATAGTCAGACACAAACTTTTATGGCTCAGGTTTACAACAGAAAATATACAACACTTAAGAAATACCAGTAAATAAATGATAATAGATTTTATATCTGAGGTTTGTGTCGAGGATTAAAAAACATTTGAGTCACACATTTCCTCTCAAGGAGGATTATTTTTTAGACGTAAGCTAGCTCTAAGACAAACATTTTGCTTCAACATGGTCACTTTGTTTACAGTGAGTTTTAATGTTTAAGGATTTTTGTGAGTTTGGTATCTTTAGTTCAAAACAAACAACCAATCTGTCTACTTGCTTATCTGATTTCACATCTCAAAGTTATGCTATCACTTTGCTTTTTCAACACAAATCTTGTCATACAACTTTCTCTTGGCCTTTATTTTTCTTTTTTTCAATTATACATATGAAGAACGTCACTTCCGGGTGAGCCACTGGAATGAATAATCAAATAATTTCAATGTAAAAAGTCTGAATATTTGTCCTTCAAAGTGAGTAGAGGATTAAATATATTAAAGTATTTACTTTGGGATTTCAGTTTAGCTTGTATTTATGTTTCAGAAAGATACTTGTACTCGTAACTTTTATTGTTTGCCCCGTTAATATTAGATAATCACCACTGCAGAACTTTAACTTTCAATGTAAACGTAATGATTTTGTGGAATTGGTAAACTGGTGAGCCAAAGGCTGCTTATAAGATGTATTTATGACGACCTTTAGACAAAAAGACTTACATGAGTTTGAAATGGTTTAAAAAAAATAAAAAATAGTACACAAAACAAACAAACTAGTAAACTAACTAGTCCAAAACAGTGCTCTTTAACTTAGTGTTAAAATGAAATATATGGTGTACTTAAGGAGATATAACTTATATGGACATATAACAAGATTACGTGTGTTTATGAACACGTTCTTTATGCGGTATGTTGAGTCAGAAACTGCGCATCATTTGTGCGCTTCAGCGGATCAGTGGTGCGAACCTGAGGTGTTGTCCTTGGACTGAAATCCCACACCGTATTTTAGTTTTTGCCTGAACACACACACACACACACACACACACACACACACACACACACACACACACACACACGCAAACACACACACACACACACACACACACATATACAGAGCCAGGATCCCAACTTTCGCGTGACTCCACACCCTGTTTTCCGGGGAGCCAGTGGAGATCCAGCCCTTCAACACGCTGCTCTCTTACGTCCCGTCCGTGAGCAGTGAGCTGGCCGCGGCGCAGATTTCTCCTTCTGCTCGGATCTTATCTTTTCCACAACTGAGCTCTTTCTAGTCTTTTTTTGACGCGCTTGACAGATATCGGAGCGGTAAAGTCGGCGCGTCGGTGATCAGTCGGCCGCAGATCTTTTGGTCGCTGCGCTGCGCCTCCGTGGCAATGGATTGATTTCAGTGTTTTTTCTCCGACCTGTGCCTCGACCAAGTTGAGAAAACAGTCTCTGTAACCTGCGGCTCTCTTTCCAGCTACATGTTTCATCCGACCAGTTTTAAAAGTACCCGGCTCCGGATGTTTCTGCACGTTTTAGGACTTTGAACTTTTTTTTCCCTCCCTCTTTGTGCATTTTTACAGGAGGTGGCCGGGGATTTTAAGGATTTCTCTTTTTTTTTTTTTAAAGAAAGCTTCTCCGGGGTTCCTGAAGCCTGCAAAGATTCATTTGTGAAAAGTGATGGCCGAGCGGGGAGCTCTGTCGCTCCTCTCTCTCCTCTGTCTCACCTTTCTCTGCACGGAGACCACCGCGGCAAAGCATGTCGACAAAGGTAAAAAGCCATCCGGTACACCGATAGTTGTTCCGCTGTGTGTCTGCGTCTTTACGCCTCGGTTGGAGTAACTTCACCTTCACTGAATCACGAGTTGGGAAAAAAATGGGATCACGGAATGCAAGCTGTTGGCTCTGAAAAAAATGGGCATGGAGCTGGGAGGCTGTTTGTGCTGTGTTTGGATCAGATACACTCTCACAACATTTAGAGAACTTTTTAAAAAGTAGGTTAGAAAACAGGTAGACTGACTTCACTCGGTCAGACCAAACCCTGCGTGGAGCTGCGAAGCAACACGCTTCTCCTCCCAGCTCCTTTTGTCTGTGTTGAGGGTGTTGAGGCTGAACTGCTGATCGGTCTGTTTGACTTTCAAATGATTCGCAGGCATTTTTTTTTTTTTTTACAAACATGTCTTTTGGTGTTGTGCGCATCTGGATTTTGAACGGACAAATAACACACGTGTATGTTGAATTATGACCATCCAGCTGTCTGCGCGTGATTAACTCTGTGGTCGTGGAAATGCAAAGGATGGCATCTGGTAAAAAAAAATACACTGTGCAAAGAGTAATTAGTGTTCACTGTCAGGTAATAAGCCAGCATCATCAGTCCAGCAGACATCTCATTACCTTGGCGTCAATACATGTTTGGCTGATGGATAAACAGATCCCAATTCATTTGCTGCTGTTAATTGTTTTGAAGTGAGGGCACTGCACTGCAGTGTGCACTTCAGCCTCTGTCTCTGTCCAACCGGTGGTGTTCTGTGGCGAGAAATTTTTATTGATATTGAGGGTGATGTCCTGATAATAAAAGGTATTGATTAGAGCCTGTGTGTTTCGGCGTAACCCCACCACAGTCTGTCACAAGCACTCCAAGCCATGAGTGTCTGGCACAGATTATGGAGCCATATTTTTTCTTTTCTTTTTTTTTTTACTGTGTTTATTGTTCTGCACCAGAACACCAAGTCAGATTCCATGTGTGGGAACAAAAAAAGGTTCTTAGTTATAAAACTTTTTCTGATTATGGAAAAAAAATGTTTTTTTTTTTAGCAATCATTGGAGTGCACACATCCAGCCTTTATCACACACCCACATCTCCACTGTGGCATATCTTTATCATATAAGCTGCTAGATGTTATGAAAAGCAGCAGATGTGGTCTGGAAAATTGTGAATGTAACTGACTCTTGTGCAACATGGCCCAGTTTCTGTTCTTTTTTTTTCTCCTCATCATTCCCGTGATATGCAAAATAGTGTGTTTGTGTGTGTGTCCATGCATCTTTTTGAAATTTAGCTGTTTATTTAAAAAAAGATGAATGTGCAAAGAGGACGGGCCTCGGAGTGACAGGCCTGAGCTGGCTGTTGGGCTCTCTTGCGTGTGGAGCCTGATGAAAGACCCTCTCCTGCATGAAAAGCGCTCTGCAGTGGTGGAAGGGGAGAGAGAGAGAGAGAGAGAGAGAGAAAGCCCCTCCTTGGCTTTGCTGGAGATCAGTACAAAAGAGAGAGATGGGGGTAGGGTGAAACAGGCCGACTGTCTGGAAAGTAATAAAACCAGGAGATTAAGGGGACCAGGGAGTTCCTTTGGGAGCTTTGATTGATTCCAGAGAATTGGACTGGGACCCACACGCAGAGAGAGTTTCAAATTACTAATTGTGGGGTCCCCTTCTCTGAAAATATCTGTTTATTCAAAACACATTTCTCTGAGGTCCCGACTGTGGCCAGAACTTATCTTTATCAAAGTGGCAGAGTTGCAGCTCCAACTCTTAAAAAGTTCGGTCAGCCTCATTTGGTCTGGGGACAGATGTAATAGATGGTCTCACTTCTTTTTTTTTTTTGTTTTTCCCCTTTTTTTTTGGACTAACCTGTTAAAGTTCAGCCAAACTGCTGCCATTTTTTTTTAACCACTCCCTTTTGCTGGAGCTCTTAAAAGTTTTAAGAACTTTAAAAATGCCTTTAAAAAAGTTTGGCTTTTGTAAACAAGTCCCTGTTAGAGGAGTGTAAAATCCATTTAGGCTCTGTCTTATCTCTGTAATCCTGCTGGGAGGTTATTGTGTGCTGATTGTCTCCCAGCGGACAATGCAAATAACTCGCCGAAATGTGTAAACATTTGGCAACCCTCCCTGCTCTTTCAGACCACTTACGAGGGGTTTTATCCTCGCAGACCACCACAGATGCAAAGTTGCCCGGACTTAACAAACAACTGTCGTTTTCTTTGGCGCATTTAAGGTCCTCTCTGTGGACTCTGCTGCCAAGGGCACAATTTACCACCTTTGTGTTGTTGTGTTTGGAAAGCCCTGGTGGTCTTACATCCCATTTTTTTTAGGGGTGGCGGGGAGAAGCAGAAAGTCTTTAAGTTGACCTTCATTCATCCAGAATTTCAAGGATAATTCCAAAATTGATTTCACAGTGTATTATGTACACTTTGTGTGGTAAAAGGTTTCTATTCTAGCCGTGAGTTGTACAACTTCTTCTTCCACTCAGAATAGCTGACTCTTTCCCACATGTCCACATCGTTTTGTGATGACTTGAGAGGGGGCGTCACGCAGAGCCACCTGCTGTCTCGGCCGTGTACAGACTATGCTGTTTACTGATCATTTATTTATAGGGTCCAGTCGCTCATGAAGTCCTAATGACCTCCATCCACCAAGAGACGGATAATTGCACACTTGGCCAAGTGTTTGATTCATCTGCCTCACTAATGGAAACTACCCCCATCAGGAAATGCTACTGATCTGCCATGGCTACTGATGTGAAGGCTCAGTTTGTTGTTGTTGTTGTTGTTGTTGGTAGTGAAGGTAACATGGTGAGGAAACAAGATCACATCTGAAAATAACAACCTGTTTTTTTTTTTTTTTTTGAGCCTTGTTCCTGTTTGGTTTCGTATCGGCTGAATTTGCATGTTCGGGGCTTTGTGGGGGCTGAAATGACAGCATTTATTGAAATAGCCCTCAGTGTCGCAGCAGTTTATCACTCGTAATTGGCAAAAGGGGAAGGTGGATCAATGTCCTCTGAATAGATGCCATGACATCTGCTGTTGCACCTCTCTGCTGGTTGGGGACTGTGTAATCACCAGCTTGCAGCTTTTAGCTTTTAGCCGGCTTTTGTGGCAAAACCGGTTGAGGTATTGGCTTTTGTTTCATCTAACAAGGCTCTCCAGTTTGTGGTTTTGCTCGCACACTGCTGTTCTGCCAAACGGTGTGATTTATGCAGATGTTGTGCTGGTAAACTTTTGCAAGGTCGCCATCGTTTGCGCCGTGAAAACTCCCATTGTTTGATCCTGTTTCTCATCATATCAAACTTTCATGCATCAGCTGTTTGTGTGGATTTCAAAGCAAGTTCTGTGTATTTTCTCTTCACACTGAATTTGAATCCAGGATTTTTTGTCCTAATGTTTATTGATCCTTGTTCACTACGATTACTGTAACTGGCAGTGGGAGCCCCCCCCCCTGTGTATTTGAGGTGTAGACAGGGCCGGCCTTTTGTTGTGGTGGAGTGAAGGTGGGGCTGTTTTTGAGTGTTTTGAGTGGAGAGGAGCCAAACTTCATGGTCCAAAACCCAGAGCGGATCAGGGACAAGTCCACGGCTTCTGCTGCCCCCCTGCTAAGATGAAATTGCCTCTATCAGAGCTGCTTCTAGTGGTGTGCTGCAGCGAAACATTACTTAAGCCTGCTTTTTCTGTCTATCCGCTGCAGCCTTTATAACAGCCTCTCCTGCTCCTCTGGTTCTGCTACACATCCAGTGGCCTTGAAACACTCTCTCAGGGCTGGTGTGAAGTTTCCCCCCCACATTCAATTTCAGGAGGAGTGTAGTGAATTTGTCTGCACTGCTGCAATTTTTTCATTCAGTTATTCACATTCCTGCCATAGTTTTTACACGTTTCTGTGAAAGCTGATGCACAGGAAACCAAAATGTATTTACATTGCAAGTTACGGCTGTAAATTGGGTAAATTAACTCATGGCTCGTTGAACAGGTGATGAAATTTCACTTTGTAACACTTAATTACATTTTGCATCAACAAAAATTAAGCATAGTATTAAAATGTTGGTATAAAAACTTGCTATTCAAGTTTCTTTTATTCTGAAAGTATGAGAGGTAAACTCCCCTCCTCCTCCTTCATTGAAACACAAGGTTGAAGTTAGATTAAAAAAATCATATTCATCAGCTTTGCTATTTAAACATTCAAAGTTTTTTCTTTTACAGAAGCATTTTCTTGTCCACAGTTTCCATCAGAACATTTTGTATGTGCTCGCAGAAAATAAAGGCTTTTTTTCCAACACTTACTTCTTCCACTAATCAATTTCCTGGGGGAAAGCCTGCTCTCTGTACACCAGAAAACCCTTTCATTTGGTGCGAAGGGGGTATAGGTTTTGTCCTGAACCATCAGTTTCTTCTGTACTTTGAAAGCCGGCCTATGCGGTGTTGTGATTGGTTGGTTTTTTTTTTTTTTTAAAAAAGCAGCTTTCATCAAGGTGTTCCTGCTGTGACTAAAACAAAGTCGGTCGAAGCACCTTTCCAATCCGGCTGCTGTGTGTTTTCTTTGTGTCTGCTCACCCTTTCATGTAGAAAAATAAAAAAATAAAAAAGCTGGAAAAAAAAAAAACTTGCTGTGAGTTTGAAAAAAGTTGAATTGCGTCAAGAGGCGATGAAGCGAAAAGCTCAGCGTGATGACTCTTTTGAGACTTTACCGCAACCTGCAAACACGTTTGCGTCACTGATTTCCACTCTTCTCTCAGCTCCCTTTTTGAACACAGAAGAAGAAATACAAAAATTCTAATTTGCTGTGGTGCTGTTGTGCTCGCCAGGCTTTCCTGTTCTGCTGTGATTGAATGATGCTCATGCTTAATGACCTCAGGGAGAGCAGAGTCTTTTCAGTTTCCATGGAGCTAACGCACATAGCCACAGTGCAGGCGAAGCACGCAAAGAGGAGACTGAAACTATGGCTACATTTTAATAAGAGTCTAGTTTATCATCTCTGTCATTAGGCTGCTTTGTACTTTAAGACGACTTCTTTTGTGCTCTTCTAAATGAAACGGGTCACGTCGTGCACCTCAAGCCTCTGCTGCAACTTGCATAAACACAAGTTGTGTGTGTGTGTGTGTTGAGACAATTAGCTT
Organism: Ctenochaetus hawaiiensis; assembly: GCA_029783645.1. Lineage (NCBI taxonomy): Eukaryota > Metazoa > Chordata > Actinopteri > Acanthuriformes > Acanthuridae > Ctenochaetus > Ctenochaetus hawaiiensis. The sequence goes on along the minus strand of JAPZDY010000001.1, from coordinate 25,690,022 downwards.
TATGTAAACAGATATTGGTCTGTTTATGTTTAATCTCATTTTGGATTTGTTGCAATTATGAGAGTAACTGTAAAAGGAACCAGCCCATGAAACTTGCTGGCATCTGTTTAAGCAGGAAGCTGCTCAGATAAAATCTTTTCAGTTCTTTATCTTTCACAGGCAGCTTTTCACTGAAACATTTCTGCACGTTTTTCTTAAACCAAAGACTGTTTGACTGCAGACTAGTGGGACACTGAAGTGGACTGGCTTTTTGCACTGAGGGGTTTATGTTAAACCAAAACAAAAATTGATCATCTTGACGTGCAAATAGTAGCGATGATGCTTGCTGAGGCTTTTACCAGAGCTGCACATAAAATGGCCAGTAGACTCGTAAATAAAAGGTTTTGTGAAAAGCAAGCGGTTGTCTCGCAGCATGAAATGCTCTGTAATATTTATAGTGTGTTCTGCCAGACTGCAGTGGAAGTTAGTCATGTTCTTTAGGTGAGCTTTGTCTGGTATTTCGCTGCCATGTTTCAGCGCACGTCCTTTTTTTAACTGCAGCGTGACAGCAGTTTGTGTTTGGATGTTATATTTAAGTACTTTCCTCTGGCCCGGCATTCAAGAAAAAAAACATAAAAGAATGGGATTTGTGGCCATTCCAGTGGAATCCTTCAGCTCAGTGGGACAGTGAGGACTTTTTTTCCCTGAATTTTTTTTTTCTCAAACTTTTGCTATTTTGGTTCTGCCGAGCTCCTGTTGTGGTGTCTCCTGTGGTAGTGGCAGCTGCACAGGATTATGACACATGCAAGCTGTGCTTGTCAGATGAGCCTGGACTAATGAGTGCAAGGCTCTGTTATACACAGAACTCCTTTTAAAGCCCGGAGGGGGGGCACATTATGGACATTTCCTAATAGAATATGAACTCTTCAGCTCACAGTTATGATTTTTTAAAATTGATTTTCACTTTCCCAAACCATGATCTTACTGTTATTTCAAAAAATAACTCAGCAGTTAAAGGACATTTTGTCTCTATTTTATTTTTTTTTTTCAACAGACCTGATTCAACGTCAAAACCAGCAATAGAAAGTAGAATTGTCAGAGTTAGTTGAAATTTTTTAAACCGGATATTTTTCGTTCATTAAAAAGCAAATTCTGTTGATGGAGTGAGAAATAATATGAAACATTGTGTTGAATGTTTCAAAATTGACCCAGATTTTCTACTGAGACATTTTCATAACAGTTTGCACAAACCTGAGGGATGAAGTTTTAGAGAAGGAAGCAAATCTCTTCAACAAACTAAGTTAAACTGGAAGCTCAAGCTTTATTTCATAAGTGTGAGCTACATGGTAAACAGCGTAAAATATTGACTTTACATTTTGCACTTTCCATATATTTGGCACCAGCTCGCCCAATCAGTTGTCACTCTGACGAACTTAAAATATAATTAGCCTAATTTATATGTAATGCGATTGTGACTTGGCGGGTTTCATTCCTGGCAGCAGCCCCTTTCCTAAATTAAGAGAGTCTGATATTCCTCTTGAAAGACTGATTAATAATCTTCACTTGGTTTCCATGTACCTGCTGGAGTTCCAACATCCTGCAGCTCTCAGACATGAATTTATTCTCTGCCGTCTCTTTGGAGGACGTCCAAGTTGTGATGAATTAACCTGGACGTCTCCTCCGTGGTGTAGATCATTGTGCAGTGCAGTTGTTAAGTAGCTCACGCTTCAGACAGAATGCAGGCGCACAAGAATCAATGCACCTTCGTCAATATAATGATTCCTGTTCATCCTAATTGTCCGGTGTAGATGCTGCCGTTTGAATTTTGTGTTTTCAACTGAGCAGGTTCAGATTTTGTCTGATTTATTTCATTCACCAAATTGACTTTTACTATCGTTTCTAACCTCAGACATCATCACCTTCACTATACTTGCAATATTTCTGGTGCAAGGTTTTTTACCAGTGTGTGTACGTGGAAGAGATCTTGCATACACACACTCATAAAGTATTAATCGGCCGTGTACACACTGAGCCTCTCAGCCTTCATCCAGTCAAAAGAACTTTTCATGTGCTGAAAGGGTGTGGGGGCAGTCAGTCACAGAGAGACGATTGTGAACGCTGCTCAATCGAGCTGGCTGCCATCATCTTGTGCCTGGCCTGTGTCTCTTGGCAGCTTTAGACATGGTGGGTTATACGAGTGTGTGAGTGTGTGTGTGTGTTTTTGTGTGTTTGTGTGTATGGGTGGGTATTTGTTAAGGCGTATGCCACCCAGCTGGGGTAAAACAGCTGTTTTATCAACAAGGTTCAGAGAGTTTCCCCGACTTGAACTCACTCTCCAGCTGAAAGGAGTGTTTACCTGCTTTCACTGCGAGGAGGGGGAGAAATGAGACCATTTAGCCTTGAGTTTATTCTGCATTGCAGCTCGCAACTTTGGTGTTATTGATTCGCCATTATGTAGCAAGCGCGGATTTTTTCAGAAACGAAATGGAGGGAAGGCATGTGTTGATTGCCTTACTATTTATATTATTACAGCCAAAATTTTTTTTTTTTTTTTTTTTACTGTGAAGGTCTCTACTCAGTTTAGAACAAAATTACAGCTTTGCACAAGGTTGTGAATTGCAAAGAGGTTGGTAGTTGTGCGGTTTGGGTTTGTGAAAGAACTTTGATTTCTAAAAACGTGTTCAGGAAAAGATTTTAAGAGCTTCACATAAATTCAAACCTGATGTTTCTCATTGGAAATCATTGACATGTGCGCTAGCAAGTGCTGTCGAGTTATTTTCCCAACTCTTGAGTTTTTTTTCAATGCAACACATAACCTGATTCAGTACCAGTGCTCCAACCAAGATTTTTAATTATGGTTTCTTTTCAATAGATAATGAGCTGTTGCAACTTTGGTGAGCAATGCCAGAAAAATTCAGTTTGAAGTTGCTGCATTTTCTTCTTTTTTTTTTGGGTCTGTTTTATAGTCAAATCACTGATTTGTCCTGTTTCTGTAGTGAAAATCCATCGAAGGTACTTAACTTTTGAGCACAGTAGACACAGTGTGTTCAGGCCTCAGCAAGAGTAAAAGACGGTGTCATTTTTTTGTCCTACACAGTACTTTTCCATGGCACTTTCTCAGTATGCAAAGCACAGCAGGAGTTTCTGGATTGTTGAGTCTCAGACATTAGTTTTAAACAATTTAGGGTTTAGAGTTAAGGCCAGTTTAAGCTCTGTGCTGCTCATGTATATATCAACCAGTGTCTCAGTTCTTCTTTGAGCCTCTCCAAGTCAACCTCCAAAGCTTTATTTTGATTTCACCTGCTGCTATGGTGACCCCTGGAAAAAAAATATCCTGGTATTAACTGACTTTTCTGCCGCTAAAACCAAGCTGAACGGATTCTTTGAAAAAGTCAGCATCAGATAGAGGCTCCTTTGTGCTGTCGGGAGCTCCCTTTTGGCATTGGGGCTCCACAGACTGCAGTGACTTCTTACCATGTTATTGGAGCCAGTTCCTCCTCAACTCTGAGCTCATCTGTAGCTAACTGAGGTCAAGAGAGGCAGCTGAAATAGTAAAATTACTGCTTATGTCTTTATAATACACTGCAGTGATGTAATGGAATTGGCCGTCTCTTTTTGATTCTGCTTTCTTTGCCCTTCACAGTTGAACAAATGTGTCCCTCAGCAGCACTTACTTGGGAGATGATGGCTTTTCTCCTTTTATGTGAATGTAAGACAGCCCTAATACAAAATACGCTTGAGCTTGGCCATACAAAATGCTAATGGCGCCTTTAAATTTGATTTACAGTACAACTGTGGTGAATAATTTCGCTGTTGATGAAAATGTCAGGCCTTAAGTGAGGAAATTTGAGCTCCTTTTTTATAACAGCATTGGAAAAACAGGAGCTTTGGGTGGATTTTCAGTGCTTGGGATCTTGTATTCACTAAGAGCTGCATTCAAGACCTTAAAAACAAAAGTTTTTTTTAAAACTGAACTGTGTTTATCTTTTGAATTGAAGTAGTCCAAATTTGGACACAAGGACTTCTGCATGCGGCCACACATCTGGACAGCTGTGATTATAGTAATAAAGCGAGAACCAACTTCCTTTCTCCAGCGTCCTTTTCCAAAATTCCTTGACCTATTTGGAAGATGGTAATCTCTATGTCATATGTAGCTAGTATGGCTTTATTAGAATGTAAAAAAATAACAGTATGTTTCTTTCTAGACATCTAGAACCATGTATGTGAATATAGTAATAACTTTCATTTTGCAAAAGAAAGCACTTCATCCCTTTTTATTAAATTTCCTTCAGAGTCTCTTCTACATATGATTTGATTGTATTGATTTGCAGAAGCTTACAGTTGCAAGCTGGTAGTTCTAGTTCATGTCATGCCATGATCACTGTAGCCCCACATCGAGTCCAGCTGGGTTTCTGTTGCTGTTAGATGAAGCCAATCAGAACCTGAGAGCAGCATCTGGAATGACACTGTCTCTTGAGCTGCGTCTAAATACAGACATGACCTTCCTCTGTCTGATACAGAGGAGGAAGAGGAGGATGGGATGAGCTCGGGGAGGAGGACGAGCAGGTGGAGGCACTGCCATAAGCTCTGAGAGGTGCAAAATATAATCCAGCTTGAACCTGAAGTACACAACAGGCAGTGATTGAAAGCATCTGCATCAATTCCCTCCGATTCCTTAACCATTGTCCCTTGAACCTTGACTCGCCTCGCCCTGCCGCTCAGCTGGTGACAGGTTGCTCAGCAGCAGCAGCGGCGGCGTGGCTGCAAAATGGATGGCAGCCAGCAGGGTGCACCTGCGGAGGCATTGCAGGCGAGCAGCATTCCATCACAGGACCTCGAGACACAGATGTCATATGAGACACAAGGGACATGTTTGAGTGGGGGATGGGGAGGGAGGGGCAAGTGGCAGAGGTTTTGGCATGGCGGGGCAGTAATGGGGTAGGATAGCAAGCCAGCTGCTACCACAAGATACATAATGAGGTGTCCCCATCCAGAACACGGGGAGATGAGCATTAACGACTGCAGCTCAACTTGTCTGGTCCTCTGTTTTCAATCATACTGGGATGAAGTGAGCGATGGGTTTGTGCACACAGTAACCAGATTTTTGTACAAGACAGAGCTGAATGCATTTTCTACAATAAGGCTGTAACTAATAAAACAATCAGTTTCATAATTTATTAATTGTATGCTTTTTTAATTGGTCTATTGAATGTTTAGCCCATAAAGTTGAAATTCTGTAGAGCACAAAATGATGTCATTCCCTTTTGTGACGAACAGTTTAACACCCAAATATATTCAGTTAACTGCGATATAAAACAGAGAGGAGCAGCAATTTTCATCCATAAATTTTAAGAAACACCTCCTATTTCTCTGCTTGTTTTTTGCTTAATAAGTGACTCAAATGAGAAAGTGGCTGTCAAAGTAATTGTATAGTAATTACTTAATTGTTTCAGCCATTGTCTGTGAGCAATGGCATGAAGGATCTATCTATAGGAGATGTGTGAACGTCATAAGCAGGTTATTTACATGCACAAAATTAGAACTTTGGCCTTTATGTAAAGATAAATATGCACCTTGGCTTGATGAGTGACGTAACAGCTAATGAAATGACTGTTTATGGAGAGGGATACCAATTTCTGCATTATTATTTTCCTCATCAACATTTAAAACTCTGCTTACATACTGTTTCCTTTTCAGCATGAATAGCAGGCATTGGAGCTGCGCAATATAAATCATATATAGCCCTTATTTTGAATGTGAATGTATGTTTTTCTCGTGAAGGACATTGTGTCATTTATGTAACCTTTTCCTCTCCAACCAGCAATCTGATAGCTTGAATTACTCGGTTTGGGAGAATAGCAAAAATACTTTTTTTCTGCTTTTTATACCTCATTCACCTGGAGAGGTTTGAATTAGTCCTGAGTGCATAAGCACCTCATTCAAGCTTTCAGGACAGCGAGAACACACACACACACACACACACACACACACACACACACACACACACACACAAACAGAGCAAGGTCCTCAAATATGTCCAGCAGTCTGTTTGTGCCATATGCTGTCTAATATTGTGGCAAAGTGTAGCAAGTCTAAATAAAAAACTCACTGTCGTTATCTAATTAAACAGGTGTGAAGCAGCTTAATTCAAGTCCGTTTTGGCACTTTTTATTGGTTCATGTTCAGCGTGAAGCAACAGTCCGTTCGGCTGAAAGATGTGAATACTTTCACTAATCCTGGGACCAAGTTGCACACTTTCATTTCTCCTCAAAAGAAGATGTCAGAAGTGGTCTCGAGTTATAAAGGGTGGTGGTTTTATTAGCCACTGCAAGTCCGTGGGGTGCTTTTTGTTGCAGAGTGACAGGGGACTTAATAATGAAGCTCTCTAACCCAGTGGAGCCCCTCTTTCCCTTCTTTGTCCCTCTCTCGTTCCCCCCACAGTGCCACTGCATTCCCAGCCTGGCGGGGCAGTGTCTCTGGGCCAGGGCCATGTCACGCACCCCTTTTGGCCCCAAACGACCGTGGTGGGGGGGTCAGGGGTTCAAGTGCTCCCCGTGGGGCGATGCATGGGATGCCTAGCGACATCGTGGCTCGGCCCCCACACTGACTACATCGGTAATTAATTTCTAATGAGAAAGAAATTGGCTGACCTCGCAATAGCTAGCCTCTTGGCTCTAGCTGACTGTTACTGGCCTTTTCCCATTTTGCCTTTCTCCCACACAGACTTCAAAGGAGAGGCGAGGATAGCCCCTCCTGGCTCAACGCTGATAGTGAAGTACGCAGAGAACATTCCTCGCGTGCTAGACAGAGGTTGAGTGTGGATTTTATGGGCTGTGTTTCTGCTAGTCCCACACATACCTGTGGCACACATGAATGCTGTAGCAGCTTAACTGTGATAACCACTTCTCATTATGTAACATCAGGAATATAACTTGCGGTTCTACAGTTGAGTTTTGTTCCATTACCATCCTGTGATTATAGGTCTCGTCTAATTTCCCCGGACTATTCAAATGCTCTTAAAGCAATACTCTGGCATTTTGGGTACTGCACTCGCTGTATATGTTGTAATATCACGAGTTTGAAGATCAATAACAATTTTATTTCTTATGCATTTATTAGAGAAGTAGTGCTTTGATGCATGTGGCGTAGCTTATCACAGAGGCTCGAAGCGAGGGGCAACAGCTACTCTCTCAAAAGCAAAAGGGATTAGCCACGCAGCAACTCTAAAACTGACTTGTTTACCACTGACTTTATATTTTTAGCAAGAAAGCTAGTCAACATTACATCAAAGAGCTGGATGGATTATGTTCAGAGGTACAAAAATGTGCCAAAACTGGCAGCTTCACAGTCACCACCAAAGTTCTCAGATGCCGTGTGCAACATCTAGGCTTTGAATCCAGTGTATTTTGGTGGAAAAGTAGCACCAATATTTAAGCTAACCACTCTTTTTGTTTCCTTTTTTCAATGTTAAATATGAGATTTGGAGTTTTTCTTTTTCTTTAGTGAACCTTGAAAAGCTGTTTTCTCTTGTTTACAGTGAGTGAAGAGCGAGGTTATGCCAGTTACAAAGCAGGTTTGGAAATTGAATTAATGCAGATTTTCTAAACAGCTACAAAAATAAAAGAAAAATAACATTCCTATTGAAAGACGGTTAATTAAAGCACAGTTTCCATGTGTTTTTGGCTCCCTGGTCAGCGCGGCAGCAGTCTGTATCGACAAGATTTCCTGAAGGGAAACAATTGTGTGAAATGCAGGAAGCCATTAGGAAGCCAGGGACTCATGTCTCTCCCTGCTGAGTAAATAGTGTCTGGGCCTCCCCTCATTCCATCCACTTTTAAATGAGCCCAGCACTTGTAACAATAAAGGCAGGAAATGAACTGTACTCACACAGGAGCGTGCAGGATGCTCATTGTGTTCCCTAATTGACCAAACTAGGTTGGGTGATAAAAGCAGAATTTTCTCTTGGTTAGTCCAAAATAACTCAAAGGTAGCAGCAGTACAGTAGGTGTGGCCCAAAAGCAGCTAATGAGGCAGTGTTTTATTGCATAATTTTAGATTATTTGGGCTGTTTTGGTCATGTCATAATTGACCCAGTTTATGTAAAGTTGGAATTCATAGTTTGAATCCATGACTGTCTAATGCAGGACTGGATTTCCTTACATATATAAGACATACGGTGGGAAAAACTGAGTACCTGAGAGAGAAAACATGTCACCTGTTGTGCTCTGTGAAACCAAAGGCAGTCCTCCCTCGTCAACCTGTTTACCTGCTCACCTCACCTGACTGCAACGTGCTCATTTATCTGTGGAATGCAGGTGTGATTCACAGCCAGACTGAGTGTTACTTATGTTGTCACCTGAGAAGCCCTCAAGGGGAAAGTTGTTTTGTCCTTGAATGTGGACCACAAGCGTATTTAAGCTGACCTGCATTCAGAGGAGATTGGCAGTGTTGTTGGGAATTAGGTTTTGACTGCTACCAATCCTTCTGCTCATTAGACAGAATTCAGTGTGTGTTTGTGTGTGTTGCAGTAAAGCCCACTTTTCCTCTGACCTAATGTTTTTTTTTCTCCCATGTATCCCAATTATACACTGAGAATCAAATTAAATGAACCAGTGTCCAAATTGCCATTTTGCTCTCATTGTTGTGTAAGGGATCAGTGGTTATCTGGCCCACATTTGCGCTCAGTGTAATTGATATTTGGTTTACCCCTAGATTAAGTGACAACTAAGCAGGTTAGCATTGAGGATTTTCCCAGATTAATTCCAGGAGTCCAATCCGAGTGGGCTGGCCACTCTCCCTGTGTCATCCCAAATGTCTGCCTTACCTGGGATTTACTAGCATATGAAAAGGAAATGAGATTGGAGGTAGCGATAAATCCTGCAGCAAAGCCGCCCTCAGAGAAAATGAGATGCACACATGGCGTCGTCAGTCACCAGCCGCTCATGTCCTCGTTTCCGATAAATTGATTTTTGGGTGTTCAGGTGGTGTGAGGTGGGGTCAGTCCTTCAGACTGGAACTTTATCAGCTAATGCCACCGTCAGTTAGGCCATGCTTTTCTTTTTATTGGCCCTCTTGTCTCTTATAATATTTGACGCAGCTCTGTTGCTTGTGTTACCTCGTGGTGTGTGAATATATCTCCGGCAAAGTCGTCCTCTCCTCGTCTCAGTCCATTTAGCCTTGAGTGTTGTGTCACATTTAACAATAAGAGTATTTGCACTACGCCACCCGCTCGTGTGGCGTCCATAGACTGTTAGCTTCCCCATGTCCCAGCAGACTTACAAGCAAGTAATTTAGGTGTTGTTAAGTGATTTAGCATCTGTTTTTTATTGGACCCCAGTGAGCCACAACTGCCACCCCCCCTTCTGCCCATCACTGTCTGTGCCTGTGGCGTCAAGGCTCGCTTTTGAATTTCAATCAGCCCCCTGGATGCATTGTTGTATTTATTTGAGGGGGATGGGTCGGACAGGGTGTTAGAAGTAGTAACTGGTTGTGTGTCAGTCAGATATTCGGTGTGACCAAAGGAGAGCTCATCGGAGGCTCGTTGGTTCGTTCTCAGGGGGGCACGAGGCTCTAACTGCTGCCCGCGGGGCGAACCCTGCCCTCCATTCTTCACACGTCGGCCTCCCCCTCCCTCCCCCTCGTCATCCTCCTCACAACGAGAACACAGGCAGTACAATCAATAACAGCCCTCCTTCTCCTCCTCCACCCCCCCCCCCCCCCGTCGACTCCTCCTCTGGTCAGCCGCTCCCTGCTTTCCATTTATCAGTACTGTGTTTGATGTCGGCTTCATCATTCTCCGTCAACCCCCCCAACATTTTCGATGTGCTTAATTGTATTAGATTGGTCACGGTGGTGTTTTTTTTGGCCCGCCCCTGCTGGTGTTGAGCCAAAGGGCTTCTTTCCACGTACCTGCCACCACAGATATCAGCTTTGAGTGTCTTAACTGTTTAATATATTTTCATTTGATGTTGCACAGCTGTGGTTCAAAGTGTTCCTCAGTAACCCCGTCGCATATTTTTATTAGCAACTGTTTTTTTTCCTTTTCCTGATTCCCAGTGTTCCCATCATCCAGTGAGGCGTAGGTGTTGAGCTTTTATTAAAAATCAAACCCCACAGCAGACCGGCTGTAGAGTACTGGTGAAATGGCGGAAAAAAAACCAAATCCCACACGTGAACATGTGTGTTCAGAAAGTAGAAGATGCCTGCATCACAGTCACGCTGTGAAATTTTCCTTTGAAACATTAATTGAAATTTTTTGCCACTTACGCTCATTAGCAGGTTATTTCTGGAAGATTGTGCTCAGTGTGAAAATATTTGACAATAAGTTTTTATTGCACCCACAAGGAAAACTGACATTACAGACTGAATATCTGTTTTATGCTGTGTGTGTGTGTGTGTGTGAATCTGGACAAATTTATTTGTTTTAATTCAGACCAAAGCAAGTGTGGTGTGTATTTTTTACAGAGGTGCTGGATGTAAAGATCAATGTGATACAACTGGAGACACATTCACACACTGGATTCACAGCTTTATTGGCAACATAACCAATGAAGCTCCGATCCCATTTTATTGTGTACACCTTTTATATCATCTAATCCCCTCATCAGCAAATGAGCGGTAATTTCCTTTTATCTATGAGGCTTTTCTGTGCAACCTGTTGTGTGAGGATAATCTCTGACCAATACAATTCTTGTTTTTGGAGACGCAGTGGGAGGAAAGAGGAAGGTTGTGTGCAGAGGAGAGCGGCGAATGGGAAACACTTAAAAGGCGCAGTGAGAGAATCTGTCTTTGTCGATTACGCACGCACTTCAACCTTGAAGGCCACATTAGATCTCTTTCCCCATACACCAAACTATTATTAATAATAGATACGGCTCTCCAGCTCTTTTGCTTTGTCTTCCCCTCCCCCCCCAGCATTGCCCCTCAAGGCGTCTGCTCTCTTTCCCTGTCCCCCGTCTTCACCATCACCATCACCATCCTCCCTCCACCCTTCGCCGCCTCCCTTCCACTGCATCAGCTCTTAGACTGCTAGCCAGGAGCCATGGCAGGTGTGCATACATCATCATGGTGGCGGCCACGAAGCCCTGCAGCACCCAGACAGTCATCATCGAACAGACCGATTCACCTGCATGACAAAGAACGTAGTTGCATAGTAAAGTGTGTTTGTTTCCTCTGTTTTTGCAGCAGTTGGTGTTATCTGGGTTTAGATGTGGACATTAGCTTGTTTGGTTTCCCCTGACAGAAACTAGAGACAATGACAAATGAATGACAAATAAATTCTGTGGAGATACTGAGAAGAAAATGGAGTGCATACAAGCTATTCTTGACACTCCTCTGCATGCACAATGGGAAAATGCTTGTTTTATTAATATTATTTTCTGTTTGATTGTCACTTCAGCCTTGCGTCTGTCATGTGATCTGAGATAACGGTCCCTGAACACGAGCGTCTTCAGATTAACCCTTTCAGGTTCTTCGCTCTGTTTGCATTTATAGTTTATCATAAGATTTATCTACATCTAAAGGGCTCCAAGCTAACTTTATTCCCAAGGACCTAAATGGAGAAAAAAAATTAGCAGCCCAAAAAAGAGATTTTGGAGCACAGTGAAAAATGTTTAAGTGACACATTAAGAAACAGTTTATTGCATAAATATTTATTCTGTGTGCATATACGAATCAGTTTATTCACAAAAATGACATATGGCCCAAGCCTCCTAGACACAGTTATCCCCTTTGGGATCCCAAGAAAAAAACCTAAATACTCAGTTAAAGACTTAATACAACAGCTGGCTAACAGTTAATAATCCTGAGAAATGCCTCTTGCGTCGTACAAACAAGCTTTGTGTTTCTGTATCTTTTTGCTTTTTCTCAGAGTTGTTCACCTTTTTTGTTATGTGACTGTTCATCAAAGAAAACTCATCTGTAATTGGCACATTGTGAGCTGTAGAATGTAGAGCTTGTATTTTTTTTGAGTGATTAGTAGCAAGGAGGAAGAAAGGTTTTGGAAGTTTCTAATCTTTCCTCACACAATCTGCTCCTAAATAATATTTACACAAATGTCAGTGAAATTCTCGCACTGTGGAGCCTTGATCATTAAGCCCTGAAATTGACACAAAAGAAAAAACAAAATCAATATCTGCACACAATAGCACACAATCAGTTGATGCACAATTTAACTTCAGTTGCCGGCCTTGACTGATTCCAGATCTGCTGCAGAGTCATTCTGTTCAAAATTGTCAGAGCATGACAGTCAGATGTATTATTTGTTCTGTTTATTGTTAAGGCAACTTTAATTTAATTTATCATCTGAGTTACTTCTCCATTACTCTGATTTATCTAAAAAATGCAAAAATATCATCATCAGTCCTCACAATCTATACCACGTATAACATTTAAAGTAGTTGTCGACCGTAGAATCATGCTGATGTTTGAGCAGAAGGTAAAACCAGAAGAACGAACAATACGAGAAAAAAGAGATTTACAAACCAAAGACTAACACTGACAAGTAAATCTGATTCAAGTTTCTATTTTAAGCATAAAAGGAAAAATGTAAATGCACAGCAGTTGTCTCTTGGATGCAAAGCATTACATCGCACAATAGTTGCCACATTGTATAGCTGTTTTTAAAAAAAAAAAAAAAGCACATACATGTGACACTGTTAATCACGTGTAGGGGCCGATCGCGGATAATATCATGAATACAGTACATTTGGCATTTGAAAGACACTAATGCTATTCTAATCCTCTCCCCATGGTAAGTGAAATGTATACCTAAGCAAATGGGACCTGGATGTGTAGCACAGCAGGTCTCTGGTGTCACTGCCGGCTTCCTCTTGTCTGCAGACTGACACTGAATCATTGTCTCAGTTTATTGCAGACACTAAGACAGTATGAACAAAAAAAACAAGTTTGTATACACAGTGGAAAGGTGTGTGGCAGACATGTCTGTTACAAGAGGAGCATAAATCATTTTCAGCTAGACATTATGTCGTCATGGCCCGGCAATAGTTTGGTGACCTATTATTCGTGTTTTCCTTATTTTATGCATGCTTCAGCGAGCTCCATCCATTCAGTGACTGATGAATTATCTGCCACTCAGGACTGCGGGTTGTGGTGCAGAAGCTCTGACAGCAGCATCCTCACATCCGGTGGCTTCAGTCATGGCTTTCTGAAAGTCACACAGTCACATTTAGTTTTGACCGTGAAGGTTTTATATTTTCTTTCAAAGACGACACCAAACTCATCCAACTCATGACATCAGAAACTGAGCCTGGTCATTGTCATGGCCGAACAAGAGTATGATAATAATATAAGAAAAAGGGTGAAAAAATGAAGGTGACAGATTAAGGACAGGTAAACAACATTCACAGAGGAGAAAATCATATTTCTTGTTAACTTCTATGGGTTTATCTTTATCTGATACAGCTGAAAATGTCCTCCACAAAACGCTGTAATGCTGCTTATTATTATGACACCATTCCCACTGAAGTGATACCTTCCATAGAAAAAGCAGTGTAACTGTGACCTTAATGGTTTAAGGATCAGTCAGAGGTCTAACACACTGCTATATAAAATCTATAACACTCTTCTATAAGATCAAAGCTCATTGTATCTTTATGGAGCTCTGTGACCAAGTGTGTTATGAATCGCACTTAAATAATCGGTGACCTTTTTTTTCACAGAAATGCAGTGGAGACTAAACCTCTGTGTATTTATCAGATTGACTGATGTGTGTGTTTTTGTGTATGTGTGTGTGTGTGTGAAGAATGCTAAAGTGAGTCCAGACCTCGCTGAAGATCCTCTGAAGATGGGTTGTGGTGTTTTTTTTT
>JAPZDY010000001.1:25638305-25671398 GCA_029783645.1 Ctenochaetus hawaiiensis | reverse complement strand
CACACACACACACACAAACACACACACGTACAGTCACTCACACAGATGCCAATTCTTTCCTTTCTGACATCCATTTACATCCTAATGATGGAAGTAAATCCCCTCTGTGTGACCATGTGACCTTTCACCTCTTCCTGTGAGTCACCCTGAGCACATTCAGGTCTGTGCAGCCTATCTGCCACCAGACGGGGAGGAGGAGGAGGGGGGGAGGGGCTGATGTATGGAGATGCAGATGGGCATGTTGAGGAAGAACAAGGTGGAAATAAGAAATGAGAAGCAAAGAGTATATTAGGTGCAGTATAGAAACCAGGTTGAATAACCGGAGCTGGAGTTGTGTTATATTTTCCATCGCTGACCTCCTCACCACCTGATGTGATGCTGAAGCCCCCGGGGCTGCACAGGGACCAGTGGTGAAACTGTTTACTAGACTCACCAGCTCATTTCCTTTTCGAGGGAACCGCTCGTGGCCCAGCCCCTCTCATGCCTGATACCGATTTCTCTCCTGCTGCTCACCGTTGTCTGCCTCTGAAGCTCCCTCTCCCCCTCTCGCCACAATGATCTGTGCCACAGCAGGCTGCGGTGCAGAGAAACCCGACTCCGTTTGAAACCCAAGTGGCCTTGTTATGACTTTCTGACTTGTGGAGAAAGTGAATCTTAGCTTGGAGGCAGGAAGGGGACAAAACTCCTTTTTTTTTCTGGCTAATTCAGACTTCTAGAGTCGGAGTTTCATACAGTTCTGACTTTGTTATTGTTTTGAAGTAACTTAATTGATGTTCCACTGCCGTTCTGTTTATTTCTTCTCTCCAGGCCTCAGTGAGTCGGTTCTCTCTGTCTTACATAAGAGATCTGCTTTCTTTCCTCCTCGCCGTCCCTTTGCAAATAAAATGTGCTTGTGGTGCATTCTGTGGTTTTAAGTGAGCTGTGTTGGTTGGGTGCTGTGCGCTCCTGGCTTATGGGTTCGAGTCTGGTTCATAGCTTACATTGCTGTTTAGATTATCCCCACATTATACTGGAAATAGTACAACTCCGGCGTGTCCTGCTGGTGCGTTTGGCTCCGGCTTCCACATATTCCCTGAGATTCCCTGGGTTTGAATCCGGCCCAGGACGTCTGTCGCATGTCTTCCCAACTGTTTTCCTCTCGTCTATGTGTGAATCTAAGTACCATGTTGTGGAACTGTGTGATTTGGTGGAAATTAGTATGACAGTATTGGAATGAAAAGCAAAATTACACACAAAAGAGTATATAATAGTGCATTTAGTTAAACAAAACCCCAAAAAAAATCGCCACCCAGAAGTAACAGTGTTGCAGGCAAATGCTTTTTAATCATATAATCAGCCATTTGGCTTAATTGGCGCAACATAGCACTTCTTAATCCATGCTAACTCATGTGTGTGTGTGTGTAACATGTGTAATATCCCAGTGTGTCAGCCTGAATCTCTTGTTGGTACATTTCCATCCCATGTACCCCAATCAGTAACACTTCATCTGCCTTTGATCTAATCTCATCTTTACTGTCTGCTTCTTCTTTCTTCACTCAAACTCAACTGTTCTTCATTACAAACAGCCACCGTTCACCTCCTGTGTGCTTCATATTGTATGTATACATGTGTGTTTTGGCACCTTCACCCTTTCTTCTCCCCCTCATCCCTACCCCTAATGCTGTCTCTCCCTCTGTCCTCCCCACCCTTGCCCAGGGGGCTCCATAAATATCATTTCATCCCGCGGAGCCGCTGACACGCTGCAAAGGGTCCACGATAAATAATTCACTCCCTTGGTGCAAGGCAGGCAGACTCCCCTGCTTAGGAATTCAGTATGAGTGTGTGTATGTTGGCGTGGAGGGGCTTGTGCTGTAGGTGTTACTGGTGGTGGTCGAGGGGGAGGGTTGCAAGGTGGTGATAATCCACACAGACATACTGTAAAGAGTCAACATTGCTGCATAATAACACACGATCCACTTTATTGGAAGACTCGCAGTAATTAGCGGAGGTTTCAGGCCGCCTCAGCCTTCAGCATTGATCTCTGCTCACTGGCTGATGTTCATGCAAACTAAAAGATCTTTTCTCACTTATCTCTTGATCTCTCCTCTTTTCCTGTACATACAGTACTTCTCTAACCCACCCAAGCCCCGAAAACCTGCTCTTTTTTTCTCTCTCCTCCCCCTTCTTCTCTCCTCCATCTTCCCGCGCCGTTCACAGCATCCAGAATTAGGTTGATCTTGGGGGGGATTGCGCACGGACCATCACCTGCCCTCTTAAAAGTACCGCTCCCTGATTTATTGATGATGCTTGGGATTATTAATGCCAATCGCCTCCCCTCTGCTCGCTGAGCCGGCGTGAGCGACAAGCATCACAGTTATCCGAGGGCCGACAGACCGAAAGACGCAGACAATGAAGAGGACAGTAAGTGGGCTTTTGTGGACGCTTTGACTCAATAGTGGGAAATCAACACCAGTTGGCGTCAGACGAATTCTGGTGTGAGTTGGCAAACACTGATGGACGTTTTACAGGATATCTGATGGTGTAAGGGAGGATAACTGACAGACTGAGAGGGAATGTGTTCACCAAAACTGTTTTCTGTCGCGCAGTGAGACGAATAGTGTATTTGTGCGCATCTTCATGCCTTACTGTGTCCTATGAGGAGGTTCTGTGTTTATCCATAGCATTGTTTGTTCTTTGGATGACTCTTTCACTGTCATGTCAGGAGCTTCCTTCGTTCACTAACTCATCATCTGGCCTTAAAATTACAAGTGAATTGGTTATTTTTTCCCTAAATAAACCAACCTCCTTCCCAGTGTGTGAAGCCCATTTTATACCAAGTCATTTATTCTAATTTCTGCACATCCACGCGCTTCCAATGAATGTCTGGTCTCGCAATAATGACTTTCTTTGTTCAAGGAAAATTAAGCTCGTGAGCTCGGCTTTGATAATAATTGACAAGTGGTCTTTCTGATTAAACCTCATGACAGATGCACAACTTCATCAGCTCAGTCATACAGAGCTGGATACCAGCGAGGCCACTCGAAGAGATGGCTGAGAGTGATTTCTGCAGGCACACCTACCGTCACACACTCTGATTCTGTTACACACACTCTGGTTCTGTTACACACACTCTGGTTCTGTTACACACATTCTGATTCTGTTACACACACTCTGATTCTGTTACACACACTCTTGTTTGCTCGAGATCATCACCACTTTCTGGCCCAGCTGTTTGTGCTAACAATGGTGTTTTCTTGTTTGTCTGAAGCATGAATGAGTGCTACTTCAATAACTCACAAACACACACACACACACACACACACTTACACACAAACTGTGGACCCAATCACGCCACAGAGCTGCTGTAAACAAATGTGACAATGGGAAGAACTGTCTCATACTGTGGCTGCAGGAAGGCAGAGGCCACTAATGTTTAGCATCTCATCTTCACCCCCCCCCTTCGACCCTCCACCCTTTCTAATGCATGCCAAGGAAGGAGCGAGAGTCTAGGATTTGATTAGCCTCAAGCTGCAGCGTCTAATTGCCCCTTCCACTGAAGCCATATTGAAATGATTTATTCATCATCAAGCTCCAAACAGTCCCTTGTAATAGGCTGCCAGAAAATAGGATGCCCGATCCCTGCTCCCCTCCCGTGCACTATTGTCTCTGTCATAGGAGAGGATAATGGGCGTGATGTTTCCATTGCTAGCAGGATGTAGGTTGATGTTTACAGCTATAATAATTGTAGAAATTACTGTTGTTAAGCTTTCAGTGTGTGTGAGAGGAAAGGCTATCTGGGCATAGTGGAGGGATGTTGCCTTTTGTGCTGCAGCTGCTGCTGTACCTGCTCTGTACTATTGCATCTGCAATGACTAAGAAATATTCCAGAGTATATAAGATGCATTCCACTCCTGATAACTCCATGAGCAACTGTTAAATGTGTGTTTCCCTTTTTTTTTTAAAAAATTGCATGGTAACGGCACTTATCCTTGCTAACCCTCAATGGTAGATTTACACACACACACACACACACACACACACCATATATCTTGAGCTTTAAATAGACCACTGGAGCCCATCCCCTTTGATCTGAAAGCCTAGGAAAGTTTGTTAAAGGCTTTCGTCTGAAGATGTTCTGAAAACTTCTAATCTCTTAGTTCTCGGCATCTCTGCATCTCTATGCTCTTATCCCTTATCCAAGAACACATTTTCACACCAGTGGGGCCACAATCGCTGTCTATCCCAAGCAGAAGAGCCTCTTATGTAGTTAAATATGCCTTTTAAAGAACCCTTTCAGCTTAGCTTTTGATCTTTAAGCGTGAGCAGGCAATGGTGTTGATTACGGGTTAGAAGTGGTGGACAGCGGAAGGTTTGACCGGCCGGCATGAGGCCGATGCACCATATTAGCGCTCCTATTAGCAAGTTGTTAAATATCTGCACTCTTTCTGCTTAACTCAGCCTTTGATGGAGTCCCTCCAGATGACAGCAGGTCATATTAAAGTCCAAGGAAACGCGAAAGGATCAGTTTAACACCTAAGCAAATCGGCTTTCAACAGAGTTATATTAATATGTTATTGGCCACCGGCTAGCAGCAGGTTAAATATAGGATGCTGATGGTGTGGGGCTATTGAGGTGACCCTGTTACTATTCACAGGGAAACAAGAACCCGAGCACGTTGGCTCAGTTGACTTGCTTAGAACTGGTTCACATGTAGGCCAGTTGTGTGTCCTGTTGTGCATAAAGACTGGCCATATGCAGTGTCACAGGGTTGGCCAGCCGGGCAGCTTTTCTCATCCTGATGGCAACATAACCTAAGCTGTCTGCCTCCACCCAGGAGGCCAGCATGGACCGGAGTTCAGAGAAATGGCATGGGTTCGTCCCTCTCTCTTATTATCATCTGCCGCTGTTTCTCTCTGACCCCACTCTATCCGTCTGCAGTGTGCAGCTCTGCTCCTGTAGGCCAGATTAATGCTATTCCACAGGCCTTGACTTAATCCTCAAAAAGGATTGTTCTAAGCCCTGACAAGGTAATATGGGCTAAACAGATTGCGCTGGTGCACAATCAGAGTTGCTGTAATGTGACGCTACAAATCTTGGTGTTATTGCATTAGCACATTATCCCGTAACCTTCGCAGGTTTAATGATTGTGCTGCTGTTTAGGTGAAATAAGTAGTAAACTATATATTCTTGGACTACATTTATTTGCTGTTCTGTTCCAAAAATGCTTTAAATGTATTTTAAAGGATAATTTAAAAGCATGTGCACAACGCCTTTCAATGAATCTCATGAATGTGCTGGAGCTGCGGACACCAGTGACGATAATTGCTTATCAAATTGGAAGTGTCTCCCACCATCACATTACTGCCTGGAGAGGCTCCATCATCACAGTCCCAGCTTCCAGGTTTGAGAAAGCCTGCAGACTTGGACTCGTACAGGCAAGAGTGTGGAAATAGGAGAGAGTTGCATTAATTTTGTTGTTATAGAGGTTCTTTTTACCTTGTATATGAGGGTTATGTTGATTAATGTGCAACCAACTTCCAGGTTATGCAAGACAGTATTTAAAAGTCAATGCAAAAATTGTGTCACAGCTAATGTCTGAAGTATATGTTGCTATTTGTTTTGAAAAGAATGATCAGTCAATGTGAAGACAAAACACAGAATTCATGTGACATGTTGGCCATACATGGGCTGTCTTACGGTGTGATGTGACTGTGTTTTTTCCGTTTTGTAGTCCTCACTGCCTCCTCATGTGTAGCACCTTTGTTTTCCTACGTTGTAGCATGCATACTGTGCTCCATTTGAAAAAATAAATGCTTATACTTATTCCCTTTGAGCTGGCTAACAGACGGAGGACTGAAAAAAGCAACTGATAACAGCCTGGGAAATGAGAAAATGAATGGTTTGACATAGACCATGAAATGTCCACCTAATGCATGCCATCTATTTATGTGTGATTAGTGTCAGCTTTTTTTTTTTTTTTTTTCTTTTTTTTTTTTACGTGCCGGCTTTATTTGGCTTGAAACAGGCACAGAGAGACGAGAGCCAAATTGATTCTGAACGAGACATATCGGCTGGTTAATGAATCTGGTTAATTGACTGTGTAAGGGGCTGCCATAACAGTCAGACAGTTTAAAAGCTGCAGCAGCCTGCACAATCCAGCCAGGGCATCTGTGATTACGTCACTGCGCTCTTATTGATTTTGGTCCCACTCTCGATGCCGTGACACCATCAAAATTGTTGTTAGCAAAAAAAAGAAAAAGGGGGATTATGAAAGTGATCATGGCCGTCATTATTGCTCTATCAGGGCCGTTTGGATGTCTTGACACTCTTGTAGAGTGATTAGCCTCTTCGCTGAGAGTGTAGAAGGGTCCCGTTGGGTTTTGCAACCCCCCTCTCCTCCTTCAGGGACTAAAACTGACAGCTGTGTGTGACAGGTGGAGACAAAGAAACTTCCCTCCCTAAAAAAAAAAAAGCAAACAGAGTGCGGACTGTTCTGCCTAGGAGACTCTTCCACTCTGCAGTTCCTCCCTCGTTCCCCTTCTTTCAGGTGAGGGTGGAAGAGTATTTGAAGAGCTTGTGGTTTTTCACATCACAGAAAATGAAACGCAGAGCCCCCCGACTGCGCAGTGACAAAGAAATCCATGGTCCCTGTTCTTAAGCACATATACGCCCACTCCCTGCACAGACAGCTTGTAAAGATGGTGTCTAAGGCATCTCCCTAGATATTGGCTTGGCTCTCCAGGAGCTGCCTCCTCCGTACAGCTCCTCCTCAGATCATCGCCACCTCGCTGTGGAGATTTTATTGCCCCTCGATTCTCTAGATCTCAACTACCCACTGAGTTACAAAAATCCCCTCCCTGCACTCTCCCTAATCCTCTTTGTTCTTTGTTTGTTTGTTTCTTGCTTTCTTTCTTTGTGTGCTACTAGTTTTATACTCCCGTTTTCTATGACTGCCATTTTTTTTCCTGCTTTATTTACTCGTTCCTCTTCCGGTTGCTCCTCTCATTCCTTTCTTACACTCCCTCCCACCTTGCTTGCTTCAGCTCAATAAGCAAACAAACCCACTTCCTCTTGACACTCGGCTCCGTCGCGGTGATTTGCTGTGCTTGTCAGGTCGAATATTGAGCGACATTGTGGCCCCTGTCAACAAAGGGAAGGCCCCGGAAACCAGAGGGGCGGCGTTATTTGTGCATAGGGTGGATTATCTCCCCCACACGCCATTCTGCCTTTTCTCATTGTCTGGCGTGTAACCGGCATGCAGAATTCCGATGCCAGGATGGCTCCCTTGTGACATCCACAAGGCACAATGCCTGCCATGCTTCACTTCACCAACTCACTTTGGTGAAGCTGAATATTACACACATGGCATTTTCACACAGCCAGCCATGTTCTGACCTGCTTCGCTGGTATCTTTGTCTCACCGACCTGATGGAAAATGTTCAGTAGCATTTCAGGATTTAGCGTTGGCTAAAGGAGGATGAATGGCAGAAGGAGGTCCTTGTGAATGTTTCATAAGGTGACCTTGATGGGGTTGTGTCAAGGATGTAAAGCCATTGAACGTATGTTCCTGTGTTGCAGAGCTCCCATCTCTCCCTGCTTTCGTTATTGCTCGCTGTGTCCATGGCTTTGTCTGCTTCTGCTTGTGTTCTGAATTCAGCAAACGTAGGTTTTATGTCTGATTGCCCGCATGTCTGTTTTTGTATGCGTAATGCTGCCTCTCAGTCGGACAGACAGTTTGCAGAGAGAGCGTTCAGGCTGTGGGTAGACAAAGAACACACTCAGGTAAAAGGCAGATTTTGAAATGGAGATGGGGTCTCGGCTGAAGCGAGGGAAGACAACCAGCGCACCCATCCTCCACGGCCCTGATTACACCCCGCCGAGCTGCAGTCGGACATTGTAATCAATGGCGCAGCAGGTGCTTTAACCCTCATTGACACAGGTAGCGTCGCCTGTATACACACACAGCTATATGCAATTTGCTATCAGACGTAACACTTTTGGACACAGAAATTAGACATGCACACCGTAAACACCGCCACCACGCGCAGTGTTTGTTTTACTGCGGGTAATGAGATGCAAATGATCATGCATGGGGAATTGGGGACCCCAAGCCACAGGAGAGGATGCAGGGGGAAGGGATGTGACACATGTGCTTGCACGGTGGGACACTCTTAGCCGCTAAACCCGGCAGACAAACAGATTTCACGGCAGGGAACACCACTATGTGTCAAAGGTGTCATGCCAAAATGGGATATCACATCAGTGTATAGGTGGAAAAATGGGGAGTCCTGGCGGCACTGGGTGCTTTCCACATCTTCCCATAATAGACTGGGATTGCTGGGGCCCCTGCTTCCCTGGTGGTATTGAGGATGTAGCTGGGGATACAAAGAACCAGGAAAAGCTGTGCGAGCCTTGGCAGTGGATGTACTGAGCAAGGAGAAGGCTTGTCACCATCTTTACTTGTAACACAGTAGCTGCAGGCGAGCAGGTTGTTTTAAGTAGGATATTGGCTTTCTCTGTGTCGGTTTCCCCTCATGAAGAAGTGGGTGATGAAGGAGAGAGCAAAAAGGGCTGCGAGTAAGGCAAGCACCATAAAATCAGAAAATGTCAAGCGTGAATGTAACATGTTGTCTAAATACTGATTGTCACAAAGGGAATTTGAACGCAGACACCGTACAGTTGCATGGCAGCAAAATTAAAAGACTGACAAGATTTCCGAATAATAGTTTCTTCTCAATTTTTTATTTTGTAAATGCTTTTTTGACTGAAACCTTGTAGTGACAGATGAAACAAAAACGCACGATATTTCAGATTTTCCCACTGAAGAAGGTCAAAGTGTTGACACGTTGAAAACCCTCTTTGTTTGTCGGAGTTCAGACACACTGATGTTTAAGTGTCAGCTGCGTGGGCTCACAAGTTAACTCCGACTAATCCGGCAGACAGTGGCTGTGATGGTGCGACGGGGCCTGTGGCTTTCAGTGTCACCCATCATCATGCATGCGTAGAAATGGGCTGGCAGCTCCGTGCTTTGGGACCAACTGTATAGTGGCAGACGGTGCGTTCAGGGGATGGGCTGTGGCACGCTGTGTCAACCGTGATCTTGTGATGGACTCCAGGATGCCCCCTACCAGCCGAGCAGATATGTACCATGATTTTGCACATGAACTGTCGCAAGAGTTCAAGTTCACCATGACTGTCTTGACCGTGATGTTAGAATATCGATTCAAAATGCTTCAGGTTTTGTTATCTGATCACCAACACTTAGCAACAATGAGCTGGTAGCAAACTTAATCCTTTACATTTGAAACCTCTGTTGAGGTTTTTGAATAAAGCTTCGATAATTTTAACAGCTGCTGTCAATATTCTGCAAACCTGTGTGATAGTTTATACATTTGAAATGATAAAAAGAACTTGACTTAAATGTATGAATGAATCTTCATAGCCTTGAAGCTTTGAACTGTTTGTTCAAAGACACCTGCAGAAGATTGTTTCGACTGACCTGCGTGATTCTTTAAAGAAAAACCAAATCATATTTTCTGACTAATGTTGTTGTGACTTTTGTAGACAGAGTTTTCCCTTATAAACTAGTAATAATAAACCTTTTTAGTATACTTATTTTTGTCCATTTTGTCATCACCTCACTGTCTTACCTCTGTTTTGTTCTCCGCTCTCAGAGTTTAAATAATCATTTATCAACACAAAATGACAAATTACTGTACAATATGAGACTCTCGGCTGCTCCTAAGGAAAATATCAAACTGCACAGCAAGTCCTCCACAACGTTAGGCACTCATTGCTTGTCTCAAGCTTAGCTCATATGAGATTTATATTCTCCTTTTCCATTATGGCTGCCTTTTCATATTGACCTTAATATCAGTCACGTTTATGCACGAAAGATGTCACTGGACACAAGTAATAGAAGAACCACACTGGGATGTCTGGGGTAATTGAAAATTGAACAGACATTTCAATGTCACTCGGTTGCGCAACTATAAATCGTGGACACATAAAATTGCAGCGTACGGCTGTTTGTTATTCATTTTGCAGCCTTATTTGAGGAAACAGAAGAGCACAGAAGGTCCCGAGGGGCGAATGTTGCTCGGTAGTCTGGACATTTGTCTTGATCCGAGCCGCGTCAGAGTGAATGTCAAGTGAATATTTGTTTGTTGCCACAGAGAGAATCTAAATGAGATCTATACTACTGTTTTATGTTGATTTCCTATTGAGCCTATTTTTAATAATCAGTAAATGTGTACATATGTTTGTGAGTGCGGATACTCACATTCACACATTAGTTGTTGTGTTTTGAGCTTCTATTTTGTCTTGACTGTCAAAACATCTATTTGCGTGGGAGATTGTGCGAGAGGAGTTCAGTCGAAGCTTCATGGTGGCTTTTGTTATCTGAGCCGAGCTGCTGAGCCAACATTAACACTTCGAGTGTGAGGTTGTAGCTCCTCTTTCATGTAGCTTCTTTTTTTTTTATGCATGTAAGAAATGTATGAAGTCATTAAAGCATGCGCATGGTTTCCTGTGTGCTTTTTTGCCTGTTGCATGTTTGTGAAGTGAAAAAGTGAAAGAGACTGGGAAAGAGTTGCCCAGTCTCTATTCCAACCACCTCCCTCCAATTTATAGCTCTTGGAGAGAGATCTGTCTGACAAGAGGCCTGTAATTAAAGCTGAGAAAAAAAAAACCTTCTTCAGATGCCCTCCAGAGTTTTTTTTTTTCTTCCTCCTTTTTTTTTTTTTTTTTGGAAGAGTTAAGGGAAGAAAAAGCTTTTCCATCTTCTTGTCGCATTCCTAATCCCTGCTTTTCCTCCCACTCAAACAACTTCAGACTTTACCTCCAGGGACTATTGTCACTGCGTAATAACCATAATGAACGAAAAGTTATTTGCTTTTAAGTGGGATGTTGTATATACAAAGAAAATCATTGTTAAATGTCACCAGAGTGATTTTTTTCTTTTCTTTTTCTGTCACTTTTTTTACCGTTTAGTCGACTTCGGCCTGAAGCGTCTTGTACGCTCATGTAGCAGTTTGTATCATCAACATGCCGGCCACATAACCGCTTAGCATTATAGACTGACATTGAGCCCTGTTGATTGATCTGAAATTATGGTGTGACTACCTTTCATGTTTAAGTTTGACAGCTAATCAATAACCTCCATCAATAACTTCTTCGTACAGAAAGCCTGAGGCTCCTGAGCTGCAGCTTGCAGGTCTTTGGGTTCAGTAACTCAACAGTGTTTAAGTCCTTTGACACCATTTGATATTTCTCTGGATTTTTTTTGTTTACTCTTACATTCGCCAGTATCTGAGTGATGCTAATAACATTTTTGCCCTCTTAAATCCCATATTTGCCTTCGTAAACACTAAATTACATGTCAAGTATGAGTAGAAGAATTCATCTTTTAAGTTAATAGAATTGATTGTGTAATTAAAGATTATATTTGTTTGCTGTAGATGCTCACACCAATGTCAACAGCTTTCAACACACCGTAAAATAGCAAGAGAAATGTGTAAAAAGGTGTTTATCAGACAGCCACACTTGTGAAAATGTCTGTAGGTGCTCAGAGTCTCATTCTGAACTGCGATTTGATAATTAATAGAAATATTTTTGTTGTCACAAGCGTAACAAGCCTTTTTATTTAATGTGCTTGTTAGCATGTGTGTGTGCGCCCTCGCTGACACAAACCAAATGAAAGTCTACACCATTGTTTACTGCACCTATGACATGCTCACCTCATTAACTTGTATAGCCCCCCTAAGATGTGTTCGACATAGACACACAATCCTCCCAGATGCTCCGTGTTGCTCATTTAAATAATAGTTCGGAAACGCACATCCAGGGAAATTTTTTAGTCTAAATAATTAGATTTGTGAAACATTAAATTTTGCTGTTTAAACCTGTTTTGTGTAACTAAACTTTGTCCTTTGCTGACTGCCGGTCCCCCTTTTTTTTTTTTTTTTTTTTTTTTTACTGACCTGACATTGTTGCAAGAGAACAAAAGCGTATTGAAGATGCTTTTCCACAGTTACAGAGTTCTCTCTGCAGTCAGGTGAATCAAAGGATCCAGCAGGACTCCAGCATGAGGCTCTGCACAGGTAACCTGTCGGAGCACAGGTCTGAAAAGAGGCTCTTTATAGATCTACAGTTTTAGAAATTTCCACTAAAAGGCCGAAAAAGCCAAAAATGCAGTTGTGCATGGACAGCAGATGTGTGATTACTTTCAGAAACAACAAGCATCCTCTTGGCTGTGTTTGCACTTTCACATCTCACACATGTTGACAGGCGTTGTTTCTGTATATCATCAACATGGGATTCCCTCTTTATTTCTGACCTTAGTTTGAATGTTAGAGGCAGCCTGAAAGTCTTCACGCCGGAGCCCCGATGGACAGGAAACAGTTAAAAAGCTGCTGGTGGAGTGAGCGTTGAGTCTGCCACGGTGGACCTGCGCAGCCAGCCGACTGAAGCGGGACCAGCCCGGTGACTGAGCCGAGCTGGCCGGCTGCCAGGAGCGCCCCACGCTGCAGACAATACCCACCTGTGTTAGGCAGAGGAGGGGGTTGGTGTGAGAGTGATTTGGTGTGTGTGTGTGTGTGTGTGTGTGTGTGCATGTGAATTTGCACACATACACAGCTAGTTATTTTGCGCTCAAACAGCCTGTGTGGCTCCTCCTCCTCCCTCCTTCCCTCCTTCCCTCCCTCCCTCCTCCCTCTGCTCGCTGCTCTCCTCCCTCCAGCTCTCCAAATGTCTATCAACAGGCTCCAGCTCTTGTTTTGGCTCATTGTGTTGGACGCCGATGTTTGAAAGCAAACTCGGAGATGAAAATTGAAACTCGTTTTTTTTTTTTTTTTTTGCGATGACAAGGGCTTTTTTTTTTAAATGGACAGTGGGTCCATTGGTTGCTTGGTGCGTGTCTGTTCAAAGGACACCCCCCCCTTCTGCTTCCCCTTCCACTGATGCCAGACACCCCCAGTTGGATCCCTGCGACCCCTTCCACAAACGTGCTGCAGGCTAGAAGGGGTGAGGGGAGGGAGGTAAAGGGGGTCCCTGGGGGTCTTTACTCTCTGGTTACTGCAAAGAGGCTGCTGCTGCCAGAGGGTCGCCATGGCAACGCTATTTGATTCCTACAACAATGCCAGAGCTCTCTCCCCCAATCCTCCTCCATTTCTGAGCCACACACACACACACACACACATTCACAGACATACACACACGTTCATGGACGAGGCCGAGTGTGATTGAAAGATTTTTGCCGGGTATCACGTCAAAGTGGCCGTAGCCGTCGTAGTCGATTCAAAAGAGACTAAAAAAAAAACAAAACCCCACTGTGAATTAAAAAGCTAATCTATGTGTAATTAAAATGTTGTCTGTAAAAAATAATTAAAATCCTGTAATTAATACCATTATGTTATAAATCCTTATTATCATAATAAATTTAATCTGTTTTCATCATTTAATTAAAAGCCAAAGATACTCCAGTGAGCCAGAAAAAAAAAAATGCGACCATGCATGGATTCTTACGTCTTATCTCGACCAAACTGGGATTTACTGCGACTGAAAAACAAGCAGCAACCTTTATTTACTGCGTTCAATGTAAATAATTGTGACATATGACTGAACCTGAGTGTATCTGATACATCGCACCCTCTTGTACCAGTCAGATTAACAACTTGAAGCAAATTTATTGTACAGCAGCGAGGCTGTTATCAAGGCTCTCTTTGGCTGAATTAGATCCATATGATAAACAGCATGCTGCATTTACGGGCATCCAGCTCTTTGAAAAGAATAAACAATCAGATTTGCTGTTAAATTATTGGGAAGAATTTCCTCTTTAAAGATCTATAAGTCTCCTAGAAATATGATAACACCTGGGTTTTTTTTTCTTTCATAAAAAGCAAAATTATCTATTCTTAGCAGCTTTGTTGTGATGCATATCAGAGTATGCAACCAGGTGCTTGATCACACACCAAACAGTAATAAAACACCACCAGTAACAGTTAGCTTGCATGGGATCGAAGTGAAGAAAGAGAGAGAGATGCATCTCTCTGGGCCTGTTACGCCAGACTCTAACAGACAGTGATTGCACTGACGGTATGAATGTTTGTTGGTGGATTGTGCTGCTGCAAGAAGAAGATGTCAAGGCATGAAGTCTGTTTTTTTTATGAAGGCTGTGTGCATGTCTGCCTGTGCCCATCTCAGAAAAAAAAACTTTGCTGATTTTCTGAGACAGCACATGTAATGCATGTGGCTGAGAGCAGGAGATTCTAACTGTAAGGATGCGTTGTTTAAACGACATGCAGGAGCTGCTTTGCCCTGAACCTTGCACAATAATATTCCTTGTAGACTTACACGCAGATGTGCAGACAGCTTCTGTGTCCAATTTGAAAAGTTTAAACTAAATTTTGAAGGACAAGCGTTTCATAGTTGATATAGTGTAGTTTTTCAGTTTAAACAGCTGATGGAGCAGTGTTTGATGTCTAAATCCCTTCCAGGTGTCCAAATACATTTTCATGACAAGTCTACTAACTACTTGTATCGAGCCGGTTAGATGTTTTTCCCCCCCTTGTGAGCTGATGAAACATAATTGCAAGTGGTAATTTGCTCTCAGAAAATTGGGACGAACAACTAATTTGAAAGATTTTTTCTGCTGGGAGAATCAATAAGAAAATCCTGAGCATGGTACACAGAAAATACTACTGCCATATGCCCACCACACATCCTATGGTTTGCCCAGTGCCTAGCTCCAGGGTGTTGGCAGGAAATGCCATATTGGCCTCCCAGGACAGTGAGATCACCCCCGGGGTGTGGACACATGGTCCCAGAATGCCTCATTCTCCTGTCTCACTCCTTTGTCCTCCTGCGGACACGACAAGCTGTACACTTCTAAGACTTCCTTTGAACCTTTTCATC
Organism: Ctenochaetus hawaiiensis; assembly: GCA_029783645.1. NCBI lineage: Eukaryota > Metazoa > Chordata > Actinopteri > Acanthuriformes > Acanthuridae > Ctenochaetus > Ctenochaetus hawaiiensis. The sequence continues at coordinate 25,656,506 of JAPZDY010000001.1, read as the reverse complement.
AAGCCTTTCAACTTCAGGATTGATGTTCCTCCTTTGATTGGCTCTGGATATGAAGACAAATGATCCAAGGTTAATGACGAGATGATGTCAGACACGAGCGCATTACACTTATGGGTGACGCAGACATTTAAAAGTAGCCAAACGGCTGAATAGATGGCAGTTTTCCTAATCACAGCCATTTAGAAGGACGGCTTGTTGCTTCTTACAACATATTCAGACTGAAGCCAAGAAGTATTACCTATATCTTTGCTATAGCTGGATGGCCCTCGCCGGCCAAGCAGGGTCCCTTTTAATATGATTAGGACGGATTATGGCGTTGTCTGCACATCAAAAGAGCCAGGACCAATTATCACCCCTGCCTTTCAACACGACAGCCGCTCCTCCTCCCTCCCAGCAAACGTAGAGAAAAGGAGAAAACAGAGCCCCGGCGTCTTGTAACACTCCAGAAGCCTCCACGTTAATGGATGGATTCATCATTCATTCGGGCCTTTCATGTACAGTATTAAGCAGTGATGGTGCGCTGTTGCCAGCAGTTTGGCTAGACCCTAAAATAGATTGAGCGTCAGTGCTAATTATCCCAGTCCCAGAGGCATGTACAAACAGGTTCATATGACAGAAAATATGGCATGCTCGGAGGCAGTCGCAAAGGGTAGGAAACTGAAAACAAGCATTCCATGCCTGTAGGTGATGTTTGCGAATATTTGTCTTTTTATTGGTGCAGGTTTTTTAAAAGATTTTTTACTGCGTGCTGTTAATCGGGTTGTGCGCAGTCTAACAGTAACGACAGTCAGCTTTGCTTCGTTTTGCTTAGGTGCCCATTACCATAATCCCCCCCCTACAACCCCTCCGTAGGAGCGGGTCTTCTGTTCACCCTTTGTGCTGTCTGTGCTCATGACAGGAAACCAAATGGATGTGGATAAAAGTAGTCCCCATGCCCCCCTCCCTCCCCATCTTACAACACTTACTCACAACACACACACACACACACACTCTCACACACACACATTGCTTTGCCAAATTACTCTCATAGTTTCACTTTTCTCTAAAGTGCCAGAGCCTAAGCGCCTGAACAAAGGTGCCCCCTGGATCCCCACCACCCATCAAAGGCTGAGTTGGAGTCAACCCAGAGTCCTGTCAGGAGTCAAATGAAGCCATTAAAATCCCTTTTTCCACTGCCCTGACATTCAGTTTTTTTTGTGTATGTGTGTGTGTGAGTGTGTGTGTGTGTGTGTGAGAGTGTGTGCAGCACGGAGCTCTCGCCTACACAGAAGGCGACATGAAGCTCCAGTCGCAGCCCAATGAACTGTTTTCAAATAACTGTGTGCCCTGTTTTTCTTTTGGTTGTAATTGTGTGGCCTTTATCTCAGCTTCAGCACAACAGTTATCTAAAAAAAATCATTTTAAACTAAGAGGAAACAATTTGTCAGCTTGTGATTGACAGACTTCAAAAACGCTTTGGAGGACCTGAACTCATTTCAGGTGAAAGTTTGATCCGATTTGACCCTGATGAAAACTTAAACGCACTCGGACGCATCAGCAGCTCCACCTCATTTCTTCCTATAACACTTCGTTCTACATATGCTTTTTTTCTTCTTGTTTACTTTTGTCTGACTAGTCGAAACCAGCAGCACGGAGTGGAGCTGTTACCTGCCTGTGAAGATAATTATGCTCTGTGTTCTGAGCTAATTCCAACGGGCAGACGGCTCCTCGTATCGCTGCACCGCAGCTGGTCTCAGCGTGTGCACTTCCAGCTTTCCTGCAGTGCTCGGTTTAATCACAGAACCTTTGCGAGCCACATCCATGAATTTCAAATCCCACTTGGGTGCGCGCCGCGTGTGGATTTATGCCTGTATTGTGTTTTTATGCGCAGAGACACCTATGTATATTAAATGCTTTGGGTATACGTGTAAATCCATAGCAACCATGTCAGCACAACTGACATCACTGTGGGCGATTAGCCGGCGAACACTCAATCACAATCCCCACAAGCATGTAAACAAGGGCTGAAGTGGCCTCTGCGCACTACATACTACAGTCCTGCCTTTTGGCTAACCTGCAGCCTGCAAAGGCAGCATTAATAATTTATCTAAACACTCAGATGTGATGGAGCGGACAAGGGAACCTAGCGAGAGGCACTCTGGTTGAGAGAGGTTATTAAATATGAAAACTATTTGTGGTGACTAATAGTATTTTTGTTTTCCTAGAGCTTAGAGTCTCATGTACTGTAGATTTTTCTCCCATCCGGAGAAGAATGTAAATTGTTTGATCAGGAAAGATTAGGCCTTAAAGTGACTGCAGACTTGACGTTAATGTACTTTCTGTTTGCCATTACTTTGTATCCTCCGCGACTCCACCAGCTGCAGATGAACTTTACACTGAATTAAGCATATTTTAAATTGTAATATATTTTTTTCTGTTTTGGTTCCCTGTTTTTGTTTTCAAACATGTTTTATGAATACATTTGGATTAAATAGCTTACGGTTTATTAGTGCTGGTCCTCGTTGCTAATGACTAAACCTGAATCTCTGGGAATCACTAGAACAAATACGTCCCTGCAGATGTGTTCTCTATTTAACCTGTCAGCCGAGCATATATTCATAGAGGCACACACAAACACACACAGCCGACTGGGGACAGCAGCAGCAGCTACTTGTATATTTATACATTCATGGGGTGTTGCTGCATGCTCAATGGAAAACACTCAACCACACACACACACATGCACACACAAACACACACACAGAGGCCTTATTCTTGTGTCAAGGATTAGATGGGTTCAGGGCCAGAGTGCCCCGATGGTTGCAGCTCCTGCCTTGGTGAGGCGTTTTGGTGGTGTGTGTGTGTGTGTGCATGTGTGTGCGTGTGTGTGCGTGCATGAAACCCTCAGGGGGAAAGACTGCGCTGCACACAAATCATTACTGCTCATCAGTCGCTGCCACTCAGCCACTTATTTACTCAACAGCTTTGTTTGGCTGAGATGAGGATACACAGTCAGACAGACAGACACACACACACTCACACACACACACACACTTACAGAAACATATCTCATTATGCGTGAGAATTGTTGGGAAGAAGTTATTGAGGAGTGCTGTTGTTTCAGGAGGGATGTTTGTTAGTGCTGAGTGGGTCAGTTCCTCCAGCTAAACACACAAAAATTCACCATAACGTCAAAGTCTTCTCAATTAAGTCTTCTTATCTGATATCATTTATATAGTTTTTGTTTAGAAGAAGTCTGTCAGGTGAGCTTCAACATGACACAGGAGTGTTGCCTCAGCGATACACAGATCCCAACCCAATACCTCTCCAGTGAATTATTTATGACCGCCATACCACGTAAGCTATATGTAGCATATTAAATACATAATCCTCTCATCTTTTATTAATGCGTCTTTGATACAAGCCTCACTGATCTGATTGATAAGAAAGCTTTAGTTTGTATAACAGTAAGCAGATTTTAGAGCCACATATGAGCCAATAGTGATGAAACTTTACCAAAGACCTTATATGCGATGCAGTTTGCTTCAGAAGTGACGATTTGCTGTAAGAGATAACGTCTGCTTATGACACACTGTAAACACTCGCACACGAGCCAGTCATGGTCAGCGGCCGTCTGTTTACACTCCTTGGCTGATGCTTGAGAGGGAATTTCAGCTGCGCTCTGATCAAAATCTGCCACAGCACAAGTCTGTGTCAAGTGCTCATGGTCTCTGCTTCCTGTGTTTTTATTGTGTAGAGGGGACGGATGGATACAGACGGAGAGGTGGGAGGGTGAGGAAGAGGGGGGGGGGACTCCCTTTGATGGGCCAAATCTCTTGCTTTGTTGGACAGTCATACACACATACACACACATGAAGACAGACAGAAAGACAGAAACACACATGAACACGATCACGTCACACAATGGAGCTGAGATAGGATCAGTCTGCACACAGGAAATGGAATTCATCCACCCAACTTGCAGAAATGCACCGGCAATCGCACAGATATCACAGTTTTGCCAAATTGGTTCTGATTATTTGGAGTAATTGCTGCAGGCACGTGAGCCGCCATCGAGGAAACAGGTGATGCTTCTCTGTTGCTTTCATTCATAAGTCTTTGAAAACTCTCACAGTCGCGTCTCAAAGCTATAAATACATCAAATAGCTAGTTAGTCAAAACTAGTGTCCTTGAAAAACCGGCATAAACTCTGCAAAAGAAGACTGAGTTCCTGAATAAACTAAAGTAATAATCGTCTTCAAAAGTTACAACAATGCTTTAAAAAACTCCACTAAGACACGCAGTGAATGTCTGTTCGCTGAAAGTACAAGGTGACATTTTCAGCTGAATTCAGTCACTGTTTTTTTAAAATCATGATATCAGAAAGCTTAAGCTGTAGGTGTAGATAGCGGAGGCTTAAGAACGAACACGCATCGTGTAGTGAACGCTGTGATATTGTTGGAAAAAATGATTGGACATTGTGAAATGATACCCATTGTGATTGAGTCGCTCCTTCCTTTTGTGGCTCTTTTTTCATTCAGCTCTTATCTGAGCCAGACTGATTGAGGCCACATCGCCATAATTCTCTTTGTAAACAAATGAGACGCTTTTTTTTTTTTTTTTTACCTCCACTCTCTCGAGATCCACACACAAACACACAGTGAGTGACATTCACCTTGCTGTGTCCTGCTGGATTTCTTTTTTTCTTGATGTCTTGACTGCACAACAAAAAAAACCCCCCATTACTCTGTCTTGTTGCCACATCACTGCGCCTCTTTCTCACCTGCAATATGATCCGCATTAGCATCCGCAACAGCCTGGGCAGCTCCCGCTGTCCGAGCCGACAGGACTGAGAGAAGAGATAAGCCCACTCCGTAATGAGTGCTCAGCCTCTGTTGGGCAGGAAAAAGGAAAGAAAAGGCCTTTCATGGCGCGGTGTAAAATGGGTATCAGCACAGGTCACATGCATGTATTTATGTCGAAATCAGTCTCTGTGACCAAGAATGCAGTTTTTGTGGGGATGTGTGGTTTATCGCTTTGTTAATGGGCGATATTTATGCCATACTTCGCCTCCCATTCATGCCACCAGCACCGCAGCATCCTCCGAGCTCTTTTGTTGTAGTTACACCCTCAGAGACCGGCACAGGGCCTCACACCCGGTGACGGAGCATGAAGAAGAGAAAGCTGGTTGCAGTGGAACAAAGGTGCAAACAAAGAAGTGTAATGGTTGAACAGAAATGGGTGAGCTGTATGAAAATGGATGTATGAGAGGCGAGACACGCTGAATGAAACAGCAGACGGCCCCGAAGGAATGAGGGAGACTGAGGGAAGGAGAGGATCAGCAGAGCGGATAGCATCAGCGCAAATAACACGCTGCTACGTCACTCCGCGTGCTGCAGACATGCGAATGCATCTCTGCAGCGCCGCCTGAGCTTTACTCATTGACTGACCTCAGCACTGACTGTCTGCAAACACAGCGTTCGCCATCTACAAACACATCAGTATACAACTACATTGCAACACTTGCACATGTAGATGCAACAGCTGGTGGCTCCTTTTTCAGATTGACTTTTTATCTGTTTTTCATGTTATTGTTTCAGCTTTATGGCTTAAACACATGTTGCCTTTGAGAGAAGTACATTCATCAGCATTGGAGGAGGATGCCCCGGGTTTGGATTAGCCACAGGGCAACAGGAGGAGAGGATAAGAGTCATCAGCTCGGCTCGGTCATCAGGCTGTTAATGGCTCATGTCTGGTTGTAGGAAAGTGGAAATTTTAAGGAAAGAAGATTTTGAGAGCCTGATTAACCCAAGTTTTTTTCAGTCATTTGTTTGGTTTAAACGTATTTACGCTTTTAAAATTAAATGTCAAACCAGGGAATCAGCATGTCTGCAGACTGGAACTGAGAGATGTTGCAAGTAAAAAAAAACTTCTTTCCATAAAATTAAGATGCTCTCATGATTTAAAAGGGATCTTGACAGTCATGTACACCACAGTAATAACAGCTAAGAGACCTCTTTTTATGCTTCGCACGGCCTCTTTATTTTGTAATCTTACCATGCTCCTGGTGCAAACACTTAACCTCTGCACCCACACTTAACTTCAGCGTTATTACTGTACTGTCTTCAGGTCCTGTTCCCTCCTCAGCTCCTGCTTCTCTAAGTCTCCCTGGAAATTTTAATCCGGAGTTATTTCAAGTATTTTATTTATTTTGAGGGGTTACATTTGGCTTCAAGTAAAATAGTAAAAATAGTAATTGAGTCTCCCTCCCAGTATTGGCTGCAAGGCTTTGATCTCTCTTGTGCTCCAGTGTTAAATGGTTTCCTCTAAATCGCTGTGAACGTGCAGCGACTGGCTGCTCTTTTATCAGCAGCCAGCTAACAGCACCTCCTCGCCGACCACTTTGAAGCCACAAACAACTCACTCCGAACAGAACAAAAAAAAGGGAGCGGAGGATGAGAGGAAGTCCCGCAGATACTGTATATGCTGCTTTCACGAGTCTGTTTTTCATAAGAGTAGGTGTTTTGTTCAAGGTTAAAGTCGGAAAGATGCTCTGTTGTTGAGTCACTTTGGTGAGACTTTGTGATTTTTTTACTTTTTTAGAAGCAAATAATGACATCATTTGTGTTTATAGGAGGATAATTGGCCACCGTAATAGTCTGTAAATGTTCATTAAGAGTTTGAAAGGGAGTGACTCAGCTTTCTTTTTCATAATTAGCAGAATTTGCATGCAGATGCTTATCTTAACAAGGGGAGAAATTGAGATAGTTTGAAATGTTTTTGTGTCTGGGGCTGGTAATTGGCAGCAAAGCTTTATCAGAGGCAGATTGGTCACACTCGACTGCTCAAAGGAGCCTAAACCCAAGACTGTGATCAACCGAACGACTGGATGTGACCTCTGGTAGACTTTCATCTCCTGCTCTCTTCGGACTAACTATTACCACGATGTGTGTGTGTGTGTGAGAAATTCAGCTGTAAGCAAACCCTTTCAGTTCTGTTCAGTCGTCATTAAAAAAAAAAAAAAGCACAAAAGTGACAAAATGACAGCAGTGAAGGACGAAATCAGCAAAGACCCAGACTTTGAAATCCAATGCTGATAAATTGCTGGGTGTTTGACTTTGCAAAGCATCCTGGATTATATTGATTTTCTCCCTCTTTGTGTGTATGTGTTTGTGTGAGTGAGTGTGATAGCAAAAAGAAAAAAAAAAAGAAAAACCGGGGGCAAAAGAATGCAATATTGTGTTTCATTAAAAAATCTATAGGATATCTCATTACAGCCACATGATTTTCTTTAGTGTCAGGGTTAGTGGGGACTGGGCGGAGCTGGTGGGTGGCAAGATGAATGTGCTTTCCTGTCTCAGATGACTATCTCATCTGTTGTTGTTCACAGAGAGAGAGAGAGGAGGAACTCGGCTCAATCTGCCCAGTATGTCGACTACTTCCTGGCCACGTTTGCCTACTGCTCGCTAATATTCCCACCATACCGGTTAACTTATCCCTTCACGGCAGGGCGAACTTAAATTTAAGAAATAACAAGGTGGATTTGGGTAAATTTTAAAAAACCTTTTAGTGTTTTATCATATCATTTTTATTTACTTTTTACTGATGTTTTACACACTAGTTCACTTTCTATTAATCTCACCAAGCAGAACTCACTGAGCGTATGATCCTGCTCCCTTTTTCTGCTTTATTTAAATGACTCTTTAATATCTTGCAGGTTTTAAGGAGATGTGTTTTTCCTCTCATCTTCATCCAGTGTCACATTAGAGTTTTTAAAAGTGTTTAAATGAACAGTGTGTTGTGTTGTTTCCTGGCATGATTTTAAGTGCGTAGTCTGTCTCAGCACCTGATGGTTTGCTTTAGAGTTCAAGTTAAAAGTGCATTTTTGCTCAGAAACAGCTGATCATGACGTCTGCTGCGGAAGTGAAAGTGTCTTAGCTGACTTTCATCAACCACCACAAAAGGTTAGCCCATTTCTCAAGTGCTGACATCCAGTGATGGTTTTAACCTTTAGTCCACCTGCTCCGTGCGTACCCGTTTAGCCCCCCAAAAAAGCAAGATATTCCTGGCTATTTTACTTTCTAATTATGCAGCATGAGGCGGTGTTTCTAGCCCCCTTTCACACTGAACCCACGCACCATCTCTAAACCAGCCCTCACAGCATGCTCGTCTGTGTTGCTGTCGTCTCAGCGGGCCAATCCTTCAACGTGGGCCCGTGGGGAGTCTGATAAGAGGGGGAATTTGAGCCTCAATCAGTGCTGGTTAATTATCACAACCAGGGGAGGTGAGAGAGGTTTCCCCGTCTACCCAAATCCCCCCCGGATCTCCGTCTCCTTCTCAGACACACTCATCTGTTGGAAGCTCCAACTTGCATTCCCTTCTTCAAATGCTGTTTTCCTTTGTTGGTGTGTCAGTATGTTTAGTGTTACCAAAGATGAAGCACTGAACCAGTCAGTGTTGCTTTTCTTTCATTATGAACTTGATCATTTGACACATTTTGATGGACTTAAATTTGTTTTTTAATCAATTCAAATCAATGTTTGTCTCCTATGATAACAGCAGTGGATTTACAATCCAGTAGCATTTTCACTCCTATCTATTGATCTGTTATTAATTGCATTATAAGCAGTATATAGATGGTAGTTTGCGTTCCAGTAATTAGTTCATTTTTCTTATTTAGGTAGTACAATTGCATGGATATCCTTGTGTCAGTGCAATTTTAATGAAATATTGAATAGTGACAGCGCCTTAGCAAAGCTCAATTACCAGATTTAAGTAAGGTGAAGTTTAAGTTTTAGTTTTGTATTTGTAAAGTCAATTAATTTCATCATTAAGAGCAAATTTGATCACCTGTTACAACCTCTTTCTGTTTCCAGTAATGGCAGAGGTATACAGATGGGTTTTTTTCTGTTTGTTTTTAGAAGCATGGGTCCTAAATGTAATTCTGGTAAACATTAATGAAAAATTAATGCCACACTATTAAGTGCCATCCAAGAATCACTCAGCATTAGAAGGCTGTTTACTTGCTTTTCAGAGGAGCCATTTGTCTGCAGTCAGTCTGAAGTTACACTAACTACATGCAGAGACAAACAGAAAGAAAGCGGTGACTTTGACTCGCTAAGATTAAGAAAAAGAAGTGGTCCAATTAACCGAAGACCAAGTAATTCCAGTAATTTGATTAGATTTTTGCAGATCACTCTGAGTTCTTAAGGAGCTCAGCCAGTTACGTGGGCGCTTTGGAGCTTTGCTCTCATTTAGCCGAGTGCTTTACCTCACATGTGTTTGCACAACTCTTTAAGTGATGAATTCTTTAATGTCATCATTCAACAGTTTTTTGTTCTGGTCCTGGTTTAAAGTGGAAACCTGGGTGGGGCTGCAGCAAGATTTCTGTCTCTAAGGTGAATTTGCCTTGAATGTGCTGGAGCAGAACGATAAACAGGGCCGGTGTGTAGTTACTTGGAAAGAGGGATTATGCTTTAATAGCTGCTAAACTGCTGCATGTCAGAACTAAACAACACCTTGCATATCTTGTTTGAGTGAAGGATGTGTAGATCAAAAAACAGCAAGAAAAGAAATTCCTGAACGCTGTTTAACTATTGTATTTACTCAACACCTTTCCCTCAATATTTGACTTAACCTTCCTTTTGACTTAACTATATATGAATAGTAAGAGTGCAGCTTGCTTTAAGTTGTGTGTTTAGCTTGGACAATGCACATGTTTTGTACCTGATGAAGCTAAAAGTACATTTCCATCTGCAGTCCTTGAGTGGAGGCCACCATTAATGTGTGAGTTACAGAGGAAAATAAACAATCAGAATAAATCAAAATCTTATACTGTGTTCATAAAACACAAAAGACTTCATTGTGTTTCAGCAGTGCTCTCAAACAATGACACGACAAAGAGAATAAAAATCCCTGTAATTTTCTGTTTTGCACATTAGTTACAGTTGTTTTAGGTTTGATATTTGCCCAGACTCTTGCTCTCAAAGCATTTGCTAATCCCATTACCGAGCAAATCGTTTTGCGTAGCATTTATCTCCATCTGATTTAAAGAGTGACTGATGTTTTGTGTTAGAATGACATTTTCCTCAGTGAAACCAAAAGCTGACGTCGCTGCAGTGACTCAGCTCCGCCTCTGACCTCGTCATGTTTTCTGCAGGCCTTCAGAGTTTGTACAATGGCATCGAGCAGACAGGATGACAGAGAACCGTGAGCTGGAAAGAAAAAAAAAAAAAAAATTGGATCCTTTTCCTCTTGTAATCTGCCAGCTGAGCGGATGCCAGCGCAGGACAGCCAGTGTGCGCTCGGCGCCCCAATCATTTTGTCCATCCCTTTATGGCTTGGCCTCAACCCCCTCATTTCATCAACTGCTGTGGGGGAACGCTGAGAATACCAGAGTCAGTGGGTCGTGGTATCCTAGATCACAGCTCGCTCCCTCAGGCATGTCAGGGATTGTTCCTGGCATCAGCTGTTAAAAGAAACTAACTCTGATAAAGTTCTGTCACAATATCGAGAAAAAGAGCGAGACGTCTTTTCTTTTCTGTCGTCTAAACTCTCTCCTTTACTTCACTTTGTCATTGTGACTCTTAACCTTAACTCTGCTGTAAATGTTTATCCCCCCGGCCTGTTTTTTTTTTTTTTTTTTAAAGTCGTTTCTCAGATGTGTGATCACCAACAGCTCTCATGATTAATTTTTAAGAGACGAACGCCTTTCATAGACTAATCCGTCTCAATGAATGTGCCCTCTTCTCCTCTCCTTTCTATTAGCTGGTAATAAAAGAGATGTCTCCACTTGAAATCTTCACTTCTTTAATTCATTTTGAGTCAAGTGCCCAAATGTCAATTTTAACAAAATGAAAGGAAGTGCGCTAACCGACTCAACTTGTGACCACTTTTTAATGGGATCCTTAAGGGGACGTCTGTGCTTGTCCTCTGAATAGAAAAAGACACTTTTTCTTTCTTTCTTTCTTTTCTTTGCCCAAATAGATACATACCTCAAATGAAAAAACTCTGCTGCAGCTTCTTCTTCTTCTGTTCTATAAAAGACACCGTGTCCCTCCACATTTGGTCTCAGGTTCGTTGTTATTTCCCCGAGGTGTTTCAAGCTGACAGATTGACTTCAGAGGGGAGTTTGGAGTGATGGGAAGATGAAGGATCTGCAGAGGTATACGGATGAAACAGAGGAGGGCGAAAGTGTGGGAGGGAAGCAAAGACGACCGTTTCCATTAGTGTCATTAAAGTGACCCTGATGCTGAGGGTGGAAGGACAAACAGTGGAGGGATGGAGAAAATAGAGAGGCAGCAGCTTCAGCGAACGAAGCGCTGAAGGTTCATTACAAATCGCCATCCCTCCGCCTCCATCTTTACCTGTGTGCAAGGTGTCTGTTCATCCTTGATGGGCTGTTAATGATTTTGCAATCTTTGCTCGTTACCTAATAAAGGTCTTACAGCTCATATGTCCAATCAGCAGAGCAAACAGTGTGAAAATTCACACTCCTACGTGATAATAAAAAAATCCATATCGCTCTTTGAGGCGTAGGCACCATTTTTCCAGTTGTTTCAAATGGCCGTTCGGGGCTGTTTACTTTTCAGGACGTCCGGGATTTTCCTTGTCCCCATGTCCAAGCCACAGAATGGCCTCTGTTGTTTAAAATGCGCCTGGTTTGGAGAGAGGTCTGCTCTGTCTCAAGAGCCGCTCAGTAAGGAAGGGTAGTCAGTATGGCTGCTCTCAGACTTCATGCTGAGCCAAGGGTGAAATAGTAGAGAACAGGGGGTCTTTGTGTGGAGAACAGACCCTCACCCACTCCTCTTTACTGCCTACTCTGGGATATTACACTCAAAGCTGAGAGACTGTGTGCTCTGCTGCTGGAATTGTAAACTGTATCCTTGTTGTTGGTGCAGGAAAATTGATCTTTGTCATACAGGTGAGTTTTTACACCTGACTGTTCTGTAGACGTGGTTCACACACACCCTGCAACGTCTGAAAATATGTCTTCAAAACTAGCTTAAGATTGAAAATACAGCGCTAGCTTCATGTCTTCATTCTCTGTCTCACACAAGAGCGAGGGAGAAAAAAAATGCGAGGGAGAATTTCAGGGCACCACCTTCAGCTGGGCTCCCAAACCTTTTATGACTGCTGAGCAAAGTGGATTTGGGACAGAGGTAACAGCTCATACTTATCAAGCAGACAACCTCATTTTCTAGCTCCTTGCTCCCCTATCCTTGGTTCTCACTGGTTGCCCGGTGTGGCGGGTCCTATTTTTCAAAGACAAACGGGGGCCCAAACACTGCTGGACCAGAATAGATTAGACTTCCTACACCATAATGTGGTTTCTGACACCCTCTTCCTTTTTAACTCCGCTGCTGTGTTGTTAAAAGCCTGCAGTGTTTCAGCGCCGATAAATTATGGCATAAAGATGTGTGTGTTTTCCCCCTGTTACTGCTAGAGACATTTAAGGGAAAATTAATTTAATTCTGGGGTACTTTGCATTACTTTAGCAAAAGACACAACAGTCGTAAGGACTCACGCGTGTTTTTAATGAAATCTTTAGAAGACAAGAGAGTTTTACACAAGAGACCGAATTCCCTTTGGTTTGTAAAATTCATCTCCTCTCCCTCTTTTCATCATGTTCTGTCTCGGCAATTTTTTTTTTCCCCCTGCACTTTAATGATGTATGGGAACATGCACTCTGTTGAGTTTTCTGTCAATGAACACCTTAGAAAACATCAGGAGCTTCTTCGCAGCTTCTTCTGTAGGTTTTTTTTCATCACAGATTTCTTCCAAACCTGCAACTCACAACCTTGTTAGGTGCCAAAAGTAAACTTCTTCTTGGCTTTGACTGAAAAAAAAAAAATTTGAATCTTATTTCAAGTTTCTGAAAGCTTTTCTTATGATTTGTAGTTTTTTTGCATGCTACAAGGAATGAGAAATAAGTACACAAAGAATGGTTCACAGTTAGGAAGCTTTTTTGGCTGCTTGTAATCAAAATATTTGTTCAACCAATCGATTATTGGTTGGAGTTTGGACTTGAACTGGCAGCTAACGGTGGCATCATTGTCTCCTTTTTTGTCTGTGGTCATGTTTGTTTGTCTGTCTGCAGTTGTAGTTTGACTTGTAGTGTTAGCAGAGTTCTTCGGGGAAATGACTCCCGTTTCCAATGTTTTGAAAAAGCCGTTAAGAGTCGTGTAAATACAGTTGATCACAGATCGGCCCCCCTCAGCCTGCCATCCACCCAGCTTATCTCCATCTCCAATCCCATCTTTTTTTCCTCTTTCCCTCTGCCCTGCTCTGCCGACTGTGGATGTTGTCTCTGCAAGTGAAAGCAGATGGTTCGCCATTTTGTTCGACACCAGAGCTGAAGCTAAGCTGTCCCCTACTGCTCCAACGATAGGGATAAAAAGCTGCTAAAGGCGGCTGTTTTGGCTCTGATAGGAATGCCGCAGGAACTTCAAGCCCATTCAGTTTTCCTCCTCAGATAGAGAGCGGCTGAAGATGGTCTTTTAGAGTGGAAATGAGCCAGTTTTGAGCCTAGAAGCTCTGCCCAACCAACACACCCACTGTTCCAGCAGCGTAAAGCAGAGATAATTAAGAATGCCATGGTGCCTCTGGTCTGCAGGACTGACAAATTCCCCCCACTGCTACTCCACCCTGGTCTCTCTCCATCTGTCATGTAAACCATCAGAAAAATACATTTGCTGGTGTTGTCACATTCTGGCCAATATGCACTCCAGGCTGCTCTGAATTTATTGATTTCCTGAATTCAGCCGCTCGCTTCAGTCTAATATAGAACCGTTCGCTTGCAGTTAAGATTTATAGTCGAAAAATGTGTTTATTTCTTTACTTATATCTGATTAAATCTCACACCCACTTCTGCCTGAAGGGATTTTTTTTTTTCCAGAATAAATATTGTATGTATGAGCACTTGTGACGTCTCTGCATCAGCAGATCGAGTTGAGTTTGCTTTCCTGGAATGATGCTTTACATGAATCCAGTCTGTAGCTGCCGGGACTTGAAGTAACATTTCATTTGAAACCTGCCAGTTTAACAGTTGTAGCTCTGTGAGGCACTTTAGCTGCCTTCAAAGGATTTAAGCATGATGGCAGCTAACAGCAGAGGGATGTTTCTGAGGGTTCATGCTAATAAATCTGTTCTGGATGCTTCAGTCAGAGTGACCAAGGTCCAACGCTGTGCATCGAGACAAATGGAGGAAACTCCTTCCTCTTTCTCTGTTCTCTTTTTTTCCATCAGTGTATAAGTGTGGCGGTGATTGCACTGCAAATTTAAAATGCTATGTTGTCTTACCATTATTCCCTAAAGTGAATGCGGGAAATATCTATTATATTCAGCAATTTACTGTAATTTGTTTGCACTTATAAGAGAACTTAGTTCACTGAGGAAAAGCAGCCATGTTGCCGCTGTAATGGACCACACATTGCAGTGCTTTGTTTTTTTCACATCTCGCACAGGGGACTCGGTGCCGCAAGGTAGAGAAATTACCTCTTAGTAGTTAAATAGCCGATCCATTGACATTGCATCTCTCTCTCTCTCTCTCCCCCCCCTTGTCTCTCCCTTTTCTGTCTTCCTCTCTTTCTGTCTCTTTCTGCTCTCGCCCCCCCCCCCCAGGAGACTTGCCATTTCCTTGGAAGAGAGCAGGCATATTTTAAACTGCATTTAACATTCAGCCACTTATTTCACTCCATTCCCTGCATTATTAAAATACCTTCATACCCTCTTAATTATTTTTCTAGCTCTCCTCCATCCCTGCAGAACTGATAATTGGTGTTATTTATCTAAACAATACCACCGTGTGACTCTTGGGGTAGGAGTGCTTGAATAATGGATGAGGACAAATGAAAAGCAATTGCACTTACTCCGACTTTGGCGCTATCCATGTCAGCGCGATGTTACCATTTATGCTCGAGGAAAGGAAATGGCAACCGCGTTCCAGAGTGTTTACTCCTTTGCTGCACTCTCTACTTATAATAAAGCAAGACGTGATATTAACTTCCCAGAGAGGCTAGACTGGGTTAAATTTGTCAGTTCCTCTCATCCAATTCCAGTGGGGCTTGTGGTTTCATAATGAAAAGCCTCTTGGAGTCTCTGGGATAGATTGAGGCACAGTTGCTGAAAAGATAGAATGGACAAAAAGATGTTTTGCTTTGGAAACATTTCATTGAGCGCTCGGAGCACTTGGAGTCCTGTCGAGTCTTTTCATTTTTGAGCCACCAGCACATTTTCTGTGAGTGACTTTGAAAGTGTGCAGTTGAAGGCGATGATGTCTTTGTAGATATGACTTCCCCGTTGTCATGAGGTTGAAGTGGAAAGGCAGCTCTAGTGGAGAATATTCCGCGGTGAAAGTCGGCATTTTACAGCTCAGCTTTAGATCATGATGAAGCTCTTTCAGATGACAGCATTACATTTTCCTGTCCACCACTGGTGTTTGATAGACACATGCTGTTATTACACTAAAATCAAGAGTATCAGCAAGGCTGCAGAGACTTTGGACCAGTTCAGTTGTTTGAAGGCAACAACAATCTGGTTTGATTCAGTGTTTGTAGCTGCTGGGGCCTGAAGTGGTCCTGCTCTAAAACATGAGATGTTGTCTGTAAAGAGCGTCTAACTGAGATCTCCTTTCTCTCCTGTTACCCTCCAGGTTCAGCAGCTCAGCCCTTCAGCCCCTTCTGGTTCACAGTGGAGCCTCAGGACACTCTGGCCATTCGGGGCAACTCGGCACTGCTCAACTGCTCCGCCCACAGCGACGCATCCACGACGGCGCGCATAGAGTGGAAGAAAGACGGCACCTTCATGAGTCTGGTTTCAGACGAGAGACGAAACATACTTCCCGATGGCTCGCTGTTCTTCACCCACGTGGTCCACTCCAAGCACAACAAGCCTGACGAAGGCACCTATCAGTGCGTCGCCACCATCGAAAACCTCGGATCCATTTCCAGCCGCACGGCCCGTCTCTCCGTAGCAGGTAAGGGCCGCCAGATCTGTCAGTGTAGTTAACTGATAGGTCAAAGCCTCATCCTGTAGTCCCTCTCCAAACACCAGGGTTAAAAATTACAGCACACTATGCACCTATATGTGTGTTTTTACTTCTGCCGGCTGATAAGACCTTTCTCAGTGATGTGACTGAGTGATAAGTGGATCTTTACAGAATGTGGCTGATCAATAAGCTAAAAGAAACCTGCCCTGTTGCTGTAACTGAATATACCTGTGTGGCTATGTGTGTGAAAGATGGTCTTATATTGAGTGAGCAATAAAAATTGTGTATAAAATTCATATTGTGCAGCATAAATGGTGCACAGCTTAGAAGAATCCCATTTAAAGAACACGTAAACAAGTCTGAGCTGATCTTTACGACATCTTCTCATTCATACATTGTCAGTTTTTAAGAAACAATACGGGATGAAGTGCATTACATAATGTGAAATATTTCTTTATAAACATCCCTGTGAAACGTTTGCTGCTCCAAGGCCACGCTGCAAATGCACAACCACATGACTTTGTGACATCTGTAGGTATGAAAAGGTTGTATTGTTGATTCCCCTTCTTCCTGATTGTCTTCGTCCTTGAATTGCTGAGCCATTTGTACTTTCTTTTCTATAAATTCCTTCACCTCCCGAATGCTTTTGCCCTCCTTGATAAACGCTTGTAAAAGGATCTGTTTTTCTTTTTTATAGCTAGTCCTACAGTGTGACCTTGTTCAGTTTAGGAACAGCAAGTGACATGGGATTATTAGGTGTTTTGAGTCAAGTCGTGCTCCGAATTTCAATTTAGCATTTGCTTTCTGCTCAGCGGAGCTCTGCCAGAGTTTAAGATGCTCGAGAGAGAGGCCTCTTGTTGACAATGGGATCGTACTGTATAAGCCTCTCGGATTCTGTGCGCCTGTGTGAAGTTCCTCTTTGACTGTGATCTGTTTCTTTTAAATAACAAGTTAATGAGGCCGCGAATTACCATCGGAGAGACTGAAAAGATTTTTCCTTCCCCTCTCAAAGAGTTCAATTGTCTGCATGCGAGTGCAGCGTGATCCCTCAGACGCTGCTTGTCTTGACGATATTCAGATGCAAACATGGTTCTTCATACAGCTCAGTATTTTTGTTAGACGCCAGTGGTCAAGCATGAAATTACGAGAGATGACAATACTTTCTAGTATTTAAAGTAATGAGACACCTTGAACTTCTTGTGGTTGATATTATAACATTTGGAAAACCCTGAAATTACGTATTTACTTGTTTCTTACAATCCAGCAGCAACAGAAAGCATGATATGTATAATGTATAATATAAATAACAAGCTTTGTATGAACGTATTAATCTGCCAATTCCAGCCTTCTTACAGATTATCTTTTTAATCGCTGATGTGATTGTAGTGATAGCAGACCCCACAGTCATTCTGGCAGCTCTCCAGAACTTTATCAAAAACACATTCATCAGCAGGTTAAACTAAGATAACAGAAGCAGGGGACAAGAGTTCCTGTGTGTGTATGTTTTGGTTCATGTGTAAAATGAGAAAAAAAATGAGAGCATCTTCAAGTCTTTCCAGCTGTAGCCAGACAGTAGACGATCCATCGTGGTGCTTCATCATTACCTGCCACTGCAGCTGCATCGATGTTTAATGCAGAGGGGACTTGTTTGGTTTCTGTTTGGGGAAAAGTTCTGCTATCAGGCAGCCACACGGCCGCTGGGACTCGCCTGGGTCAACCATGATGGGATGTTAGGTCCAATCATTTTCTACCTTTAAGAGGGGAGCAGGTGAAATCTGTCAGCTATTATTGGCACAGACACACACACACAGACACACTTTTCACATGGAAATTCAAAAGCTGCAGCTATTGTGTGCATGCATACACATGCAAGTGTTGAACACATTTAGCTTTGCGTTTTATGGTTCTACTGAAACACACACACACACATGCACAACCTCTGATGTATCTCCAGCTGGCTGGCAGGTGGCCAATAAAAAGGTTAATTGCGGTATAGAGAGAGCAGGCCATTAGGCCGCCATCAGACCCAGCAAAGATTGTGCTGGCGGGGGCGGAGTGGGCGTGACCTCTCAGATGTAATGATGGAATGAGTCACGGGTGGCTAGCGTGGCAGAGAGCATATCTGACAAATACTGGGGTAATATCTGGGATTGATTGCTGGTAGACGTGCGGCTCATTCCTCTCAAGGAAACACCTCCGCTTCCACACATCATCACCATCAACAACGCCACAGC
>JAPZDY010000001.1:25606139-25622727 GCA_029783645.1 Ctenochaetus hawaiiensis | reverse complement strand
AGGTGGATGGGTCTGCAGGGAGGGAGGTGAATATGAAGAGGTTATCCCTTCAGTTCCTATCCATGTGCCCATCAGCAGCAGCAGCAGCAGCAGGACGGGTGTGTGTGTGTGTGTGTTTGGACCTTTATCTGGATGGCTTGTTGAGCTAGCAGAGGGGTGGAGAGGCCCTTCATTCCAGAGGAGGGGAGGGGGGAGGCGTCGCTCAAGGCTTTAAGGAAACAAGCACTTGATGAAAGATGCGAGGACGGGTCGGCGACGGTGATAGCTGCTCTTTGTTGCACCTGTGTCGGATTTGATTGACATCTCCTCATGAGCTGCTCAAACATCGCAGGCCGCTCTGTGGAGCTTCTCTCAGCATCCTCCCCTCTTACCTCTCACCTCCTCTTCCCCTCCTCCTCCTCCTCTCAGATAAGGGAGCCAGGGAATGGGGGTTGGGGAGTGGGGTTGGGTCAGAAAGAGCAAAGGGATGTACGGTCGTTGTGCCGACACATTTATCTGCGCTCGGGTAATGGGAGCAGCAACGGTCTCCCGTGGCAACGACCTCTGCAGAAGGTTGGCCTCAAAATGGGCCAAGAATGAGCTAAATTCCCACTGATAAAATAAGACACCTTAACATGATTAAGGGCCCTAATGCAATCAGTATTGTTTCAGCTACAACTCAATTACTTGTAATGAAAAAGGGCTCTTTTCCCCCCTTAGATACTATGGGATGTTAGCTTAGCCGGAGGTCTAACTGTGAACAGGTGAAACGCACATGAGAGGCAGACATGTGATACCCTGCGAGGAGAGATTAAACATGCTGACTCACAAACTGAGGGTCACACAGACCCAGCAGATCCAACACAGATGGATAAAAACCCCTCAGCTTCCTTTTCAAGTGCTGTAGCTACAAAACCGTGCAGACAACACACAGTCCGCTGGACTGATCAGAGCTGATAGCAGCAGAGCAATTAGCATGTTAATTCATCAGTTGATTTATATTGATAAATTAATAAAGTCATTTTTCAAGTAAAGGAGATAAACATTACCTGATTTCATCCTCTCTAGTGATTGTTTCCTGTTTTCTCTTCTCTTATGTGATAATAAACTGAAAATCTCTGTTTTTTTTTTAATTTAAATACTTCTCCTTGAACTTTGGGAAAGTGTGATGTTTATATTTGACCAAATAATCATTAGATAAAAGGGAGAACAGATCATGCAGATTAATGAATAATGAAATAAATCATTACTAGCAGCTTTTCATCCCAGTAACAGTTTTGATAAAGCTTGTTTTTTTTTGTTGTTTTATTGCACAGTGACATTTTAAAAGCTGACAGGCGACCCTGCTGTGTGGGTGCGGTTTCTGGCCGAATGGCTTCTAACGACTATTGACAGTTTCTGTCTGTGTGGAGAAGAAAGGATGGAACAAAAACTCATTCATTTTGCATTTTTAAGTTTCAAACCCTGTAAGTAACAGTTTATGTTGGATGAATAATATTTTGTTTTTTTTTCGTTTATAGTATTTTGACTTGTTAACTGTGTTTCTGTGCCGTTAACATGGTAATTATCCAAATTGAAGAGCAGGACAGTTTCATTGGTACTTTCTGACACGAACAGATGATTTGATTACTTGCAACAGAACAATAAATGCTCTGTTGCCCGTTTAAAAGAAGTATTTGATTCGATTTTGAACACATGTGATTTGTTCTAATAAAACACATGAGAAACAGCCAGTCACGGCTGCTCAAGATGGAGACAGACAACAAATGCGCAAAATGAGGTTAAATGATCTGTTTTATTACTGTACAGCCATGCAAAAAAAAAAAATACAAAAGCCAATTAAATGGCAATCTGCTTTAAAAAACAAGGAAAAAAACGGAATAATCATCTGCTTATAGTGATCAGTTTGACCCTGACAGATGTGATATTGAAAAGCAGTTTTAGTTGTATAGATGTATTAATTCACCAATAAAAGCACAGTTACGGAGTTGAAACAAACATTGTTAGAAAAGGAAAATCTCGATTTCCTCCCTGGTTGATGTTCCCATGGCAACTGACCCGGCCCTGTCGTGTGTCCGTCTCCATCCATCACCGTCCATGAGCATCGCGGCAGCCTCTCCTCTGTCTGTCTGTTCCCACAACAAGCAATCAGGAGCTGTCAGGGTGCCAACTGTGCCTCGTCCTCACGCGTCGTCTCCCATCTAGTCACAGTTAATTCTGTTAGATTTGATGTTTTTTTTTAATGTCATATGTACACAAGTAGAATAAAAAAAGATCAAGATATTTGTATAGAGCAAACCCTTCAGAGTTCATGTTATATTGGCCAGCTTCCTGAGTGTTGTTGCGAAAAACCAGAGCAAGAAATCACCTCCGTAAAGAGAGAGAGATGTGTAGTAATCAGGCGGAGATGACTTCTCCTCGCCTCAGTTGTACTCTAAACAGCAGCTGCGCCCCGGGGCCCATCGGCTGATAGTCATAAATGTTTAGAAGGGCGTTCTTCGCACAGCATCTGGTCTGCAACCCGGAGTGGTTCAGCAGTTAAAAATATCCCTCCCCTGGCTAGTAGAGCTATCAGAGATGTCGAGCCCTGCAGAGTTAGCTTAACATACTCAAAGATGTCTGTTGGCTGAGGATCAATGCCTATAGTGTGCTGCTACAGTAGGCTCCTGTTTTCTTCTTCTGTGTTTTCAGCAGTGACATGGTGTTTTTGTTTTTTTTTTAAACTGACCTCCTGCCATCTTCGTCGTCTGGAAGTTGTCATCTTGGAAATTTAACAATAGACTGACGTGTCATCTCGGGCCACCAGTTGTCCTGTAAGGGTGTTGCCGCTCCCTCTTCAGCAACCGACTGTTAACAAGGTGGGGATATGCCCTTTCTGTCGTCTCCTGCACCAGAGAGGCATTTTTACAGCCCAGCAGATAAAATAAGAAACCCCCTGTCTGAGGCCGACTCCTGTGAAACACCACCCATCCATCTTCTGTCTGTCCTTATGATGTGTGTGTGTGTGTACACAACCCGAGCATTTATGTGTCAGGGAGTGTGCGTGCCTTTTGTGGTCGCCATTGTTCTGCACACATATCACCGAGTTCAAAAGCTCTGAAACATCGTCGAGCCGCCGTCTTTCCACTGATTAACCGAACGTTCATTACATGTTTGAGCCGCTCTGTTTATCTCTGTTGTAAACTGGTGCCATTGTTCTCTGTTTATGTCACCAGACAGCTGTTTGGATCAGATGAAAACCGAACATATTTGAAGAGGGAAGATTTTTGACAGTTTTTATGGTCCAACATCATTTGTGTTGTGGCAGTCACCTCTCCCTGTTGGCGAAAAAGAGACAAATATGTTGTGATGACACAGCCACACTGTGTATTTCATCATTTGCACAGAATGTCAGGCTTGTCAGGCTTCATGCATAATGAAGTGTCTCTATGACTTCTTTATTAGATTCCAGCACACAGTCATTAATTAATCCTGTTTTCATTCTTGTCAATCTTGGGAGACCTCCCACCTGTCACCCCGACAGGATGAAGGTTGCTGTTTTTCATTTCATGGTGGAGCGAGTGAAGAACATCAGCCTTCATCTTTTCCAAAAAACTGACAAGACCTTCAAAGTTTCTGTTTTCCTCACTTCTTTTGACTTTGTTTGGTATGTAAGGCAGTAAATTCTGTGATCATTTTCTCCTGGTTCATTGTACAAACACAAACCTGCGAGTTTGTTTGTATGTTTTTGATTAGCAGCCGCAGTCTTTTCACATAAGTCGGTAGCTTTGCGTCTGTTGTTTCTTCCTCGATCACGCCATGCAACGTTTGCAATTAAACACTGAGGTTGTCTTTGTAAATTACATCTGACCACATCTCATATTTGTATAAAAGTAGAAAAAGCAAAAGCAAACTCCCTCTTGGCATACAATATAAAGAATTCATGCTGTGGTTTTCATGTAACATGCAGAGCCACTTAAAACATCACTGAAGCACCAGCCCTCAAAGCTAAATTTCACAATGATCTTGGCTGCATTAAACAAATAAAATAATCTTTTTTTTTTTTTTTGTGTTGACCATAAACCCAGAAGTGCCTTTTTTTAAGAGCGATAACAGGAGGGATTAACTGTTGTCTGTGTGTTGTTTGAAGGGATGTGTTTATGAAGGTTTCACAATAAAACACAATTAAAGTTTAAAACAGAAATATGAGCACTCGACTCTCAGAGCACAAATTAGTTTTTATGCATCTGATGTTTTTTTTTTTTACGATTCATCAGCTTTTCATGGCTTTGCACCCAAACTTGGGTGAACACACACAGTGAATTAATGTGTTAATAATCATACATTTGTGGTTTATGAACTGGCATTAAACCCTGTGAACATTTTGGCCCAGCAGCGCCTGAAGGAATCAGCCAACTGGATTTAAATCCAATATTAAAAGTAAAATGTGAACCCTGACATTTGGTGCGTTAACGCTCAACAGAGTGAAACATGTAGTTATTTGAAAGCTAAAATCGAACAAAAGAAAAAATTCCTGAAGAAAAAAAATCACATTAGATCTTAGAGTTCATAAAATTCACACTCCGAGAGGTCTTAATGGTTTCATTTTGACTCTGTTGTAAATGACTTCCATTAAAATAGAAAGCAGCTCTAATACTTTAAGCTCTCATATTAGCATGTAAGAAAATCACGCATCACAAACATCTTTGCCAAATGCATGTTCAAAAGTTGCCTAAGAATGAAATGAAGAGCTCTCACACGCAGACAGAATAGCAGATTGTGCAGCTGCACCTGAAATAAACCGAGAACTCTGGAGATAACTGCATAACTTTGAAGAGTTTCCCTTTGTGTTCGACTCAGTGAAGTTGTATTGAGATTGTACATTTGAAATCCTCCCATAGTACAGCACAATATATCAATTCGGTATGAATACTTTTACAGTGAGAATCTAATGTAAGTGTGTAGGTTGAATGGAATGATTTGCTGTAACGGAGGAAGCCCTTAGAAATATTCTCCCCTGAAGCTCTGAAACCTTCAATTAGTGAATTAATTATCACTTACACTACAGCTGGCCTTAAAGGGAGCATGAGCAGAATGGATGCACTGAACTGAATAAAGCAAAGTAGATAATGTACTGGGAGACTTTACAGCAGGGAAATACATTTAGACCTCGGCTAAGCACACACTTCTACAGAGCCAGTTCTCTAAGACTATATTGTCTTTTTTTTTGTGGACCATCTGATTACTCTGCCATTCACCCATTCACCTCGAGTCTTAGATTTTCATTACCATTGATCGGGTTTCTTCACACTCTGTCTAATTTACTTTTCATCCGGCTTCGGATCCATCACATCGCCCGTTTGAAATTGGTTTCTTTTTTGGCTCAGCAGCCTTGATTAGTCCGTGTCTGGTTTTGTGAAATTCTTACATGCACCGTCAGTGGAATCGAGGTTGTTCTGCATTTGCGTGCGTGGCGTGCACATCTGTTATAGATGTACTGATAAAGGAGGAAAATGTGGAGCTGGCAAAGGTGTCATTATTGCACTTAAAAGGAAAACTTCACTCCCTTTGGATGGTCATACACCAGTAAATATCAATTTGTAACAGTCAGTGCATCTTGCAAATTATTCTGACATGAAGGGCTTTAATTCACTTTTTTTCCCCTCAGTGTTCCCCCTTTTCCTTCACCCTGACTTGTGTGCTTCAATTGCAGGTATTGATCTCCTGCATTTCCCAGAATGACTTTCACCAATCCCCACAATATGGATGTAAACTTGTTGAATTCAGAGAGGGAGAAAAAGAGAGAAGTAGTGGAGATAATGGCACGATAAGGATGAGAATCCAAGTGTGGCAATGTTGCATTCTGGTCCACTGATTCTGCTATCAGTGTAGAAACTGGAATATTTATCTGTTTTGTGGTATATTTTTTCCTACAGATTATTCATGATTGCAAAATGTCAAACTTAGAAAGAGGATGTGCTGTCTATCTTTAAGGGACTGAGACCAGAAGCAAACATTTACTGCTGATCTCTCAATCTTCTGCCATTAAGCTCCACTGTAGATGTGCTGGAAAAATCTGGACATGATGCCAAATGATCTATATGTTTGATTTATTACTTAATGATTGTTACCAATAAGTTGACCTGTAACAAAACTAAACAACAGATCTGAACCAGCAGTGCAAAATAATCCTCAAGTTTTCTTTACTAGTCTTTATGTCTTCTGTGTCGCATTTAAGTTACACCTCATCTCAAGTAACACACCACACCTTTTTCTCCTCTCATGTTTCCTCTTCATGTTTCTGCTGTCAGCAGGCGCCATACACCACAGCTGCAAAACAGCCTGAGTTACTGGTCAGTTTAGTCTTATGCAAAAGAAGAAAACTGATTTAGAGCTCAATCAGTTGCAGCATGTGTTGTGCATGCATGGTGTAGCTGGTGTATGCAGATCCAAACATAAGACGACATGTGCTGCGGCAAAATTGTGCAAATAAACAGCTCACACACTGCAGGGCTGCAATGTCCAATTATTTATTGCGCCCCAGTGGTCAATAGTAATGTTTGGAATCCAGCGGCTCCTCTTCAGACACCAGTCTGTTGGGTGCAATAAATAAGTGGACATTGGATCCCTGCAGCGCACACGCGGTTTGTTTATTTCGTGGTTTAGCCTGTAGGCATGACATGTCCAATATAGGCACAATGTGTTGCTTTATTTCTGTCTCTCACTGGAATTTAATCCCTTGCAACATTAGCCTGACATAAAGTTCGGTGGGGTTTTTTTTTTTTTTTACATTTAAGTGTTAAGTGTTGATGCCAATTGCATAGTTCAAATAGGACTGCTGCTGTTGTGCAGTTTGAAGTGGTTATCTTGTTAAGCACTGGGAACAGTAGAAATTGTCCTTTTCAGCTGCTGCAAGTTTAAAAATTTGTGCATTTTAAAAACTTCACATATATATTTTTGCTTAAGCACCAGGGCCACGACATTTTTTTTTTTATTTCCTCTTTGTGAAGACAGATGTTATTCTAGAGAGAAATGGGAACAGATTTAGTGGGATGTTATATATGGAATTTATTATTATACCTCTGAATCATAATTAGTCACAGTTTGTCGAAGCACATGTTAATATTAAAATTTAAATACGTTGATAAAATATTCAGCTAAAAATGTTTATTTAAAACATACCAGTATTATTTGCCCTCATTAGTAAAATAGGGTCATTTTTATGCTAACAAGGAGTAAAAGATTAGAGCTAAGAATAAAAGCAGCTTCTTGTCTGTTAGGTTTCATTTTGCATTAATACTTGCAGACTAAACGACTTAATGCTTAATTGCATTATAATTATTTTTTGATTTGTTTCCTTTACCCATTTTTTATACTATAAGTTTTGACAATGGAAAATAAGTTATACAGGTCCAAGCACAGAGCCATATAAGGACACAGGAGCCGGATCCAAAATGAAAACCAGTGTCAGTTTTTTTTCTTTAATTACTAAAACTGACTCCGCTTGAAAATATGTAACATGATCCAAGGTGAAAGGCAGCCATTCTGCAGTCAGTTACTAATTCAGCTGAATCTAGAGGGAGATCCGTAAAGCCCTCTGCATATTTCATTAAGCTGCTCATTGTTATTCTATACCTGATTTTAATTAAGAATAGTAGGAACCCGACTGTGTGATTTAAGTGTATGTCTGTGTATGTGCATGCGAGCATACCCGCTTTTTGCTCCGAGGCAGGATAGACAGTGGTTACGCCTGTTTCTAGCTCCCTGCTCCACAATTCTTCTCCGCTAATCTCCATCCAGTGATAGACACATTCATTCATTAGCATTCGTGTGATTATAAGCTCTGCTGGTAAAGGCAGCAGCAGATGATGTAAGGTTTGGTGAATCTAACCAGTCTTCTCTGTGGAGGCATTTTAATGCCACCATTTGGTTAATTTTTGCTGGTGAAATGTTGTTTGGAGGCACAGTAAAATGAGCCGAGTTGCATTCTGCTCTCATCTGTTCTGTATGAAATGAACAAAGAAACTGCTTTCCATTTGCATAAAACTCTCTCTGTTGTTGTTGTTGTTTTTTTTTTGACCACTGGGACATTATTGCTCCTGTGGAATCGTTTGGTCTCATCACACTCTGGTAATAAGTGTTGAGATTGGCACTACGGCACTTCAGTGGATGGTGCTGAGCAAGGGTGTGGAAAATGAAGCTCCCATCCAGTCGATTTAAATGGAGAATTGTGATTAATTGAAATCGATAGCGTTAGCGTGGACGCTCACCACTTCCCATCTATAAAGCCCTGACTCAAACACACACCTGAGCCATAACACACACACGCATGTGGACGCTAGCTTGAATATTTCACACATTATAATGTGAAGCATCAACTTTATTAACATTGGCTGTTACAAAATCACATGGCTACATGTGAAGTCATGCCTGTGTGAGTTAGGATCCCCCACAAACACACACACACACACAGGCACACACAGTCAAACACACACCCTCAAGACGTGACAGAATGATGAACTCAGCCTGAAGAGATGTGATGAGGCTGGAGGAACAAAGGATCAGTCGATGGAGGGCTGGAAGCACAGCAGACTGCAGAGTCTCAAGATGCTCACAATGTGCACTGAAGTCGTGGATGAAAAAAAGTATTTTACTTCTCTCTGCAAAGGTCCGGTATTTACGGAACCATAAGTTCTCGTCATATCTGCAGATAACTTTCAGTGCTCTCTCTTGTATCCTCTTTGGGCCAAATGTCACGTCTCAAGCTGTCACACAGAGTTTTGGGGAATATCTCCAGCTATTAGACCGGGGGCCCAGAGTATTATCTTAATCTTTTGAAATGTCATTGCTCCATGGGCTAAAGGATTTCCATCGCTGTGTAGAAAAAACTGTCTAAAGTTTAACATTTTCAGCTTTAGACAGTCAAGGCTTCCAGTTTTTCTTTATCAGATTTATACAGTCAGGCAACAAGTCAAGAGTAGCTACCATTGTTTATTGTGCCATGTGGGCATGTGAGTATGTCAGCATTGATTTGTTTCGCATCTTAAGTGTTGATATCGCTTTTTTGTGTGTTGGACAGATCAGCTTATCAAGTAATACTGTGCAATTATTGTATCGCTCCTTATTAAAAGAAACTCAGACAGTAGTGCTTAACAAAATGTAAAAGATGCTGAATACTGAAACTTTACTGACTCATAGAGACACAAACAGAAAAATAAACAGGTGTTGATTCACTGTTAAAACACCAAACGGGCTCAAAATGTCATTAAATGACACTTTGACACATTGATTTATACAGTACAAGACCTAACAGATAAAATATCGGACATTTTTGTAGATGTCATCAAGATAATGATGTAGATTAGCAAATTCTGACGTTTAATATTAAAAAAAGATCTATAAGTTTTCATTTTAATGTGTTACAGAACATTAAATTCATCATCATCATCATCACCATGTAATCAACAATATAACATCTGGATTTAAGCTGCATAACCTGCAGTGAAATTTCTTTTTGTTTTGATTTATTACATCTTCATTTAAAGCCTGGTATATTTCCCAGAATTCCCCCTGACGTTGGTTAGACTGATTACTCACCGTACGCTGCAGCTGCTAATCATAAAAAAAAAAAGTATTTGAGTCAGTGTAGAGTTTCACTACGTCTAATCCAAATGATTCAGCTGAGGGTTTTCTTTTTCCACCCTGGCATGATTGGACATTAGGAGTTTGGCAGCTTTTCTACAAAAAAATCAGCCAAATCCATATTAGCTGAACTATTGAGATGTGCTGAGATCATCTTAAAGAAGCTGTGTGCATTTGGCCCGGACCAGAGGAGAGTCTGCAGCTACAACCTTATCAGAAAGTGTGATTTACGATGAACTTTAAGTGCTCGTCTGCAGATGAGAGGGGACAGAAGACGCCAAATTGTCACTCAGCAAGTCTTCAGAGTCATTTCCTGCAAAAGAGCACAGTTACAGCGGGCAAACTCGCATTCATAAATAGATAAACACACACTGAAATAAGCCCCTTTATTCATCTTTAGTCACACATATTTTTTATCCAGTCATTTCTTTCACAGACACAAACACACATTACCAAGGAGACAAACACAGTCGGCCCAAAAACTCAAGAGGCCCTCCACGGTAATAACACAGCATGATGTTCCCTTTTTATTGTAGATGCAGTGGCCGTCTTCCTTTTTAAAAACAACTCTTCCTTCTTCACTAATAAACCCGAGAATACCATTTGCAGTTTACACATTGTAAATTCTGTTTAATTGAAGCCATTGTTTGTGATTGTTTCGAACGCGGCCCCCCAGCGTTGGTTTCAGATCAATGGCTTCAAACGCAGGAAATAATTATTTTGCGTTGAGATGAAAGTCTGGGTACAGCAGCACAAACAGCCCGTAGATCCCAGCCTTTTTTTTAATTAGTGCTGTGTGTCTCCTGCTCTGCGTGGCAAATTAGCATCCACCATCGAGGATAAGTGATTGTGCTGCACAACTGTGTGTGGGTGATTGTATGTGTGTGTTCGTTTGTGTGTGTGTGTGTGTGTGGATGAGGATTTGTGTGTGCAGGTTACATCTTTTTAGCCTCTTCCACTCCCAAGAATCTGTCCTGAATATGGATTACAAGATGTTACAGGTTCAATCTGCTGTTATGTTTTCAGGCTCTAAAGATTAAACCAAAAGATCATCTTTTCACAGTTTGAAACAAGTTTTTTTTTTTTTTAGGTCCAGGATGGTTCTGTTTGTTTTTTTCAGTCTCACTTAACCCAGTAAATTATATCTGACTTCCAAATGTTTTAAAAAATACATGTAGTTAAAAGTTGAATAAGTTAAATTGTATTAAAAAAAAGTCGTGATAACTTTAAATGCAGCTACTTAAAAAGTGTCTAGACTAAAACCCCAGACGACTTCTTTTTAATCTTAAGTATTGAACATTAAATTTTAATGACGAGCAACTAAAACTAAAGGTTAAGAAATATCTTTGGAGTATTAGGCTGTTATGAAGAGTCAAACAGTAAAAAACGTAGCTGCTGCTGTTGTCATCGTTGTGACCTTTAATATCTCTGAAATGTTACAGAAGCATTTTTCGTTCTGTTAACGTTTTAGTGCAGATTTGACATTCTTCTCTCGTCTTTTCAGGGATGCCCAGGTTTGTCAGCCAGCCGTCAGCGGCCTCTGTGCATCTAGGGAGCAGCCAGGTGATGGCTTGTGAGGTCAACGCAGATCTGGTGCCCTTCACCCGGTGGGAAAAGGACCGACAGCCGCTGGAGCTCAACACCCGGCTGCTCCAGCTGCCCAGCGGAGCTCTGGTGATCAGTAACGCCTCAGAGGCAGATGCTGGCCTTTACCGCTGCCTGGTGGAAAACGTTGGGTCCTCAAAGTCCAGCGATGAGGCGCAGCTCCAGATATTACCAGGTAATGTGAGGAAATGACGTTTTCTCAGACTGTGTTGTAAAATGTTGTGCAGTAACAATGCAGATCAGTGAGCTTTTACGGCTGGATTGTTGTGTTTTAAAGTTGCTTTTTCCATCACAAACTCATGATGCTGAAGGGCACTAAATTTTCTATTGTCATCCGAAAAGTGAGAGCATCTTTCCTGCTTGTCCTCGATTGTATTGTTAATCAAACTCTTTCACATCCTTGAGTACATCGCAATTATATCTCCATTGTAGAAGCTGTTGTGCAGTAAATTGAAATTAAAACGTAGTTCAATGAGTTGTTTGATTGCACCTAGAACATGGTGTCCTCTCTGGGTAGCTCATTACCTTAAGCGTGAAGAAACCTGTGGTGTAATAAGAGATGGTTGAATGCCCAGAGGAGTGGCAGAACTCCCACTGGGGTTATCAGTGACGCTGACAGTAACTCAGTTGTGGCTCGAAAGGGAGCTGAATTCCTCCGTGGCAGTGTCTCGCCTCACCCCTCTAAAACTTTTATTTACTGAGTTGTTAAGCACCAGGCTCCTGGCAGCACAGAGAAGATATTAGAGGTCATAAATCAGACTTCAACAAGACCCCAGTGGGGGTCTTTATCTTTGTATGTCTCCTGCAAGGATGTGTGTTGGAGTGGCAAAAAGGCTGCATGCATTCAGAGGAAAACTCATAAAGCTTTGGGAGGAAACAGAGAGAATTTTTTTGGTTGGATGCCACCAGATGTTGAAGCTAGTGAAATATATTTTTAGGCATAGGTGTTTTTGTTGCAGGAGCACTTTAAATCCCAATCATACTGAAGCATTTTCTCATTTAAGAGAGCCAGTGAAAACAAATGGAGTGGTCAAAGTCGTCATAATGACGCTGATTCATGATGTCAGCTCATGAACATGCAAGAAACATTCCACTTTAAAAATCGCTGGAAGCTTCCTCTGAGCGGCACAGCAAATTAAATTAATTTTTTCTCTCCAGTCTATAGAAAGCTAACTCTCTCTAGTAAAGATGAAAAGGCAGCAAAACATCCTTTCATTCATCTTTCACCCTTCTGAAGGTTTCTTTATTTGTGAGGCACTTGAAAAGGGAACATTGCAAATGCAGCCTTTTAATTTGGCGAGTTTGTGCTGCACAGACTGTGCTTGCAGAAAATGAAAGTAAAAAATAAGAGAATAAATCATTCAAATAATAAAAAATGCCTACATTGTTTAATGTCATGTTAATAACAACCTACTACATCCATGATATTGTTTATTACAGGGCTACAAAGCTTGATATTTACTCACTGCTGTTTAATATTTCTCTACAAGATGAAATTATTCATAAAATCAGTCTAACATGTGATCATGTGCTCATTTAGTTTGTATGCCAACTTGCAAATACATAACCTTTAAAATAAGCCACAACTGAACCCTCCATGCATGCACACATGCGCCTGTCATAGTATGTCAACAAACAGCACTACACCTCTGTTTAAAGTATTTAAAGACACAGCAGATCAGGGAGAATAAAGTAACACTGGTGTTTGCAGAGAATTGAAAAAGGGTGTATTAAAAGTGTTTCTTACATTTCTGTTTTTTAATTAAAATCTTGGTTTTAGATTCATAGAATTATAATCAAAGCTAAACTCAGAATTAAAGAAAAGATGATGTTTCTTTGCTAAACTTGTGTGTGTGTGTGTGCTGAGCTCACTCATGACCCTCTTGTTATGATACTCAGGCAGTTAGTGGCAGCTGAGTAAAATGGGATCATTTTGAGCTCCTAAAGACCTGTGACTTCAGCTGTCTCAAACATCAACATGGAAATCATTTATCTGACCGTTCTCGGTTTGGGTGTCAGGAGGAACTTCTCTTCTCACATTGTTCTTTTGAAGTTTTGAAGACGGATGACAACCGTTACATAGACGATCTCTTAACCTTAACCTCAGCCTGACCTCTGACCTTTTTTTTTAACTCCCGTTTCAGAAACTGGAGAAGAGAGGAAGCTGGAGTTCGTGGTGCAGCCTGCGTCTGTGGCCAAAGTGGTGGGATCCAGCGTGCTGCTGCCCTGCGTGGTCGCTGGTTTCCCGACGCCGCACGTCCGCTGGATGTTTGGAGACAAGCTGCTTGAAGAAAGGTACGAACATGACCTTGAGTTATAGTTTGCCTTACGTTTTTTAATCTAGTCTATAAATAAAAGAAGCCTTAAAGTGATATTTTTCACAAGATTAAACATGTGGCTTGAAATGTAGTTATCAGTGTGTCCAATAAATATTCACAATAATTTAAGATTTAGTGCCTCTGTGACGAACAGATGGGGTTTGAAATTTTTCTCCCCTTTCACTTGAACAGTGTCTACGAATATTGTGAAATAAATGATCTATACGATTCCATGAATCTATTCAATACCAGATGTTTATTATGATTTTTTTTCCCTCAAATTCGTCTTTGTTTTTACTTTTTTTTAAACGAACATCGATCTCAAAAGACTTTCTGTATGAAAGACAGGATCCACTTTTGATTAAAAATGCTAATTACACAAAAACTAAGTATGTAAATAAAAAAATGATCCAGACTGCCTTCTTATTTAATGTGCAAATGTTACATTATGTTTGAAAAGTCCAATTTTTAAACTTTAAAAAGCATTTTATATTTATTTGTAGCGTTTTCGATTCAAGTGAACAGGGAGGAAAATTTCAAACCCCTGTTCGTCACAGAGGTGTTGAATTTTGGTGAGTCAATTGGATATTTATTGGACTCACTGATAACTTCATTCAAGTCGCATATTAAACCTTGTGAAAATATCACTTTAAAATGCTGCGTGGGGTTTGTTTCATCTCTTACTCTTGTAGAAACTGGTGTGTTACACCTCATTCAAACCCTCAAAATCCCCCTTACCCATCAAATTCTCCAGTAGTTTCTCTGAAGCTCATCATCCCGCGGCTCTCATGTGTTCCTTACTTTTAAAAAGCAACACAAGCCTTGATGTAACACCCCTTTGTACCCGCTGCCTCCGGCCTCTGAAAGCTCACCTTTCAGTCCCGGCGCATTCTCCCCAAGGTGCTAATGCTATTTTGCCACTGCTGCCCAGCGAGCCCCGGGGGCCTCGGCGAGCCAAAGGAGCCACTCGGGGCTGCAGGGTTTGCTTGCCGAGGAGAAGTTCACAAATTAAGAGCCGAGAGAGAGAGTCACAGCGCCTGTGCTCCCACTCGTCCGGCTCTCATTAGCAGCTCAGATCACTTGGACAGAATTGCATCGAACCAGGGAAGTTTGATTCTGGCAGATTAAGAAAAACACTTTGTTTACCTGACCTCCGTGTACCAGTCATGGAGAATAATAACTCTGCAACTTGCGGGGTCAACAGAAAAGTAGCTGAACTCAGGGCTCATTTATCTAAATGCAGGCCCTGGATTTTTTTTTTTTTACCTTCAGTGAAATTTAATGTGAGTTTATCACGTTGCTCCTGTGTGGTGTGAGCTGGAATATCATTAAACTTTCCAACCTTTAGTTCCAAGCACAGCAACTCTTTTAAATGTCTCAACACCGCCGGAATTGTCCGCGAGTACCTCTGACCTCCATTGGGAGCCGAATAAAAAGGCACTCCACCTCGTATTAATTACAAAACACCATCCTGTGTGCCTTACCGGCTCCTCTCGGGCGTCTCCGTTGGTAATTAGCAAGCGTACTCCGAACAACCAAACGAAGTCTCTGCGATTTTGAAGTGGACCTCCGTGCTCCTGCCTTCAGAGCAGAAACAGATTATGTGGCGAATACATTACCGAGACCGTTCTTTTGATTTTAATACGACATTGAGAGAATAGCAGTGCAACTTTCTTTTTTTTTTTTTGTCTCCTTGAGAGTTTCCTGTCCCTCTCAGGCACTACATGAGAGATAAAGGCGCTTCTGTCAATTAGAAACCGGCGTTACAGGCAGCGTGAGGCAGAAAGAGAGAGAGAGAGAAAGGAGGGAAATCTGCAAAGAGTGTTTAATTGGTCTTTGGTGCACAAACAGGCCTTTAAAAAGTGGCGATGCTAAAGCTGCAGACATGAAATTAAAGTTTATGAAGATGTGTCAAAGCTTCCCCATTGAAGGCAGCGTGACTCGCTGACAGCGGAGGATTATCACAATAAGCTTCTGCTGCTGATGCTTCGGCTCGGTCATGTGTCTTGTTTTCTCTCCCAGTCTGTGTTCACAATAGCAGGAAAGACAGTTTCATCCGGAGCCTCAGATAATGCAGGTTGTTTGAAAAGAGTGCAACATGAAACCATGTGTGGTGTTTTTTTTTTTTAGACAGTGCTGATTCTTTTCTGTCTAATTCTTCACAGTAACTGTTTGCTAGTCGTTTCACCAGCTGACTGACTCCTCTGAAGCACTTCAGGATTTTTTTTTTTTTTTTTAAAAACACACAATGAAATCCTTCAAATTTCTTCTCATAATGTGGCGTACGGAGGATTTCTGCTGGATTTCTTTGAAGAGTCTTATTAGTATGTTATTCCGAACCTGTGAGAAGACAGACTCTGCTGTTTCTGTGGTATCACCTGTCCACATCGCCATGTAGGACTTAACGGCTGCCACGAGAGTCTTTGATGTCTGTGATGACAGATGGAGACGGAGCAAAGACAAGAAATGGAAATGGAAATTTAGAAACAGGTGGAAATCTGAGTCTTTATTTATTTATTTATTTTTCACTGTTGAGATACTTAATCTGACTCTTAAAAGTCCAGTCTGCCGGGATCAAACTGCTCAGTGTTTTTATCTTCTGAATGGTGATGGTGTCAGATTTGGTAGATGTGGCTTTAAATTCCTGATGTGACGCTGCAGAGACATTTTAAACTACATGTGAGATAGACAAACGTGTGTGTGTTATTTGAAAGAAGGTAAGAAGATACACAGATGACCTGACACCACAAGTAGTGGACATAAACACGATTTTATGAATAAAAGTGAACATGGAATTGTCATAATCAGCTGGGAAGGAGAGCTCTGGTCTTTTTGTTTGGTTATGTTGGGCCGTCCTGGCTGCTGCTTTGATTGTTTTCTCCTTTGAAACTTTGCACAGAATAAAACAGGAAGTTGTTGTGTCACACACTAATTTTCAGTCCCTCCAGGATTTTGCGGGTGTTTTTCAAGAATGTTGCGGCCGAAAAGGCCTGAATTCGCGGCAGCTTTTCTAAAAAATTGCCATGTAAGTTGCGATGTTTTAAGCGTATTTGTTGCGATGAAAT
>JAPZDY010000001.1:25589563-25606039 GCA_029783645.1 Ctenochaetus hawaiiensis | reverse complement strand
CCCCTTTATTATCAGGTCAGATCATTTTGAACCTGTTGATGTTGTCTAGTCTGTTTCCAGCATTTTATCTGCACATTAATGACCTAAAAACCAATATTTTTTTATTACAGAAATAAATATGTTATCTGTGACCAAGTGTAAGTAACAGAAGTAGAAGAAGGCAGCTCAGTGGCTCAAGTGCAAGCGATGGTGTCTTACAGTTCTGGGCTTTGATTCCTGGTCTGTGTAGGGCCTTTCTGTTGGGGTTTGCATGTTCTCCCATGTGTTTCTATGGGTTCCCTCAGGGTGCTCTAGTTCCCCCATCAAAAAAATATGTGCGCTCAGTTGATCTGCTGTCAGCACCCTTGACGAAAGCAGTGGCTCGAAACTGAAGTGGGTCCCCAGGAGCTGCAGAGTGGCAGCCCGCTGCCGCCGCCGCCGCTCATACTTTGGAAGGTTTAAATTCAGAGAACAAATTTCCCTGCAGGGGATCAATAAAGAATAACTTCATTTTGACTGTTGAACATATGATACCTGTTGTGTTTTTTTAATATAGTTTATCAGATAAAGCATAGTAGATGCTGTTTCCATAGAGAAGCAGGAGATACCTCTCTATCTGTTCTGCAGTCTTGTGTAAAATTATTCAACTACCTCCACATAGCATCTTGAATAAAAGATTGATATCGCAGGCTCACAGCTCATTCTACTGTAACACACTGTTTGCGTATTCACCAGTGCCTCAATCCTGGCTTCAAATTCATTTAGACTCCACAGAGAGTCTATCGCCACCAACTCCGAGCTCACCATTTATTCTGATTAAGCTCAGCTACACCGCGTCAGCATACGCAACACGTGGAGCTGCTCGGTCGACTTGTTGAAAATATATTCTCGGCAGAATGACCCGTGTGTCATGGAGAGCGTCCCCGGGTGCCGGCGTGGACAGGGATGCAGGCCCTTGGATTTGTCACACACACACAGGTCCTGATGACACTCAAAAAAAGGACTGTCATCTTTTGTTCTTGGGAGTATCACTTTATCACCTAATAGAATTCCCCGGCAGTCAATAAAACGGATGAATAATGCATGCGGGGCCAGCGAGGGAATTGACAGAGCATGTAAATCACCCCCTCTTCCAAAGCCTCCAAGCGGTCCGTCTCCGCTCCTCCTTGTCTTCTCACATTCATTTAAATATGATTGTGTATATGTATGCATTTACTTGGGTATGAAGAGAGATGCATGGTATGGGAAATTTATTTGCAGTTGGACTGCAGTGTGACTCTCTCACACATACGTCTCGCATGCGGACGCACATCAGCTTATTCGATTGACTGTTTTCTGTGGGAGTAAAAAAAAAAAAAAAAAAAATCCACAAAAATTCCTGGTCGGTTTCCATCAGGCTGCCGTTGAAAGTGTTTTTTTTTTTACAAACTGGAGACAAACTGGTGCAGTTTGGCAGCCTGAACGAACGAGGCTGCAGACAGCTGGTGAGGACAGTAAGAGCGGCTTATGACAAAATCACAGGAACATCACGGCCACAGCTTCAGGACATTTACACCACCCGCTGAGGAAGCAGAGGCCTTAAGTATCCTCGAGGACGACAGCCACCCGGCACATGGTCTGTTTTCACTGCTTCCCTCAGGAAACCACTTTGAGAGCATCAGACCTCAGACCAGCCACCTCAAAGACAGTTTTTGTTCAAAGGGCCTTCAGAGCCGCAGCACATGTATCTCATTCAAATCAGAGGTCCTTTTTTTAAGAGCATCAGACAATAAAACTTGAACCTTGAACCCGTATAAATGCCAAAGAGAAAGAGATGTCAGTGTTATGGTTAAAATCCTGTTAAATATCATTAACTTCAGGCTTGATCACCAGTTATAACCAAAAACTCCTCATTAAAACCATCTCAGAGTTTTGAAATGTTACAGTCCGTCACTTTTATTCATTTTTAGCTGCTTTTCTTTTTTACTAAATGATGTAATTAAAGGTTTTTAATTAAAGAAGGAAGACGAGCCACAGTTACTTGTTTATTGAACATCTGAAGTTATAATTCTTACAGTTTCATTAACAACCTATTCGATTATTCCTGTGGCTTTTAAAAACATAAAATGTGTTTTAACAGGTCTGAGAGTTGTGTTTGCAATAAGAGTCAACAATGAGAGTCTTAAGTTGCATAAAAAAGGATTAGATGTTCTAAACTATAAGGATCAGAAAGCTGAAGTCGTGTATCATCATGCACATTGTGAAATTGCTATATTCATGAATTCTAATGAAGCACTTTATGCAACAGTCTGAAGACTGTAAAAGCTCCGGCAGTGCTGCATGCACACAGAAAAATTGGTTATACCACTCTTAAAAGGCAGCAAATGCCACCGCCATTTAAGTTTTCATTTGAGTTAACAATCCTTCAAACGCAATCATCCATAAGTGTCTGTGTTTTCCAGCGAAGTCGCAAAGTGACACTTGGACCTTTAACCCGCTTTGTTCTCTACATCCTTTTAAGTGCAGTTACATCGTTAACAGCCGCGCCATCAGCTGCTGTCATTGATTTTTTTAATTCTTCGTTTTGGTTTTCAGACCAATTTTCGAGGCGTTCCGCACCAAACTGCTCTTTACGTGTCGTCTCATACAGCGCAGCAGAGAATAGCCACTGCAATAAAAACACGGGTATTGCAACTGAACCTTTCAGCCTGTCAGAGATACAAACTATCAGTGTTAATGGCCTGTGATTTTCCCTTGCTCTCTTCAGAATAACTATTACTGAGGTTAATGACAAATGTCCGCCTCATGCTGAGCGTTTATGCATCCTGCAACAGCAAATAATACAGACTGAGCTGACGAAATACAACAGATACTCAGATCACCTCTGCCAAGCTGACTGTTCAGTAAGATAAATGGAGAATAGTGATTTACTGTCATGCAAATGTCAGAATGAGAGTATGGCAGTACACCGCCTGGCCACTTTATTAGGTACACCTGTGCAATTGAGTGCAATCCAAATCTGCTGCTTTGTGAATATTCTTCCTTTCCGAAAAGAGTGTGAATAGAAACTTAAACCTCTCTAAGTTTACCACATTCTTCCTGATGCCCTTTCAGAGGCCCCTATCATAAGAGCTCTGCTTGAGACTCAAGCACTTCCAGTAAAATGATAAATGTAGTTGGCAGAGTGGGTTAACAGTGTGGTTTTTCTGGCACATGAGGCTGAGAAAACAAGTCAAGCAACAGGATTTTCTGGCAGTGAAGCTTTGGGGATCTTCTTTCAGGATGTTTCTCAGTTATCATGACAAAGACACCTTATCTCACTCTTCAAAGAATGGCTGCGTTCAAAGCATCTATTGTTTTTTGAATTTTGTTTGTAATGTTAGCATGAATGTCATTGGAATTAAAGTTAGACTTGTCTGAATTCTAAGTCTGTTTGTTTTAAAACAGCAGAAAAGGTACCAAAAATCTTAATAAATTACCTTTAAAAGCTAAAACTTTGCAGCACCGTTAGTTAAAACAGGGTTACGATTGTCTTTCACAGTGTAAAATAAATCACCTGCAGCTCTTTTTTGAGGCTTTTCACTAAATATGTCCGATTTTACAGCTCTGTTATCCAGCTGACTTCTCTGGTTTTGTAGATGTGACATTTTATGGCACAAACAGGGTTCATGTGGCATCATGTGCCTCGATGGTTCCACCAGAGTTATTGAAAAGTATATAATTTAAGTCGTTTGCTGCAAGCTTTATTGTAATATGCACTAATCAAATGATCAGTTTATTCTCAGTGACTCTGGTAGGGTTTAAAAAAAAAGCAAATAAAGTCAGGTATTTGAGAGTTGTTTTCGTCTCGAGGGCCCTGCAGCTTTCCATTACAGAGGAAAACAAAAGCGTTTTCATGGCTGAGTCACTTGAGAAGCCCAGCCTGCTTAATGGCACCAGGTTGTTTCTCACATTAATCTCCATTTGTTTATTTTTTCACTTATTTCCTCAGCCAGGCTCACTTCCCTCCTGTTTGCTGTGTTTCTCACATTTGTTTCTCCAAACACCGTTGCTCATATCTGAGCAGGTATAAAACTAAATCAAATTTCTGCTTGACTTGAATTTGATAAAGAACAAAATTTTGTGTTTTTTGGAAGCAGGAAATATTCCAATCTGCTGTCCGGACTCTTTGGATGTAATATAAAATTCTGCTGCTTCGTTCACACCTGGAACATGTTTCACATTCATAGATCTGTTATGATTGCATTCAGGTAAAAAAAAAAAAAGAACGTTCATTTTGTGTTCACTCTGGATGAAAACACCGAAAGAGGCACAATAGTCGGCATGGGCATGATGGTGGTGCATGATGGAGCAGAAAGGGACGATTGAGATGGTTCAGGGTTTTAGAAGTTACAGAGAGAGAAGAAGAAAGTTGAGAGTGAAAAAGAGTCTGTTTCAAACAAAGACACAAGAAAAAGAGGAAAGAGAAGCCGTGCAGAGAAAAGTTTAGAGATTCCCGCTTTATCCATTAATGATGAATCCCTTTTTTTTTGTTGTGACAGTTGTGTTTCCACCTGCCTCCCCCCTGTGCTGCAGAAAGCATGACCCGTGCCCGACTGTTGTGACAGCACCACTGATTGCTCTGTGACAGCATGCTGCCCCGGCTCCATCAACACACACACACATATGCACACCTCCTCAGTGATGTGCAGCCCAGGTGTACTGACCTTGCCACTAGTCTGTGTTATGGAAGGCTGAGTCACCGCTCACACATACCAAATGTGTTCTTTCCCCCTCAAGCCCGTTTTCTGAAGTGTCTGTGGCTGCTGCTGCTGCTGCTGCTGCTGCTGCTGCTGCTGTCGCCTTCAGAGCTGAATGACAGAACAGGGGACAAGACGGTGTTAGAGACCTCTGCATGTTGACAGTACACACACCGGTTACACACTTCAGAGGACCAGATGGAGGAGGATGTTGTTGTTCTGTACAGCACGGCTGAACTGGTAGATGATGTAAGGATAAGAAACAGTCAGATTCGAGACATTTTTTATGAGGTAAAGTAAAGTTGATTCACAGCTGCATGTTTCTCAAATTTTAGCTGAATATGACATCGCTGTGGAATTTGTAGAAGAATTAGCTCAATAGAGAGTGCCAGGCTAGTTAGCATCGTTGCACATACTCTGCCAGACATATAAAACTTGAAAACTTCACTTTACTTGAACTTCATGCGTGCACACACATGTGCATCTGCTGTTTTGGTACAAGATAAAAAAGTGACAGTGGAAATAGTGAGCTCATTTAACAGCTCTTTGCAGTTGAATACAGTCATTGTAGTTTTAATTAGAGCCTCACTCACCGGCGTCTCCCACCCAAAGAACCTGCAGCTAATGCGAACTATATCCTGCAAATCCCTGCAGCAGCCACCTTGTCTTAATTTAGATGAACTCAAGTGGAGAGAACTCGCTCACAGCGGCACGAGGCGTCTTCAGTTCATTCACCTCCAGCCAATTTGCTCCATCTCCCTCCCTGATGGTCTATAAACAGTAACACTTTCCTCCTTCCACAGAGCACTTTAGCTGCCGCAGTTAGAGCTAAGATTGACTTGCTCTAAACAGAATGAGAAATTGCCTGGTGGTTTGATATGTGCTTTATGTTTCCCTTTCATGTACAAGAGCAGGCTGTCAGTGCCCTTTATGGTGCCTGCGGCACTAAAGGCCACGAGTCTGAATGGTTGTCCTGGTGAGAGTAACTGCAGGAATGCACGGCGCAATATAAAACTCAGGACGACTTTTAGAGGAATTTTTCATTCAGCGGCAGTTTGACATGCAGAGCCTCGCAGCACAAGGAAAGTAGTCAATGTACAGCAAGACATTTGGTATTTTCAGAGGTTTTGTGCTACGTTCTGTAGTTCAGGGACCAAAAGAAAAGGCAGCTACCTTTTCTTTGTTTCCCCCTTTTCCCAACTTAAAGACCCAGGGCAGTTTCTGTCAGGCTTTCTGCTGACTACAGTGCAGCGTGTGTTGTTATTTATTATACACTTTCCTGTTGTCAGAAAGAGTCCAGTGTGCAGTTTGATACTCTGTTTTGACACGGTTATTACTTGTGTTTCCTGTCAATCTGAACGGGTCAGAATGGTTTTTTAAACCTTTTTCTGGCCTGAGAGATACAGCAGGTCTCACTTGCTAAGCTTTGTAATAAACGGGTGAACGCTGGTGCAAATTAATTACAACTTTTCTGTGATTTTTATAGAATTTCTGTAGTATAAGTGTAACTTGACAAATGCAGCTTAAACAGCATGTTCAATCATCCTGTGTCAAACACAGGCTTCAGTGCTATTAGAAACATTTCTGCTGTTTGCCGCCATCAGGGAGGAAAATGTACAAAAACGTTAAAAAGCACTGATCTGTAATTGCATTTAAATCATTTTCAGGCACTTAAGTTTCTCTCTCCTTTACTGTTTCATTCTTTGATGTTATTGTGGGTTAAATTCTGAAGTTATAATCCATTTTCATTCCTACGAGTAAAAAAACAATGATGTCATTCTGGTGACAGCAGGTCGAGTGCCACTTCAGTGATCCACTCCGGCACCGTCAGACAAGCAGATGGACTTAAAGGCCAATGCTGCCAAAAACCAGACGCAGTCATGAAGAGAGAAACAGGAGCTTGTGTGGAAGCGAGTCAGCAGTTTGTTTTAAAGCTAAATCAGCCTGCAGCAAAGGCTTGTTTTTTCCTCTGTGCACTTTTTTACCTCTGCGTGCATCCTCCCTCCTCTGTGCGACGGCCATCATGCACTGATCTTGCTTTCCGTCAGCTGCGTCGTACTCGCTGTGGCCCTCTTTGGATTTTTTATCCTCCTCAGCCAACCCGCTGCTCCCGCTTTTTGCCTCGCCTCTGTGTTTCTGTCTCTCTGAATGCAGAGTTCTCTCTGTCAGCTATTGATTTCTGTTTTCTTTCCTCCTCTTCCTCCTCCTCTTTTGCTCCAGTGCTTGTTGAATCAACCTGGAGCTTTGCCACAGACTGCGTCTTTCTGGACTTATTGGGAAACTCAAAGTTTGGACTGTTTAAATTGGAGGAGGGTCACTGGTTCAAAGAGAGGCTAAACAAACAGAAGTGTGGTTATATTTTTGGATCAAACATAAATAGTTTAGAATGATAAATATTAACATTGTCTAATCTGAAACGACTGATAAGAAGTATGATTGATGTCTCACTAGCTTTCTAGTCCTATCTCCTGCCTGTGTTTCTGCAAAAAAAATCTGTCTGTTAAAGTCTTTTATACATAAAAAGAATCATTTCCAAACCGACTCAACTAATGGAAAAATGTTCAGTTCGAGGTTTGAGCACAGCACGGTGTAAATAGGACTTGAATTCTGTTGAGAAAAGGAAAATGCTCGAACGAAAAGGTAATGAATTTTCAATAATCGTGAAAATTTTGTTTCTGTTGACGCTGAACGAGAAGAAACTGTGTTCCTGAAGTCAGAATCACCGCTCCCTGAGATTAGACAGCTGTATTGTTGCTCTGTAGATGCATGTCACCCCAGTTAATTACAGCTGATGAAAGAAAACGAAAACATTTAATAAGATGATGTAACATCTGCAGTGACACTGTATGAACCACAAGCTCCAACTGCAGCTTCAGTTTCACTCTGTGCTTGTTTTCTTTGAAAGTGTCAGTTTAAACCAGGAGTAGGATCATTAAAATCAAGTATTTTTTTAGTGTGTTTGACCAGATTTTCGAGCCCTTCAACTGTCTACAAATCAGTGTAAGTCTTTGTGGAGCTCCAGAGGCCACAGCCTTTAAACTCTTAATGATCTGAATGGAAATAAGCTGCAATGACACCTTTTAAATATGTGGCAACTCTGGTTAAAAGAAAAGATGTTTTCAACCCTGTCAGCTCTATCAGTGATCTCAGAGGGTTTAACATCCTCTCTGGTTTCCTACATGTGATGAAGCAAAGCCCCAAAGGTTAAAAAACCTCATTACAGAAAAAGAAATCAGGGGGAAAGACTTGATCACTGTCACATTGCAACTAATTTTACTTTTTTCTTCTCCCACTTCTTTGTCTCCTTCTGTCTCCAGTGAGGGTCGTGTGGAGGTGCTGGGAGGAGGCAGCCTCCAGATCTCTAATCTCACAGAGGAGGATGCTGGTATCTACACCTGCATGGCGGACAATGGCAACGAGACCATTGAAGCACAGGCTCAGCTCAGCATACAAGGTACCATCAACAACCCACGCTGTCTCCATAAGGAGTGTAAGCAACCAAGAGGCACAAAAAAGACAAGTAAGGTGCTGCAGATAAGTTAGAAGCAGATAGAAATGAGGAGAGAATGGTTGTGGAGGGAAAAGTCACATTAGGTACAACTAAACTCTTCGACCCCCGAAACAAAGAAAACAGTCTGATTATATCTTATATAGTTTGATAATGAGTTTGTAAGAATGGATCCTGAAACAAAACCTGAAACAAAGCATCAGTTTAGTTTGAAATCAGATGAACGAGGTGTGTTTTCAGCACGCTGGCTTTGTTATCGTTGGGTTGCTGTGGAGATAAAGGTAAGTCAGCTCTGTTGAGATGTGCTGCACACACTGAAAAATGATATGTTTTTGTATACACAGCGTTGACAGTTATTAATGTATTCAGCTTAAGTAGGCAGCGTATGGAGCGTTTGTTCCTACTTGTATCTGCTATTTCACAAAACTTCACCTCACGCAAGACTAACAGAAAGGTTTGAGCTGCACACACTGCTGGCAGCGGAGCGACAAGTACTTGAATTACAAAAGAGTGAAAGAAGGGATTTCCGCAGGTCCTTGAAAAGGTCTTAAAAAGTCTTAAATTTAACTTGTTGAAGCCTGCAGAAGCCCTGGGAATAGAAGCTGGCAGTCTTTAGAAGCCAAACAACACAGTGAGAAGATGCTCATACAGCACAACTCTGCAATATGATCACCACACAGTGTGTTTTCTGAATGCGTGTCCACATATATATTCAAGCTTATCACTCCTAGTAT
Organism: Ctenochaetus hawaiiensis; assembly: GCA_029783645.1. Taxonomy (NCBI): domain Eukaryota; kingdom Metazoa; phylum Chordata; class Actinopteri; order Acanthuriformes; family Acanthuridae; genus Ctenochaetus; species Ctenochaetus hawaiiensis. The sequence continues at coordinate 25,597,100 of JAPZDY010000001.1, read as the reverse complement.
TTAATATTAAGTAAATAGGATCAGCATTGCTTTTTGAGCTGCATTTGTATAGTTTTAACTCTGTTGCATTGCAGCAAAATACACACATCCCAGTTTAAGCAAAACATTTTTCCTTATAATTCTTTCATTATTTAAAACAACATATTGCAGTAAAATTACAACAAATTTACAGAAAGGGAGTTTTTTTTGTAAATGTCGGGTCAATTCTGTGGAGGAACTTAACTGCTGATGCCTTAAAAAATCAGCGTTGATGAGCACATTTGAATCTTAGACGTCTTGGATTTAAGACATATTTTTAATGAGTGTTAATTATCACTTTGTCACAAGCGACAGCTGCAGTTTCCCAAGTGAATGCTGACTAATCTTCACTTTCAAACTCTGTCTTTGAAAGTAGGAATCTAATTTGTGCAAGGCTGGTCTGTAATAAATACATAAATAATGTCAGGGCTTGTGTCACGACGCTTGGTACAGAAGAAACCCCTAAACACTAAAATATCGTGACCAGTTGTGAAAGTTATATAAAGTAAAGTCTGCATGGAAAGTCATTACAGATGAACAGCTCTTGAAATGATCACAAAAAGTTGTCGTTTAAAGCTCGGAGCTTTAACTTATTCCCTTTGTCTGCCTTGCTCCTCTCAAACATCATAACCGCTCTTTGAAAAAAATGTCCTCATTTCCTCTCACACTGATTATTACCCATTTCAAGTAAATTATTTGAAATTTCAGCTGAAACTACAAATCAAGAACATTTTATCCGCGCTGTGCAAAATAGTCACAACAACCATGAGTGTTGCATCACTTTGTTTATTTGCTGTGACAGAGAAAAGGAAAAGTGCATCAATATTTATTCATTTCATGTGCTTTCCTCTGCAAACACTGTGAAAATCAGATCCAAGTGGAGCAACTGACTTGGTCATTTTATAGCTTCAGCTGCTGTTCAAATATAATTTAAAATCAAACTCTGAGTTATTAAAACTTGATGGTTCAGCAGTAATTAACAGATACCAACTCATTTACAATGATTCTTTTAATAAACATTTGTTCTATTAGTGTTTTAGTTGACAAACACTGAGAACTGTGTGCAACATTCCCATAGTACTAGCAGTATATTAGAAAATGCTGCTGCCGTACATAGTTAACATTGACACCTCGCATTAGATCTGCTCTAATTATCGTAACAGTCAGAGGATATTTATCACTCGGTCTTGGCGTTTTAAGTAAGGGGTTGCCAACTCTCTTGATCTTCTCAAGTTGTATCTTTTTCCAGTTTAATGTGTCACATAACATCATTTATCAACGTTGCACAGAAGAAGTTGTGCCTTTTTGCAGCTTTGCAGAATTTAGCAACTCTAAAAGTCCAAAATATGTTGAAAAACCTGAAGAACCCGGTGCTCAACTCAAGAAAGTAGTAAAAATGCATAACATTTCATAAGACTTAAGACTCGGATAAACAAAATGATGCATATTTGTAAATTAAAAGATTAAAAAATAATTTGAGAAACTGTTTATAATCTTGTTATTTCAGATTTCCATCAGATGCACAGATAAAAAAATTAATAAGACAAAGACCGAAGAAAAAAACCCCAGTGATTCAAATCCTTTTACATAATATAAGACACACCCGCAGTAATTGTGTTGTAATTACTGTTGTCAGACTTTGTGTTGCTGAGAAAAGTACACATGAACACAAACACGTTGTGTGTACATGTGTGCTTTTCCCAGGTGAGGCTCGTCTGCAGGATTTGCTGTGAAATAACTTTCGAATGGGGAAACACCCTGAGGCTCATTCCCGGGTTCATTGCATTTCACACACAGCCGCATCATGCTATGACTCCATCCCTTTCTTCCCAAATCCCTTCATCTCTTCATCACCCCTCCACCACCCTTTCATCATTTCCCGTCGCTCACTGTGATTAAAGGAGACAGTAATGGAAAATCGGATCAGGTCGCGGGAGGACATCTGACTTCACTCGTTTTCAGTCCTCGAGTCTTTCTCACTGAAATCCCTCGTGTCTCCGACCTCCGACCTTCGCCAGCCTCCATCTCTAATGTGACAAGACTGTAGAGGATTGATCAGCTCTCTTGGAATATTGTTGAGAGGCATCAGTCATTGTAATACGATAAAACAGTTTGATTAGATCCCGTTCTGTTGACTCGCAGGCCTAATTGTATTTGCGTCTCCCAGATTCATAAAGACACCAGATTTTGTCATTGATTTGCTCCCTCGACAACAGAAGTGACACTTGAAAGGTCAGTTGATTCCCTCATGAAGTAGTCATGCTTATAAAAGACACTCATACAAATCAGTGTAGTATGAATCCATACTAACAGCAAAACATTTTTTTCCTATGAGTGACTCCTTCTAAAACACCTCAGGGCCTTTTTTTCCTCGATAACAAGGTTTATGGTTTGTGGCTTTTCATAATCACTGGACAGTTTGTGCTTCAGAAAGTATGCAGAGCGTCAGCCGGGGATTTGATTCGGTGAAACGTTGTTAGTTTTTTTTGTGCCTGGAGAAAGCTTTAGGGTTGGCGCTGCAGCTGGTGCTCATCTGTGGAGGGAGAAATGCATGGAGGCTGCAGCAGCAGGTGTGTGCACACACACACCAACATACGAGCATGCATGCAAAACGCTGCCACACAAGGTCACTTATGGACTTGCTCTGTATGCATCACACCTGCATGCATCCACTAGAAAATGTATGTGCTCATGTGGCGTGATTTACAGATTCAGTTGTCATTTGGGCATGAAATATTTTTAGTGGCCCCTCAGTTAGCTTTAGTCTCTTTGTTTGCCACCAATCATATAAGGTTCATTTGCCTTTTTTTCAGTCAGTAAGCTTTTGTAACATGTTCAGTGTTTATAACCTGTTAGAGGAAAAGGCCGTTAATCAACTTGAACATTTTAAACTGCATTTAAAAGCTTGACAGGAGATTTACTGTGGTATACACAGATGTTTCTGTAAACATATATGGAAGAATATGTGATCCTGTGTATGAAGAATCACTCAAACACAGATGTAGTTTCTGCCACCAGAGGTCTCTTAATCAAAACGGTGAAAACGAGGATGTAATTTGACGACAGGATTTGTTTGTATTAAAGTTAAACAGCCTCATTTGCAGATGAAAACCATCTGACTGACTCAGGCAAAAAACTTTCACCCAGAAGTTAATCAAATAAAGTTTTCTTTATGTTCTGTTTAGTCATGTTTGCATATTTTCTTCCTCTCTAGTTGGCTGGTGACAGAACTAAACAAAATACAAAACAAATCTAGTTTGTTTTTGGATATTTTAATATGGAAATGTTCCATATCCGAAAGAATCTGATTATTATCTCTCATAATAGTCCTGTAATAATCTCTGTATGAGGTAAGGCTGCTTCCTGGAAATTACTGAGGCATTTATGCTTCAGGAAAACTTGGCTTCAAGTAGCTTGGCAATGAACCTGACTGACCAGAACATAATACCATTTATCATGGCAGAGATTTTTTTTTTTTATGCCTGCAGAATTGACATGAAGCTCCAACAAAAGCTTGGACAGAGAAGTAAAGCTGCTCCGTACTATCTAAACAACATGTTTGTTGTGTTGGCTGCAAAGCTCGTATCTATGGACCAAACAACTGAGCAAACAGGAGAATCACTGTGCAACGTGAAATGATGTACAAACAGCTTCAGAGGAGATAATGTCGGAGGCTGTCAGAAATAAGAAATAGGTATCCAAAAGGCAGTGTGTGCCGTATCTTTTTTTTTATTATTTCATATAATCAAAGCTGCCAGTGAGATAAAGAGGTGTCGAGCCTTTATTTGTGTAAACACAAGCAAGCACAGTGATGCTAATGGTGAACATGTTCCACTGTAGAAGATCTGCAGACGGGTGGATTTGAAGAATGTCAGGCCCTTAACGATAGTTTTGACATTAACATTTACTTTCCCCTTCAACTCTCAGCTCATCCAGAGGCAGAGGCACACCATGTGTTTGTGTCGGCGTTTGTCCTCGGTTGTTCGGTTTGACTTTGCTGTGACATCTCACCCTCTATTAGAGCTGGCAAGAGGATAAATGAGGCCAGAGGAGGCAGCGGCTTTTGATTATGGTCTCGTGTGACAGGAGGCACCACCCAGACCTGGACTCTGCATGCATGTGTTTCCAAGACCGAAATAGTTTCTCCACAAATATGCATGTTTTTCAGTTTTTATAGGGCTGCAAGTCAGTGACCGTCATCTGCCATGGCCTCATGCTATCATGTCATCAGCTTAATTGTTCTTTCCATGTGCTGTGTTTTGCATGCGGGAAATCTCTGCCCCCTGTAAAACTTCCTCACATCATAGAGGAGATTTATAACCACAGACAGCAGGAGTGTTTTTTATCTTGTGACTGAAACGGGCAAAAATAGAAATACACATAAAGAACTTTAGATATGCTGGATTTCACCTTGCAGTTCCACTTTTTTCTTTCTTCTTTTCCAGCAAGAAAAAAAAAAGTAAGACATTGATTGTGTATCACATCAACACAGCTCTGTGGCTCACACTTCTCTAAGAAAAAAGCCAAGAAAAAACAGAACTTAACAATAGAAAAAACATGAGCTGCGTCGATTAACATATCAGTTGAAGATGCTGCAGAGGGATTTTTTTTCTCTCAACTGTGTTTAAAGTGTTTTTTTTTCCAGCTGGGGACAGAAATAGTTTTTGATTGATTCGTGGAAAAACTGCTGATTTGATCAGATCTGGTGAATACTTCACTCTGTTTTTACTTCCTGCTCTTCCTCCAGTGTCACCGAGCAGTTATTTTCTGTCCAGAAATAAAAATAAACTTTCCATAGAGCTATTAAAAGAACACTAATCAGATAAGAGGCAACACCCGCCGGCACACACCTTTCCCCCTTTTTTTATAGGTGTTATCTCCACCAGTGGGTTGCAAGGTGTGTGTCTGTGTCTGATTCCTGTCTACGCCTTCTCTTCTGTCTGCATTCATCTGTAAAGACTCAACAGTCTGCCATGTATTTCAGATAGAGACATACTTGCATCAGGAACATGTGTGACTGTGTGTGTGTGTGTGTCTGTTTTGTTACATCGAGTCTCAGTGTTTTGTTTTGACAGAGTTGTCGTGTTTGTCTGTTCCATGTCACTTCGTCTGCCTCGGGGAAGGGAGCCTTGTCCCGTTTTCACAGCTGTTTGAGTGGGCAGCAGCTTCTGACTGGCATTACTCATTTAGTCAAACTGTAAAACTTTGATTCTTTCATCCTCAGTGACGACGGACGCAGTTATGATCACCACGCTGCTAATTTGGTGTCACTTCATGAGGAAATTTTGATTAAAGCAATGGATTTTTATGACTTCCTGCTAGATTAAAATGACTCTGCTGTCCTGAAAATGCCCATTATTGAAATGATTGCTGATAAACTTTGTGGAAATGCTTTATTCATATATAGCCCTAAAAATTTAATATACCCATTTTTGGTCACAACTAGAATGTAATAGACTCTTAAATTTTTACGGTCTCAAATATTTAAGACAAATTAACCTTCTGTCAGTCAAGTGTTACAAAAATTTACCTACCAAAACTTTATCTAAGACTTTATTTAAGATTTATTATCTGCAGGCACTTTAATAAAACATGAGCATTATGTTTCCTTTTTTGGAAACAAAAAAAACTATGTTTTAACAAGAGCATAGCTTTGAAAATAATTCAGTTTACATGAAAATGACACCCAGTGATCAACGAACCAGACTGCCGGACTTCTCTGATGAGAACTGACATAGTTAGCACATTTTAAAGTAAAATAATACAGCAGGAATGTTTTGAACATATTGTGAATAAGTTGAAGCCTCAAAGCTTCTTTCAAAAGAATTGGAAATCAACATCAAGAACCCTTAAAGCTTTTTTCATGTTTGCTTATTCTGTTTAAACCCTGTATTTTTGCACAGTTTAGACTGCACCAATACCTTTTGCATTATACTATTTGTAGCTGTTTGGTTTATTTGAAAACCTCAATAGAAGCTAAAATGTAAAAAAAACAAAATTACATTCACTGCAGCTCTATAATACAGCATGGAACACAAGCGAAGGATCAAATACGAAGTTTTATATTTGTTTACCATGTTTTCATTACACTTCCAGCAGAAGATTGAGTAGTAAACATATACGCTTGAAAGCTCTGCTCTCCTGAAATGAAAACGCTGCACAGAGGAAGGACCTTGAACTTTTCAATATGCCGTAACTAAACGATCAAGTGAGCTTTTCTTTTTCAACATTTCATGGACAATCTCAGGCCGCTGTTCTTACTCAGTTCTCGTAATATTACAGCCATCAGAGTGAATCCACAAACACGTCCGAAGATTAAACTCTCCTTCCATGACGCTGCTTTAACAGGACGTTATGTTTTCCTCACGACTAGAAAAGCAAGCATCAAACATCTCTCTCTCTCTTCCTGCTCAAGCTGTTTGTTTTGGACAGGATTAAGTCAAGCTGTTATCTTTGGAAGAGCAGGATGGGTAATTATTGCAGTTCGAGCTCCACTTGCCCTCAGAGTAAACCCTGATTGCCCAAGAGCTATTGTTTAACTGTATAAAGCTAACAGGACTTTGGCCAAGCTAACAAAGCAGAAAAATGTCTTTCATATTTGGATTCTGTAGCTCCAGCAATCTTACATTAGGTCTTCACACAGTAGATGTCTGCTGTACGTCCAAAGCTGTGTATTTTAACTTTTGACTCTTCCCAGCAAGCTAAATATACACTGACTGAAACAGCTGCTTTCCATAGCTTTTTGACCATTTTTATCTGTACAATGGATGGAGGATAGTCGTCTTTCCCCACAGTATGTCTCCATTCAGCTTATTCCTGGCTAACAGTTAAGCTTCAAGTAAAGTAATCTGCTCAGAATCCCTTTAGGAATCCTGGGTTTTGTTTTAACAAGCTCACAGTAAGACACACACATGACCTTTCTGTGGCCCTTTTTAGGAGTTCGCTGGAGTCGGTGAAAGTCTTTGTTAAAGCTTCTTTTACTAAGCCACGGGCTAGAGAGATGATACCAGCCCCAAAGAACTGGCTTCAGCGGTTTTTTGGCTCTTCTCCCTCCTTTCTATATTTCCTTTCTTGTTTTCATTTATCCATCTTTTGCAAATCTGCATTTCTTTTGTTGTTTTTCTGTCTCGGTTGGATTCCTCTTTGATTAGAAAGTGGTGTTTTTGTTCCACGAAAAACACATTAGTCTGTTTGAGACCTTTAAGATGATTCATTTGAACATCTGTGATTCTCTGGATTTTAAAATAAAGGAAATGTGGACTTGCTCTTATCATCCATATGTTTACAAAGGGAGATATTTACTCCTGGATTTAGAATTTGATGAGGATTTATGTTTTCTAACAGAAATTACAGTCTACATTATTGTGGTCAGACTGACAATTTGAAGATATCTTACTTGACTATATTTTTAAAGATAAATTAACAAGCTGTGTGTGTTGAAATTAGGGCTGGGCGATTTGGCCTCAAAAAAAAATCTCCGATTTTTTAAAGAAAAATTCAAGTTTCGATTCGATTTTCG
>JAPZDY010000001.1:25548887-25566370 GCA_029783645.1 Ctenochaetus hawaiiensis | reverse complement strand
CTCTTTATGCAGCTCAGTCAGAGATTATTAGGGCAGTGATACATTTTTTATTACGTTAGCTGCGTCTTCCAGCACACACAGCACATAAGAAACATATACTTCGAGGTTAAATCGCTGACTGTCAGCTCTAATTTAAGCATGTTTACATTTGCATCAGATCAAAAGTGGATCCATCCCTTATTTTCTCAGTGGATGTAAAGCAATAAGGCACGATCATATAAACTTCCACATATACAGTTTGTTTATGTTTTCATTTATGTTCTCATAAGCTGTCAGATCTTCCTTTAGAGTTTTAAAGCACTTATGTTCACGACAGAATTGATACAGCGCCAAGTTTAAAGGTTGACTAACACCGCTTATGTTCATGTAAGCTTTTAATGTAAGACATTATACCCCCTTTGCTAATTAATCATGATGGACATCTCTGCCTCTCTGTGTTTTTCCTGCAGAAATTAGTTTCTAGCTGATACACAGACACATTGTGATACATCCTGTTCCCCCTATTTTGACAAACCAGACGCAATAAAAGAAACTGTCTATCACCCTGAATATGAGCTACAGGCAAATGTGGGTGGAATAAAAGATGCATGTTGATGTTTTTGTCGAGGCACACCTTCAGTTTGAATAACAAGAAAATCAAACATGGCTGGCAGCCCAGTCCAGAGGGGACAGATCGGTCTCCACGGAGCTGCAGCGACGGAGACGTCTTTTGGTCGGCGCTGGTGCTAACACACGGGAAATGCCTCTTTGAAGTAGCCAAGAATGTGTTTGGCAGCAATCAATGGATGTTGCTAAATTGAGTTCCTGACTTCCAGATGTGACAAAATGCTTCAGAGGGTTCATAATGATAAAATAACCGAGTTTGATGTCTTTTTTTTTTTTCATTTTGTGCACAGTCCAAGTGCCCGGACCTGCTCCTAACCTGCAGGCAGCGTCGAACACGCCGACCTCGGTGTCTCTGAGCTGGGACAAACCCCTCACCGGCAACGGAGAGATCCTCACCTACAAGCTGTACTACACAGATAAAAGCGTTGGCAACGAGGAGGTAGGACGAGGTTTTCACTCACTCAGCTCACAGTTAAAGAGCTCACCGGCTCCGACAACACGACATTAGATTGAAGTTGTAAAAGCAGAAAGTGTTTTTATAACCTGACCATTATGAAAAAAAAGTCTTTATCTTTAACTGTAGATCACCTTTCAAAATAAAGTTACATGGTGAGAACGAAGGATTCAAAAACAAGATAAAATGCTTAACGTGAAAAGACATTAAGCTGGATAAAATAAAACTTAATCATCAAGAATTAAATAAAAAAGATAAACTGAGTAAAATCTAAAAATGCTTACAGATAAATCTACATTTTTTAATAGGAGATTTGAACATTTCCTGCATTTTAATGCCTCCCTGTGTTTGCCTTCATTTTATTGATGATATATTATTCAAATCACTTGAAATGAATTATTCTACTACTATACTATTCACACTTGTACGAGGAGAAGCACCGGGTGTAGCTGACGTCTGGTTTTTTTCAGGCTTCATTAGATACAATAAAAAAAAATATGACTGCACAGTCTAATGTGAATTTTGATGAGCTAAGGAGTTTCTAATCATTCGCCAAAAGACTCCTTGTGTCGCTTTTTTTGGCCTCAGTCTTGATTATACATCTCACATAAAAGTACATATTGTGCAAAATGACGGCAGATGTGATTCAGTCGGTGCTTCTCTGCAGGTTGAACTCAGTCACGAGAGTCGAGCTGGTTACATATAAAGTCAGCCGCAGCAGCAGCAGCAGCAGCAGCAGCAGTGCTAAAGCCAGTGAGGCATTAAAAAGCCTTTAATATGATAATGGATGAAACGTCAGCCTGTGCACTGAGTAATGATGCCTCAGCTCCCTGGAGAAGAAAGCCAGAGATGAGGTGAAAAAGGCGAGAGATGAAGAGAGGGATGAAAAAGAAAAGATAGAAGAGGTGAAGGTAGGGGACAGAGCAGAGATAAAGTTAGAAAGACGCAGTGCCGAAAGGACATGAAATATTAAAGGACAGGGGGGAAGTCAGGGACAACCTGTGATGCACCTGAAAGGGTGACGTGGTGACAGACGACCATCTGACCCGAGTTCAGAGGTTGTAATTGGATCGTTTCAGGAGCAAGATTAGATTTCCACCAAGTCTCCACTTTTCACTCAAAATGTCAAAAGCGAAGAGCTGAATGCAAATTGCCTCGAAGTAATTGGGCGTGTGCCAGCGCGACCAATTTGTAAAGCAAAACGTCGTAATCGCAGAAAGCATAATTTGTGTTTCAGTGGAAGATGACAGTTTTACAGGGAAACACAAATAGACATGTTAGTGGGGTGAAATGATGACGGCTGGCGTCGCGTGCTGCAGCTTCGCCATGTCCCAGAGATTGCTAGGTTTGTAAATCTATTGGAACCGTCTTATTTACAGCATGTTTGAGCCTGTTTCAGACATGAATGCTAAACTGACGAAAACAAGAGAGTTTCTGCATCTGTCAGCTGTTAGTCTGTAGTGAAATACTCATCTTCATCGTTTGCATGAAACTTTTGGGGGAATTGAACATTTTCCTTTTTCTTATAACATCATAAAATTTGTGTTTTTTTCGTTTTGTCTTTACACATTAAATTGTGAATGAAATATACTTTTATCTTCTTGTTCAGATCAGAAGAAGATTTATATTTGTCACATGAAAAGGTTTTGATTTGCAAGCTGCAGTCATTAATGGTGTCTTTGTTCTGGAGGATAATGTTTCCCCTCTTCTCTCCCTCTCCGTCAGGACATCGACGTAGACAGTCAGTCGTACACCATGACGGGGCTGAAGAAGAACACTGAGTACAGTTTCCGTGTGGTGGCCAACAACAAGCACGGCCCGGGCGTCTCCACTGAGGACATCGTTGTTCGGACCCTGTCTGACGGTCAGTCTGCTGATAAGAAGATATCCTACCAAGACCACTTCTTTTAGTTTATGACGTTACCTAATTTATTTCAACATCGATATGTCTGTCAAATGTTAGAGAAGGAAAATAGTCGTCAACAATCTGCTGAGCCGAGCTGCAGCTTACAGTTACAGTTTACAGTAATATGCTGATGAGCGTTTTGTCTAAAAAAAGCCTGAAATGTGAAAAAAATCACAGTTTTTCAGAGTTGTCACAAGCTTAAAACACTGAATTTATAAACACATGCAAAGGAAGGTAGTAAAATTTCTGTTGAAGTGAATTATTTTCATGACTTTTTTCGTTGGGAACAAACGGAGCGTTGCACAGTGATTTGAATAGTACTGTGCAAAGATCCGCTAATCTTTTCAGCTCTACAGTAGATCATATTTTTGGGTTTTTTGGTTGTTTTATTCACCAAATAAAACAAGTGGTGTGTTTTCTGTCTTCACAGTACCCAGTGCTCCTCCTCAAAACCTCACCCTGGAGGTCCAGAACTCAAAGGTGAGACTTTCTGCAGCAGCCTTGACTAAACTCAACTGAACTGCTCTACATTTGACTGCCATCTCATTGAAAACACGAAGGCTCTCATGTTTACTGCTCTCACCTTCTCAGATGCATCATACAGTACAAATGACAAATGCGCTTGAACTGCCTGCAGCTCGGCTGTTTTCTGTACAGTGATTTTAGCCGCTTCACCAAATCCAAAAATGCTCACTTACTTACAGTCAGAAGCAGTTGAACAAGCACGTAGCCTGGAGGCCAGAACACCGTTGTTTCTCTGTGTGATTAGCTGCGTCAGAGGCCTGCAGCCCCAGCTGGTAAAGAGGGTGTGTGAACCCTCATCGATCGTCTCATCGGCAGGAGACTCGCCTGTCAGATGATTTTATCCTCCGTATCACTCTCCCTCTGTATAGTACCTGGCAAAGAAGCCTGCAGCTCAGACGTAAATGGATCCAAAACCATATAAGCCTGGGAGATACAGACACACTGAAACCGAATTTAAAAAGGTTAAGTGTTCGAGCTCTGGATGACTTGGTCAAAATAAGTGTACACAGCTTTAATATCGTACTATTTCAACATGCACATTGAAATACAAACTTAGCAACCAAATAAGCAAACTTAACAGATGTGTCCACATGTTTTTCAACCTATAAACTGCCAAATTAATACTTAATTGGATAATTAGTGCTAAACTAAGCTTGTAACAGCCATTGCACCCTGTTGGTTAACATGTTTTTTTGGTTGACAGTATAAATAGAGTGAATTTAAAATGGATTAAAGTGTGTAAAAGTGAGATTTCTTTTATCTAGATTACATTTCGCTCTGGATCAGAGATGACTGGATCGGATTTCTCACCGTCCAGGCGACATTTCCTGCTGTCTCACGCTCTTTCTTTTTTAAAGTTCTATTGTTAAATCAGATTTTTTACAGCTAAACATTATTGTAGTTGTTGCTTGACATTCTCTATTAGATAAGGCTGCTGAGGTGGCTGCAGGCTGCACAACAGGCTCCTGATTAAAACAGGAAATCGGCCTGGGCTGCCTATCTGTTTAGCCATTTGATCTTCAAACAGAGAGCTGTAGGCCTGGTAATTGTATATTTCCACCGGAGTGTGGATTAAATTTGATAAAACATGTTTCTCACTCGTGACACATGAGACAGCAAGCGCAAACAGAGAGCAGCAAAAAGAGGAGATTCAGAAAACCTCAGGATGCGTGAGTCGACTACAAAAGCAGCAGCAGCGGCAGCAGCCAGAGCTTTTAGCCCTTTGCTGGTCGATGCAGAGTGAAGAGAGCATCGTCAAAGCGAACTGGTAGACAATCCTATCACACACTCCCAGCTTGAGTGAGAACTGGCCACCCATGCTGAGGGATACTCAGCTGAGATTTGTGCAGAGAAAACACTCTCATGCTAATGTTAAGAGCGAAATGAAGAGGAGACACTCTGTGGTAGGGACAGAAACTGTAACTGGGTTGGGTTTTTTTTTTTTTTTTTTTTTTTTGAATGGATGGTGCACATTCAGCTGTCCCACCCCAATTAAGCGCAGACAAACCAATTTAAACCGACATCTGGCACACTTTGCTCCTAAATTTGATTCAAATTAGTCATCTATTTTTTTTTTAATGTGTTGTCATTGTGTTTAACGCTGAATGTAAACAGTCATTAAGTCAATAATTCTGGTACAAGCATATAGATACAAAGTATTTATGCAATTAGCTGTTTGAAAGGCCCAGCCGAACGGAACCAGGAAAAAAAAAAAAGTCATAATTAACATGCTTGTCATATTCAGTCTCCTCTTTGTGCCCCGTCAAGCAGAACCTCACATCTATTACCTGCAAGGCAACCTGAAAATCATGTTTTGTGATCTTATTTTGCACCTTTTTTTCCCCCATTTGCCATCTGCCATCTCACCTTCCCCTGTGATTTTACAGACGTCAATTAAACAGGTTTTCGTGATTAGGGAAAAGACGGGAGAAAAGCAACACACATAACGAGTCGGGACCGATAGTGTAATAAGAAAAAATGGAATAATTGAACACACTTAACACAAATTTAATTTGCGCAATTCCCTTGACTAGCTGAGAAATAGCAGTGTGTGTGTGTATGTACATGTGAGTGTGTGTGTGTGCCCTCTGTGTGTATTCAGGCTTTGGTGCATCAGTGTGACAGTGGGGAAGCGTTAATTAACTCTTCTCCCACGCTGGGCCCCCCCCGTGCACCTGTCTCTTCAAACACACACACACAAAAACTCAGATGCATGAATCCCACAACAGTGCAGCGTGAGCCCGCCGCTGAAGGTCTCGCATTCATCTCAACGCCTCAGAGACTCTGCGGGGTTCACCTGTCCTCACACCCACCTGAGCACCCCCGCTCACCGGGACACATTCCTCTATTATTCATGTGTGTTTTTCATTCCTAAACGCGTTAACCTGCACTGCGTTCAGGCTCAGAGGGGGGGGCCTGTTGTCAGCGGTTGGGAGGGGGGGGGNNNCCCATTTCCACCACAATCCGGAGGAGGGGAGGGGCAGGTGACACCGTCTGCAGAGTGAACCTGCGGAGTTACGTTAACACAAACACTCGTGCCAAAGTGCGTGGGAAGGTGTGATGCTACCTGCTAAATCATGAGGTCACCTTTGTAACTGCCAGCTTAAGTTGTGTGTGTGTATGTGTTTGTGTTTGATCTGCATTTTATTCCCCCCCCCCTCAGAGCATCATGCTACGGTGGCAGCCCCCGCCCCTGAACGGCCAAAATGGGGAGATCACAGGTTACAAGATCCGATACCGGAAAGGATCCCGGAGGAGTGAAGCCGCTGAGACCACCGCAGGCACCCAGCTTTTCAAGCTCATCACCGGTAAAGTGCACTGACTCAGCAGTTCAGCTCAGCTTCAAGAGTCAGAGTCAAAACTACCTGCTGTGTCATCAGATGGATTACACGACTAATTCTGTGACAGAATTTTGTGTATTCAGCTTTTTGGTCGACCCAAAGTCCCAACTGTGAGCTTTGTTGTCTTCCATTGCATTTTCTCAGACTTTCTGATGATCCTGCAAGTGGGTGCAAATGTGAAGCATTTAAAGTTTAGACCCAGGAATTCACATCCAATTTATATCCTCATCCAGCAGAGATGGATTGTAGTTCACACCAAAAATTAAAATTTTATTTTTAAATGCAATTTGAGTCAAAACTTGTGGTCAAATCTTGCTTCACTAATCATATTTGTTTTTTATCTTGTGGGTAAACTTTGATTCCCTGTTAAAACAGTTGGTTAGATGGATCATTGATTGCTGCTAAATAGAGCAGAAAACACTCATAATATATTTGCCTGCAGCATCAGAAAATTAATATTGTCCTTGTTTGAACACTGCACGGATACAATTTACTGAAATAATAAACCTGTCTTCTATGTTGAATCATAGAAATGCTGACATTTATCACCACACTACAAATCCAGATAAGTGCATCTCTGACGTCCTCTAATGTGTGTGTGTGTGTGTCCACTGTGTCCTCTTTATGTCCTGATGTGGACACACACTCATGTTTTCAAGCTTTTCACTCGGATCACTGAGGGTTTGTTTTGATGCTTAGTGGGGTTAATGGAAAATGTGGGCATTGAAGATAATCCAGATATTTAAAAAATGAAATATATATTTATATCAAAACATCACATTAACTCCTTAACGCTTTCTGTTTCTATGCATTCGCGCTTTCTTACCGTAGGAGGCATTGATGTGACTTAATACTGGTAGTCACTTGCCATAAAGTGGAACATTTATTAAGTGTAATTATTATTTTTTTACTCTTTCGTACAGCTGTGGTTACAGACTCTCTTCCCACCTCCCTACACTTGAGCTTTAAAGTAATTAATTTGCCAAAAAAGATACAAAACACACAAAAAAACACAATTAAAAAAAGAAATTGACTGATTATTTTTCTTCACATTTTTTAATAAAAGTTGTGATAATGTGTTGTGATAATATCATTATTGTTACTATTTTAAGCACAATAATCTGATGTCCTTACAACCCCGATGCTGTGTGTGTGAATAAGTTTATTGAAATAGTGACAGCACTGTGAGTGATTTATGCCTCCGACTCTAAACACAACTCGTCATCTACTTCAGCATCGATTTCAGTCCATCAAAGGTCTCCGACTCTTTTATGATTAATTTCAGTATGATGGTTGATTATAATTTTCAAATATCCAGAAAGAAAACTTTAATGTTTGTCCATGAAACTGATGTTTCTTTTTTTTTTTGATGCTTCAGAAGAGTCCGACTTTAAAACTTTAATGTCGTCCATCTCCATTTTATCTCTGCTGGATGTTTCTTAGATACTGTCGGTTTCGTCTGACATGCTGCAATATTTAAAATCTTGATCTTGAGACCGAAAATGTGTCTGGAGTTGTTTGGAGTCGGTCCTGCTCTTAACTCGGTTAATTTAGTCAACATGTGAACTTCTTCTGAATACTTTGTGATGGAGTTACATGTCTTACTGTACCCTGACGTTACCCGCTGCTCTGCTCCCACCAAAATATGCACAATATCACCAGAGACACACAGCAATAGTGATTAATATTAGATGTTGTCTCAGCAGCTTTCAAGTGGCCCGGCCTCACGCTGTGCGCTGCATCAAAGAGAATATACACTTAAAAGTTGATTTTTGAGAACATTCTGGGGGGTGAAACAGAGGGGTGTTTGTTGGTTCAAAAGCGTTAAGAAGGAGATGTTGTAGCCTTGGAGGCACGGATAGTTAGGCAGTCTTCAGAAGAAACGCCCAAGGGCGGCCCAGAATGGCTGGTGCACAGAGAAAAGACTACAGGATTAGCATGTAGCGTGCAAATGGGACAATATGACGATGATGAAAAATTTTACAGCAAATTAATACAGCAGCACATCATTTGTCAGCGGGCGTCCCCCTCTTTTCTGAATACCAAAGCCGGCACCCAGCGGTGAATCGGCTCTTTCTGAAGGAGACATGACTTTAAAACATGAACAGATTCAGACCCCAGAAGTTTTTTTTTTTTTTTCTGCTCTTTTTAGTCCCTTAGTTTTGTACTTTATGCACTAGCTGCCTTTGCACACTTTTCCTTTTAACACTTTTTTAAAAGGCAAACTAATCCTTACCCACCAAAAAGATATTAGTTAAAAGTGAAAATAAATTTGAATCACGTCCTTAATATCGAGCGAATAAAAACCTTAATTGCACCGCAGAAACCTTCTGTTGATCTTTCCTTGAGGCGAGCGTATAGATTTTCTCCTTAAAGTGTGAAGAAAAGTATTGGATATCTGTTTAAGATATTTGTGCTTCCAAAATATTTATTGTGTCTGCAGCTTTAAACCCCGAATGACCAGCCGAGCGGAGAGTGTCAGTAAATTCTGAAATAAAACCGGGTTTAATGAAGAGAGAGAAGTTTTAGTGAAAGAGGTTTTATCGCTGTTTCAGAGTTGGTTCGGCTCAGTTTAAAGCTTTGAATCTGATCTGTGATCTGTGTTGCCTGTCCAGGTCTGGAGCGAGGAACCGAGTACTCCTTCAGAGTGTCGGCCATGACGGTGAACGGCACGGGCCCGGCCACCGAGTGGACCACGGCAGAGACGTTTGAGAGCGACCTGGACGGTAAAATCACCTGCTTTTACTCAGATCATACAGAAGCAGCTTTGAGTTAGGGTTTCTAGTCTTCTTCTGCTGCAGAGCAATCAACCTTTCTTAGCATTTGGTTCACAGAAACTGGCGTTAGAAATCTCTTTTCCCTCACCAGAATCACGCGTGCCGGACCAGCCCAGCTCTCTCCACGTCCGCCCGCTGGTCAACAGCATCGTGGTGAGCTGGACGCCGCCGGAGAACCAGGACATCGTGGTGCGAGGTTATTCCATCGGCTACGGCATCGGCAGCCCCCATGCTCAGACCATCAAGGTGGACTACAAGCAGCGCTACTACACCATCGAGAACCTCGGTAAGAGAAAACCGCTTGTGAAGGAAATCTTATGAGATGATAAACTTGTTAATGACAGAGACCAGGATGTCTCACAAGGAAGAATTTATTAAAGTTTGTTCCAGAAGAATGAACATAAGCATTATAAGTGAGAATACTGTGCAGTGATGGACCAACTCTGAAGGTGTAACACTAACCAGACTCAAAAGACCCACAATGTGTCCAAATAAGGTTTTTCTTCTTTCATCCAAACATATGTGAGGAGTCTGTTGTTGGGTATTAAAGCCAAATAAAGCTAAAATTATCTAATGATGTAAAACAATTATTGTGTAAACTCATTCTTACTTCTATAACAGCACTAAGGAGCTAAGAGTTGGCACTAAGGAAGCGCTGATTAACATTAACGTGATTTTCTTACTTAAAAATCTCAAGCATGCTTTATCTGAAACTATTCTTATAAAAACATTTTAATGAGCATACAAACACACACACACACACACACACAGACGTTGTGAAGCAATTCATCTGCACCTCATAGTGAGTATTTAGAGAATTAATGAGCTCCTCTCACCACACGCCTGAGCCGCTAATTACACAGATTAGCCTGATGGGGACTCAATAATTAAAGGTCAAAATGTTTAAATATACAAACTTGTTTTGATGGTTTAAATTCTTGCTGTCATTAAAGTAAATAAAATATCAACAGTAAGTTCTGCCTCACTAAAATCTTTTTGATTGGTGCCAATTTCCTGCGTAGGATTCATCTGATCTCTGAAAAAAAAAAAAACGCTTATTATCGCCAACATTAAGTCAAAAACTTTAAAGTGATTAGATTAAACTATTTCCTAATAAAACTCAAGAAAACATTGTTATGATGGTTTAATTTCAGTAATGAGCAGGGATTTTTCTCTGTGAAAAAACCAGAGACACAATTAAAGATTTAAATCTTTTTTTGTCCTTCTGTATCCATTTCTGAGGTCGAACTCTGTTGGTGGTCTTTATTAATGGCGTATTTAATCCCATCAAAAATACTACAGTAATCAAAGCCTCAGGAAGGGGGTCTGGAAGGATTACGAGTAGAAAAAAAAAAAGAAATTGTGCAGAAATGGAAAGATTTTGGGGAAAGAATTGTCGCAAAATATCTATAGATGCATAATTGAAGCTTTCATTACAATCACAGTAAGAGGAATGATTTTATTCAAATACTCATACGGGCTAATATCGCAATTATGAGCCGAGTGTCTCGAGAGTTTCGGCGTGATTAGATGGCTGCTTCAGTTTATCTCTCTCGTCCATTTTCTCTCACTACGCTCTGTCTGAACCTCTCCCTCTGTCTCTGTCTCAGACCCCAGCTCCCACTATGTGATCACACTGAAGGCCTTCAACAACGTTGGCGAGGGGATTCCTGTGTATGAGAGCGCCATCACCAGACCGCAGTCAGGTATGATAAACGCACAAATCTGCCACCGACTCACCTGAAAGACGAACGTTTGATCTCGTCTGTTTTGAGTCACCGTAGAGTTGCATTTAAGCCGGTCGTCTGTGTCGTCTTCGGCTCTTGTCACTTCAGGAATCGTGTACAGTAATGTTTGATGTACTCACACTGTACAGCTGCAGTCACGCTGCCACAGAAAAAAAAAAAAAAAAAAAGACTGCGGCTGACATTTATCTTCGCTCGCTCTCTCTCTAACCTGAGATCATTATCAGGCAGAGTGTGTCTGGACTCCAAATTATCAAGAAGATAACAGGTCATTGGGGTGCCTCGTCGCTCTTATTAACTCTCCTCTTAATGGCCCCCAGTACACCGGAGTCTCTTTTTAATCAAATGGCGAAAACCTTAAGATTTTACCTTTAGATTACCAGTTACCCTGACGTGAGGATTCCTGCTGGATCGGAACAACTGGGGAAGGATATTTTGTACGAATACGTCAGGTGCAGGAAATTGAAGAAAAAAAAGCAGATTGACTTATAGCTCAACTTCTTCATTAGTTTTAACAAGCAACAATTCAACCTTCCTGGGTTTACACTTTATTTAAAGTACTTTAGAAAGGCCCAGCATGACCTGTAGCATGGCAGATGTTATCGATCTGTTTTGGCCCTTCAATGATTTATCAGTATCAGTGTGTGGGGGTCAATCAATAAGTGAGGAAAAGTAGCAATAAGATGCCGGTCTGGCCAAAGAAACTGTATGTTTGAAGCTATTTGGAAACAGTCGCCGTTACAGTTTGATGTTTATGTATTGGATAGAAAAAAACTGCCGTCTAGAAGAAAGCTTTAATTGATATCAATAATTGCTCCTAAAATCCAGTTTCAGTTATCGTTTTCTCTTCTGTGATGCAGTTATCTTTGCATACCGTATGCATCGCAACGACAAGAATATGAAAAACCAAGTTTAAACTGCCAACCAGACAATCCATAATTCCTTAAGCCTCAGATCACAACCCTGTTAACGATTAGAAGAAGAACTGAAGTCTCAGAGCTCGACAAATGATCTTAAAGTGCGAATCACTGCCTCTTTAACTGCATGATGGCAGAGCTCATGCGGTTTATGTGACAGTGTTAGAAGACAACCCGCCCGTGCTCCCTGGGGTGTCCCAGAATGTGGGCTGCACCCGCCTCCTCTCCCATCCAGCCACCCACCTCCCCGCTCAGCCTTGATCACTCCGGTTTGTCTCTGCCACAGCACTATTGCACCGCCGAGCTCGGGAGGGGTGGGATGCTGGATGACATGAGTCACGTCAACATGCTTCGAGGGGGGGGGTGGCAGTCTAAGTGCGCACACACACACACACCCGCACTCACTGTCATACTGTACACTTCTCTCTATGAAGCTCTCGCTTCCTCACATTCCCACATCCTCACCGACACACACACACAGAGTGCTGCACACACTCAGACCCCCTGTGGTGGCTTTGGCAACCCTTCGTCAGATCCAAACGTTTCCTCTCAAAGCAGAACCAAAGCCCACCACCATCGTCTGCTGCTGAATCCTCTGGGGCGCGTTCCGTTCCTGCCAGTTTGTTCAAGTCGGGATGAAAAAGACGAGCTGACCTACATAGTACTTTTACTTTTGGAAAAAAAAAAAAAACACTAAGGAAAAAACTTGGTGAACTTAGACAGAGAGAGTGCTAGGTTAAATATGTTATAATAATACGACATCTTATCTGAAGAGCAGGAAATGAGGGATTGCACCCCCATGTGAAAAAATAAAGAAAAGAAAAGAAGAGAAAAGAAAAAACTTCCAAGGGCAAGTCAGTCTCCTTCCTGCAGTGTTTTCTACTAACACTGAAAAGTTTTCTCTCCAAGCTGGTAAAGAAATGCAGCTTGCATGCCACTCTAAAACCTCAGTGCCTCTCCACAACCCCACAACCACATGAATGCTTGGATCTTCATCATGCGCACACACACACACGCAGACTTTGACTCAGTCTTGGGAATATAATGAGGGCAGTGCTGCACAAAGAGGTGTCAAATGGAGCGAGGCGGAGGGAGGAGGACCAACAAGTGGTCGAGGAGGAGTGTCATCGCGGGTGACTGACCAAAGCTTTTTTCTTCCATCTCAACTAAAACCAAAGACAGAGAAAGTAGCAGCCAGAAGACCATCTTGAAGTGTTTATCCTTCAGCGTGCCGGCCAAAAGCTGCTCGTTTGTGCCGCTCCTCCCCCTCACATAGACCCACAGACTTACTCACTGGGCTGTAGGTGCATCTTACACACAAACTTACTTACGTGCTCTTCGTGCAAGCTCATGTACACGCTCTCTGTCTTACATAAACAGATAATTAAACAACAGGTTGTTCTTATGTAACGTGCTGAATACCATTTGTCTTATTCATGAGGTGAACTAAGCTTCGAATGAGGCTTTTAAAGGTAAATCACACGAAATTTCAAGATGTTCAGTTACAGCTTGTATAGGTTGATATAACAATATTTACAGTGATTTACGCTAAAACTTAGTCGAACATTGTTATTCTGTTTCTACCCAGCTAGCCTTGCCTTCATTAACTGCTTGTTGCAGCATTGCAGGTCATGTCAAATTAGCAAGCAACGTGGCGTTTGTATTGGTATTAATTTGGAAAAAAAGTTTGTTTCTTGCTTATGAGCAGTCCCTTAAAATAAATTTCAAAATTACCATGTCACGGTACACACTTACATACTGATGTCAGGATATAAAATGACACAAACTGAAGAAGATTTTATGACATTAAGCAGTGTGTAGAACTAGACTCAAGACATGATTGATAGTCATATGATTCGTATGTGTTTTAATGCATGCAAGCAGCCTGGTTTATTTAAAGGAGAATATCAAACGCTGATAAAAAGTGCTGTAATTGTGTCAAAGTTCGCCAAAAAGCTCTTTTCAAATGCAACAGATGTGCCATAGGACACAGAAATTAAGATTACATTTTTAAAAAGTGTCTAAATAGTTTATAGTGATGCACAGCAAGGATATAAAGAGAATACTGATGGAAGTAAAGACATCATATAGGACGTGCTGCATTGGCAAGTGCTAATTAAAACATGCCAAGCAGATGAACACGACACACAACATGAAAAGCAATAAAATGGATTCAGGATTAGAACGTTATTTTGCTCGTGTTCTCATGATAGACGTGAAGCATGTCAATCGTTACTAAGTATTGATTCAAGGTCTATGTAAAGTAGGAGAGACCAAGGTGGAGCTTTTCAGCAAACACCTTAGAGCCTCAGAGGAGAAGCAGCACTCAGCAGAGAAACATCCAACCACGGCCACCTCTTGACCGTGACACTCTTCTCCGCCTGCAGACTCTGTAACTTAAAGCTTTCTACTGTTTTCAAGGACATGGTGCACCTTGTTGGCGTTACTCTGAAAAGCGGGAAGCGTTCCCATGCGTTCATTGTCCTTCTGTTTATCCGCTTTGCATTAAAGAAAACTCCATGATTGTAAACATTTTCGAACACATTTCAGTGTTGCTTCTCTCTGGAAGAAGTGGATTAAACACTTAAATATTCATGTTTATTATAAAAAACTTTCTTGTAGAATTGTGGGTATCTGCTTGCACTTTGGTTTTTCCATTTATTGTAATCTTTTCTTATGAATAGTGTATCTCCTGCCCTCTCTCTTTGTAGTGCCACAGTAGCTATAGATACAACACCACATACTGTAGCTTCTCTATAGCGAACAAGTCTGTAGATCGGTCTTATTATAGAGGTCAGTGTCTGTTTTTCTAATAGAATTTTCTCTCTCTTTCTCTTCTCCCTGCCCAATCCCATCCTTGTTGCACTTACGTTATCTTTTTCTTCCTCCCACGTCGTTTTACCTTCATTTTAACTCATTAACCTTATTTTCTCCTGTTCGTTACTCCCTGCATTGTTGTCCCGACTCCACTGTCTGATCCACCACGCCACGCTTCTCTTTATGTTTTAATTTTGGTCATTTTAATTTATGTGCATGCATGCGGGTTTTCTGCCTGACGTGCAGACTCCATAGACCCCGATGTTGACTTCTACGAACTCTTCCATGCTCCATACACCCCAGTACCAGACCCCACCCCCATGATGCCGCCCGTGGGCGTTCAGGCGTCCGTGCTGAGCCACGACACCATCAAGGTGACCTGGGCCGACAACTCGCTGCCCAAGAACCAGAAGATCACAGATAATCGCTTCTACACGGTGCGCTGGAAGACCAACATCCCTGCAAACACGAAAGTGAAGGTAAGAGTTTGTGATTCGATTCTGTGTGTTTGTTCAATTCAGGAAGGTTTCATGTTATTAAAATTGTAAGCCTCTTCTGGAATTGTGGTTAATTCCTCCCAGAAAAGAAGCATTCTCCTTGTTTCTGGTTTAGCTCAGCACTATTAGGCCGAAGTAAGTTGTGTACAACTTACTGTAATTCAACTTAAATTATTTCAATCTGATCAAACTTTGGTGCTGCGTCGTCATTTCATACAGTTCAATTTCTGTGCACTTCAGTGCTGTGGGACTTGGTGCCTCCATTCACACCAACAGTAATCAGACAGATGTATTGATGTGCTGAAAATAAAAAGCATTGTGATGAAATATAACAAAGTATTCCCACAGCAACACCCGAGCACAGTGGCAGCATAATGCTGACATTTAATAATCTATTTTCATACACATTTGAAATACTATAGAGAGAAGAAGTCACTCTACTGAGAACTTTAACTTAGTAACTCTTCCCCAAAATGTGGTGTTTCAGCATTACTCATCCGTTCAACATTGATTTAAGTTGAATAAGAGATGATTTACAGGCTTAAGTCAGCAGAAATTTACCAACTCAAATACTTCAGTTGTAGTTTAGACTTGTATTTTAATTAATAATAAGACCAAGGCTCCATTCCTGTTAAAAGTTGTCCGGCTGAAGAACTCAGAGTCTGGCCCAGATTATGGTTTTCTGTGCCTGCAGATATACTGGTTTAATTAAAGTGCAGAGGCCTCACAATGGTGTATTATTTTAGAGCTTATTTTTAATGGCTGCACAGTAGGAGAGCTGCATCTAAAGGTTATTGTCATGATCCATCAAAGTTATAATCCTTCAGATTTCTGTCCCGGTTGATCAACAACATCCACAGTAACAGTTTTTCAGCAGCACATGCGGTTTAATACCACAGCAAACACTCGCCGAACAGCTCCTTTGTCAGAAATACAACAGAGGGACGTCTCTGTAACCAAAGGTTTAAGCCACTTGACTGAAATATTCACAGTTTGGTTCCAGCTGAGGATCCTTGTTTCCCGTCTCAGCTCTTCACCACCGACTTTCCAATAAAAGCTCAGGAAAAAGGGCCCCACACGCTCACTCGAAACACAACAGAAGAGCAGCTGGTGAATCTGTTTACAGCGCAGCCAAACAAACTAATGTTTTCTTAATAACAAAGTCGATTATTGGCCTTTTTCCATCAAGCCATGTGCAGCCGTAATCTGATTTCATGCTGCGTTCTCTGCGAGTAGTTTCTCCCTGCAACAGATGGGCAGAATAAAGTTGTTATCTTGCTGAGTAGTTGGAGGTGTGCAGCTCCATTTACTTTCTGCAATATTTATAACTGATAGACACATTTTTGATGAGATATTGTGGTCAGTGCAAATCCCTGTGACAAACATGTTGCAGCATCTCCTGCGGCTGCTTCGCGGTAAAAAAAAAAAAAAATTCCCCGTTTTGCCTGTTGAATCCAAGCAGCAGCAGCATGAAATGTTGAGTTTGCAGTAGCTGTACCTGAACACAACTGTGGAGGAGTGAACAGTAAACAGTAGGGCTGGTATTGCACTAGATTGAATGCAGTTATTATTTCCTGCAAATTCTTCCTGCTTAGGTTGGCAGTTTGAATTTAGCAGTGGGAATTGCAGATCCCAACACTTATAATGACAGCTGTTATGTGGAGAGATGGATGTAAATGCACTGAATTAGTAAGAAAAAACATACGATTTTGATTCCATGTAAACATTGTTTAACAGTATAACTTTAATGTCACTATTACCTTTTTTTATTCACTGATTACAAGTTTAAGCTGTAAAATATTAAACAATAGTGAAAAAGCTTCTGTCAGCCCATTTGAGCAATAGCAACAAGTCCACCTTTGCTCAATAAATGTCATAATACGACTGATTAGTCGTTAAAAAATGTCTTTTGATCAGCTTTTTTTTAATAATAGTCCCAAACAAGCTAATTTCTAGAGTTCATGGTCAGTGAAATGATCCATTGCAGCATTGGAATATGACATTGATTTGCTGACGATCGCAGATACAAAGTGCATACAGAGTGGAGCTACAAAGTGTAAAGTATCAGATGGAGATAAAATATTTGCAGCGAGTCACAGTGAGTCTGAAACAAGTTGCTGAGATTCTTGACCTGCAGCTTAATTACTATGATTACTTACAAGTATCTCTGAATGTTGGATCACTGCGTGCGTGCGTGTGTGCGTGTGTGTGTGTGTGTGCGCGCTCACAGTCTCATGCATGTGTGCAAACCTGTGACCGGGCAGAGCTCAGATAAAGGCCTGCGATTACTGTTAAATTATTCAACAAGGACAAGACAAACTGAGAACTAGAAAAAGAGGGTGTAACAGTGCATCCTCCATACAGCCGACCCAGACAACACACACACACACATACACACA
>JAPZDY010000001.1:25508318-25538685 GCA_029783645.1 Ctenochaetus hawaiiensis | reverse complement strand
TTTTTTTTCTCTTTTGGTTCTGTTTGTTTTGCTTTTTTTCTGGTGCCACATTTATTTCAATTCATTCCCATTGTCCCATACCCCCCCCCCCCCCCAGCTCGCCTCACCCCACCCATACGACTCCCCCTGTCCTCTGTGAGAGATCCCTGACTGACCCTCTCCTCCTCTCCTTTCCTCTCCTCTCTTCTCCTCCCTCCCTTCCTCCCTCCAGGTGCTTGCCTCCCTCCCCCCTTGCCCCTCCCCCGCCCCTCGCAGTAACCCTGTTCCTCTCCCTCAGAGCTACGAGCCCGACGAGCTGACCGAGGAGATGGCCCACCTCGAGGGCCTGATGAAGGACCTGAACGCCATCACCACAGCGCCATGAGCATGCACACACAAACACAAACACACACTTTACACGCAGATACGCTTTCTCTGTATCAACACACACACACACACTCTCAATCAACGCAAACACACCCAAAACATAAACCTTGGGAACCAGATGCTGGTGGACACAAAATGGCTTCCTGTGCCCAAGACAAAAAACTCTCATGTCCCCCTGCAGAGAAAAAAAAAAAAATTTAAAAGAAAAAACCTCCAGACTGAAACTACGGAACTTTTTTCGGCTTACCTTGCTCAGTCTCAGGAAGGAGATTGCCATGAGAGGAAAGAAAAAGTGACACGCTTCATCTTTTTATGAAGAACCATTCTCAGAGACAATGAACTTTGAAAAAAAAACATCGGTGGCTTTCAACCGGAAGATTGTGAATTTTTTCCTCAGCAAAAATACGTACGGTTGGGGTTGTTTTTTTTTGTTTTCTGTTTTTTTTGTGTTGCGAATGTTCACTGAAGATGAGGCAACTGTTGATTCAATGTCAAGTCAAAAGGAGAAAGTCCAAAAATATGCTGGTTTTTGATGTTGGTGCTCATGCGGCGCAGTCTACACACAGTGTTCGTTTGATTAGTGTTTTCTTTGTGCATTTTGTATATCTATCGGGCAGTTTCAGTGAAGTGAACATTGGATATCGCCCCCCCCCCCCTTTACAAGCCTACATTATTCATAAACATGGTCATTTTTTTTTGTTTGTTTTTACCCACTTGTGTCATATATTGTGCCATGACTTTTTATTATTTTCTATGTTATTGTATTATTTTTTTACACACATATCCTTATAAACATGTACATACGTTGTGTTTTTTTTTTTTAAAACTGCCTCATTCTTTTGATGTTTCCCATATTTCGTTGTTATTATTATTTGGGATAAAAGTGGGATTACAAATGAGTCCTGAAGCTCAGTTTTCATATCAAAAGGGGAGAGAAGCCTGGTGTGTTTCTACAGTACATTCTTCTCTGGCATTGTGTTGCCCACTTTGTACATTAAAAACGTCTTCTTTTTCAGTCTTTTGTTCGTTGTGGGAGCTCCGTTTTAAAAGCCTTACCAACGTGTTTGTATACTGGACGGTCGAGAATGACTCGGCTCTCCACGAAGTCGTGCTGTCACTCACTGCCATGGCAGTTTCTATGTAGTTCTGTGGGACTTGACAGTATCTCCTCACAGGTCAGGGGTACCTAGGACTCAGGGCGCTGACCCCCCACCCCTCCAAAAAAACCTCACATGGCACCTGGTCAATCAGTCAATCACCTGCAACAGACGAGTTGTCTTTTCTATGAGGTGTTTCGGTCGAATGTGTGTGTCGTTTCCCAAAAAACCAACATTTGGTTTCAGGCGTCTGTACTGCTGAACCACGCGTGCGTTTTTTTCCCCACGGCGGAGTGTGTTTGCTGTATTTTCCTGCTGTTCCTTCATCAGATGCCCTGGTTCTTTTACAAATCTTCTAAAGATGCAAAGATGTTGGCCTTTTGAATGGGACTCCCAGATTTTTTTTTACATGGTAGTTTTTGTATGAAGAAAAGAAAAAAGAAGAAGCTTGTTCTATACACAAATCCGATGTAAAAAAGCAAAAAAAAGTTCATCTAAGAAACTAGTTTTTCATTACCCTCTTACCCAAAGAAATTTGTCATTTGCAATCCTAGTAATTTGCTCTACTTTTGTGAATACCATGTTTCTCATAAATGTACATCATCATGAATGTCAATATAACTGTAAGAGATTTAAACTACGGATACAAACAAGGAACAAGTTTTTTGGGGAAAAAAATGAATGAAAACAAATG
This sequence comes from Ctenochaetus hawaiiensis, assembly GCA_029783645.1. Lineage (NCBI taxonomy): Eukaryota > Metazoa > Chordata > Actinopteri > Acanthuriformes > Acanthuridae > Ctenochaetus > Ctenochaetus hawaiiensis. The sequence goes on along the minus strand of JAPZDY010000001.1, from coordinate 25,536,528 downwards.
GGCGAGAAAAAGGACCGGACTCCATTTGGGAAATAATCTATTGAGTTGTAAACAGCTGAACCTGTATTGCACTTTTTCACAATTTTTGAAAAGTACATTTCTTACATATCTTGTGTTTAAAATATCAAAAGCTGTTTGTGTAACGTAGTGTCCTAGGTAAGCAGCAGGCAGCTGGTCTTGTTTTTTTATGTTTTTTTGTTTTTTTTTCTGTTTTTTTTGTTTTTTGTTTTTTGCTTCAGAGATGATATGAATTTGAGCGGCAGTTGTTTACTTTGCTGCTCATGATGAGGAATTCTGTTGTTGCTTGTTCATGTACAGAGCTTTCTTTGCTTTCTGTAGGAAAAAAAATCTGTGGCTTTTTAAAAAATGTTGAAAAAAGGTTTGGAAAAAAATATGTTTTTTTATTGGTGCTCCTATACATTGTGTATACAAACTATTATGAATACTAACAAAGTAAATGTTTCTGCTCGTCTTCTTTTCATCCAACATGATCAGGGTTTCCATTAGGAGTTGTTACATTAGAACTATAAGCCCTATGAGCTTGTACTTAAAATGATTAATCAATTAGTCAATTAACAGAAAATTAATCAGCAACAGTTGTCATTGCAGATGAATAATTTCAGTCATTTTCAAGAAAAAATTACAATACAATACAATACATACAATACAGAAATATGTTTTAATTAGAATATAATCACCTAAAAACAAGAAGTGGTGTGTTTTGATTAACCTTGTATCAGCCTTTCATATCTTCCTAGGAAGTTGGTCCTCTTTCACAGAGGACGCCATGTTGCACCGCCATTTTTTTCTACAGAAGCTCAGAACAGACAAACCAAACACTGACTCTACAGAGTTTGTCTGCATTTTTTCAAAGTTTTAGGGTCACCAGTTTCAGTTTGGTGCAGTCTGCAACTCCACCACAAGATGTCACTAAATCCCACACACTAGATTTTTAACACTAAAGAAGAAATTTAGACTTCTCAATCGTTCAATATTTTGCTACTCCCTGATGTTTTATAGATCAAACTAACAATTGTAAAACTGTCCATAGATTTCCAGCTTTTTGGTGTGTTAGAATGATGATACGACTCAATGGATGTCACTGGGTTTTGTGCTGTCAGTAACAGTGATGGTAAATTCTTTACATTGACAGTATTTCCTCACAGGTCAGGGGCACCTTGATCTTACAGTCAAGAAAATAATAAGTCAAGCTCTAAACTCAAGAATTGCTTCTTTTGGTTTTAAACAATCAATTTTTTCTCACAAATGAAACAAAAATTTTAGAATTGTTCAGTCTTACACAGGTTTTATAAGTACTTTTTGTCATTTTGTCAACCAGTAATTGTTTATCACATTTCTGGCTGATATTTTCTCATCATGCTCATCATGACAGGCTGCATATAAACTGGATTTATTCCCGGGCGGCTGATGGAATTGACTCATTCAGCATTTGGCTGCTAGTTGGTGTTAATATCCAGTTCTGTTGATGTAGCTGAAAATGTCAACACTCATTCGAATAAACCATGACATTTTAAACACTGATAAGAACAAAACTAGACAAAAAAATTTTAGGAATGAGTCAATTTCTTTGTTACAGTACATATTTAGACAATTTGAAAAAAATATTTTGACCATCGGGATACATTTAGCATCCTATTGTTTTCAAAAGGGGCTTTAGTAATATCTAGAATGGCTGAAAAAAAACTATTATCAAAAGAGAGTCACCATCTTCGGCCTTCACATCAGTGTGTTGCTGTTCCAATGTCCACAAGCTCTATGACAACATATAAAATATGATTATGAAATGGCTTTACTTCACTCACTGTGAAAAGTGTCCATGACCTATATTTCAGGCTTTTATTATCCACAGCTCATATTATCTCACCATATTTTTTTCTGCACTGCAGCACAAGAATGTGGCTGCATTTTCAACTCAGCAACTGCCACCTGTACAAATAAAAAGTAAGTCTTACTGTTCAGCAGTAAATTGCCCCCCTCACCATCAATAAAAGAATAAACAGTAAATAATCCAAATGAAAAGTGAATACAGCTCAGCTCAAAGAATTTCTTCAGACTGTCTCTGACACTTCAGGTAAGTTGTGTAAAGAACTAAATTTCTAAATTTGTGTAAAACTAAATGGTTTTGATCTCAACATAGCAGAAACACATTAAAATATTTTTAACAACACCACGTATAAATGCGGCATACCTGCATATTTTCACAATTAAACTGATGATAAAATTGTTATAATTCAAACTTTACAGAGATTTTCTTGATTGTAGATAACATTTTGTTAATGTCCTTGATGGTACATAGATATAACTGCAGATAGACAAGATGAAAAGGCATTAAAAAAAGGAGTGTACCTACATCATAAATTAGAAATATTATACTGTAATCCTAACCCTAACTCCTAACCCTACAAACTTTAGAAAAAAGAGTAAGCAATACTCAGAAATACCACACTACATAACAAAATTATAAACTACATGACAACCAATATCACATCAAAGCAATTTGATGTGAATTTGACACCTCCATAGAGGATAAAACCAGGGATCTCCACCAGCCAGTCAGACAGGCCTAGCCTAGTCTGATGAGCATGAACTGATGAAGCCACTTGGATAAGAGGCGAAACGTCTTCACAGACATATTACTAAGTCCAGTTGCCTTCGATTTATTTGCCCAGAATAACTATGACCTGGATGAATGAGAACATTCACAGATATCAAAGCAATTTATAAGCACAGTTGGAAAAGGTAGTTAGTTCCTTCTTCAAAATCCAATTTTAAGTTATACGTTTACGAGGTAATTGTAAAGATGTCTCAGATCTCCGGATGTTAAGTTGCAAGGTAGGTGTACTCATATTTTAAATAATTAGCCAAGTCTATAAACTCTGGGAAAAGCCTATGGTATTTTTTTTTTTATCGTCGTCTTTGCTGTGCCGTGTTGTCCAGTGACCACCTGATGTCGCTGCAGATGTTGGCTTCGCTTTCTCGTTCCCTCTACTTCCGCCTACGTCACTCCCTCTCACAACACGGAGTAATGGCGGCCAGCTCAGATCGGAATCCCCCTCCTTTCCCTGCAACAGAGGAGCCCGGAGCTGGACTGTCTGACATGGCAGACGGAGACAGCGACGAAGGAGAGGACATCTTTGTAAACAACGTATGTTTACCGCTTAATTTTTTATTTATAAATTTTTTAACGGTTTTATCTGCATTAAGTGAACGAGACAGTTAAGTCTGCCTCTTTATCTGAGCTGACCTGTATTCACGGCATCCAAAATAACTGGGAGCTACTGACAGGGAGGCGACGAATGTTGTCAGATTTTGTATAAAAGCGACTAAATGTATTCAGAAACTTAGCTTAAGTTAGTTTTCGGCTCTAAAATGTGGCAATGAGGACATCAAGCTAAACTAAACATTGCCTTTGGCACATTGCTTGGTCGGCCGTCGGGGAGCTTATCGTTAATTGTTAATTTAAAGATGCTCCCGTTTAGGGTCCAGTTGAACGGCTCTTTTTTTTTTTTTCTTTTTCTCATAAATTTGAGTTTTGTTGTCCAGTGTCCAGCTTACATGACCCCACCCAGTCGTCCTCTATAATTCTTGCATATCTGTGTGTGTCTGTATAAACCGTTATAACGGTCATGAGATAAGTAAAGTCACGAAGTTGCTCCTTTAGTGTCAACCCTCCTGCCTGTCTGTGTTTGTGTGTGTGTGTCCTTCATGTTTCTGTGACTCCTTAAAAATGTGCGTCCTTCCCGTCTGCAGAGCAACCCTGTGGCTGTGAGTCGAGGAGTTTCTCAGCCGGACCGGGTCAATGAAGAACCTCCAGATCTGTTCAGTGAGGAGGAGGCCAGCAACACACCAGCCAAATCTAACGGGGTTCACTCTGATGATGACAATGACCTGTTTGCTGGTTAGCAGATGTTTTCTACCTACTTTTTGTCTCTAAATTATCCAACTTAGTTTGAATTTTGCAGTGCTTACGGGTTATGAAAACAACTGAGAGTCTTGTGATACAGTTTATTTTGAGCCTTGGTCACGCTTGACAACTTCAGATCTTAAAAGGGGGAATTCCACTGATTATACACATCAAGGTCATTTCACAAGTCATGAGACATGCTTAGTGTTACACTGAAGCTAAGTATATTTACTCAAGTACTGCACTTAAAGACATATTTGAGGTATTTTTGAGGTACTTTAATGCAACATTATACTTTACTCCACTGTATTACAGGAGCCAGCAATGTACTTAACCCTCCACTAAACGTATCTGACAACTTTGTTTGCTAGTTACTTTGCTGATTCAGGTAATCCATGCAAATTATATCAGCTGATAGGTTGAAATAGAGATTTAAGTCTGATGTACACATAAGTCGTAAACAAATCAAAAGTCTTCCCTTTGCTCAGAGGCACATGTGGAGCTGAGCACAGACAAGCCTGGCAGCTCCGGTCACAAGGAGCTCTCCACCCCCTCCGGCCCCCGTCCTGCCTCCTCATTCACTCAGAGCCCTGCAGCCATGCAGCCCACGTCCTTAGAGCAGGTATGGGCCAGCTGAGCTTCATTGGAATTTGAAAACAACTAATTACATGCATGCTCTTGTGCTGCCTACTCTGTTATCACTGGATAATCTGTGTGTTATGGTCAAACCTTCAGAGGTGTGTTTTTCTTGTTAATTACAGTTGGAAGAGGATGAGGCCAAGGACAGTTTTGATGTGGACGTAGCTGTTACCAACCCTGAGAAAGTTGGTCAGTCTCTATGTTTTCATATCATTTGTTTGTCTAAACTATGATACTCTTTCGTAATGTCCAGCAAATTAGAACACTGTTGACAGTAACAACATTATTATAATGTTGAATATATGACCTTTATAGTAAAAGCTTATTTTAGCAACCTTAATTAACTGATACATTGAATTCAAACTAAAACTTTATTAATTTTTTATGTATCTGCAATGTCTCTGTCCTCTTAGGAGATGGCATGAATGCATATGTGGCCTACAAAGTTTCCACCAGGGTCTGTATTGAGGCATATTTTTAATACATATATTTTACTTGGTTCCTAAAATGTATAATATCCCTGAATATTCACAATTGTTCTGTGCCTTATTAGTGGTCTGTCCTATCTCCACTCTCAGACGTCCTTGGCCATGTTCAGGAGTAAAGCCTTTACTGTGAGGAGGCGCTACAGTGACTTCCTGGGTCTTTATGAGAAGCTGTTGGTCAAGCAGTCGCTCCACGGCTGCATCATTCCGCCACCACCCGAGAAGAGTGTTGTAGGTGGGTGCCCAGCTCTTCCTTTTCGAAGTATCTGTGTTTGCTTTGATTTTGTTTAACTTTTGTGACTCTTATTCTGACCCACAGGAATGACTAAAGTGAAGGTGGGAATGGACGACCCATCATCAGTAGAGTTTGTGGAGAGAAGAAGAGCAGCTCTGGAGAGGCAAGGATCCAAAACATGTTTTATACTGTGACTTGGTTAATAGGTTTATATGTGACATTCATATTATTGCAATATTATTCTCTTTAATAATTTGCCACTTTTTTGGTTTATGTGCAAATTTGTTTATCTCCCCCATTGCCTTTTAAACATATTTTCCATGTGGACTTTTTATGTGTAAGTGTTACTTCATACTCGCTAAATCTTGCTGTTGCTTTGTTTTTTGTAGATATCTTCAGAGAATTGTGTCTCACCCATCGTTACTACAAGATCCTGATGTCCGTGAGTTCTTGGAGAGAGAAGATGTGGGTGTTTTAAGATATAAAAAGATTTTCTAGTAACAATAAACTGGAAAGTGACTTCATCCCCATTTAAGATTTAGATATGTGCATTGAGAAGGAATGATTAGTGTTTTTTTTTTAATTGAAACAGTTTGCCAAAGTAAGTCGAGTGCTAACTTTGAATGTGTGTGTTTGTGTTTTCAGCTACCCAGAGCAGTGAGCACTCAGACACTGAGTGGAGCTGGCTTCCTCAAAATGATCAATAAGGCATCAGATGCTGTCAACAAGATGACCATCAAGATGAATGAGTCTGACACAGTAAGGAGACTCTGTGTGGTTGTTTCGTGATGTTCAGAAAACTATGATACATAGGGCTTGTTTTATGTCATAATTCTGTCATAGAACTGACAGTGTTGGATTTACCCTGATAGGTCAGCAATAGATTGATGATCTGGGTTGTTATGACATTTATTTTGTTTTTTACTACATCCTCCTTGAAGTTATAACAATGGAAAACAACCTTTAATTCCACAACTGATGAGGTTGCTTGTGTTTTTCCTTGATATTGTCCTGTTTTTGCTGCATGTCTCAGTGGTTTGAGGACAAGTTTCAGGAGGTGGAGAACGAGGAGCAGCAGTTGAGGAAGCTTCATGCTCTGGTCGACTCCCTGGTCAATCACAGGAAGGGTGAGCTGCTTCTTACTTTTTGACTTGTCTTTGATACTTAACTTTTGTTCCTCAGGTTCTGTCAACTGTGGACATGGAAGAATAGAGTTCAGCTGTGCAGTGTTTTGCTGTATAACTAAAAGGCTGAATGGGTTTTTTGTTTTCCTCTTTCAAAACCAGAGCTGTGTGGGAACACAGCAGTATTTGCCAAAAGTATGGCCATGTTGGGAAACTCTGAGGACAACACAGCTCTATCCCGGGCCTTGTCCCAGCTGGCAGAGGTGGAGGACAAGATGGAGCAGTTGCATCAGGAGCAGGCGGCCAGTGACTTCTTCATCTTTGAAGAGCTGTTGGCTGACTACATTCGCCTGCTGGGTAGTATGCGGGTAAGCTCAAAGCTGCAATTAAATAAACAGATATATAAAATGAATATGTAAAGTTTCTTCACATAGGGGTTTCTCTTTTGCTCAGGTGTCCATAGCTTACAAAGCTATTTGCACCCAAGTTGTTTGTTTCCTTAACCTATCCAAGTAGTTGTGTTTCTTGAACCTAACCAAACTGAAAGTAATACGTAATTTAAGACTAAAAAGGAAAAGTCAGTCGGCACTGGGCTTTACACAGAATTTAAGCACAGATCTTTAAGTCTGGCATTTGATCCATACAACCGCTGTGATGTGCTTTATTAATCTTTTCTTTATATAATCTCTCTATATAATCTTTATTAAATCTTTAGCATTGTGCCAGGCCACAGCTTTTATGCAGTGGTGCTACCTGTTCTCAGGTGTTGTGTTAATATTGTTATAATATCTAAAATGGGTGTCCACAGGGTTGTTTTGACCAGCGCATGAGGTCGTGGCAGCGATGGCAGGAGGCTCAGTGCACGCTACAGAAGAAGAGAGAAGCTGAGGCCAAGCTGCTGTGGGCCAACAAACCAGAAAAACTGCAGCAGGCTAAAGACGAGATCAGTGAGGTAACAGACAGAGTGAACACACAGCTGCTGAGGAACTGAACTAAGTCCTGAACGTCTTTACATTAACACTGTTCTTTTGGATTTGAGGTGCTTTTTTATGTTTTAAAATAAGGAAATCCTCTTTAACATGTGTCTGCAGTCCTTCTGAATAAGCAGCTGATGTATATTTGTTTGCTATTTAAAGACTATTATATTTTAATGTCACGTTCCGCAACATATCAGGTCATGAATACAATGTTAAATGTTTTTATTTTTGTTCTCATGTGTGTCCACAGTGGGAGGGGAAGGTTACTCAGTACGAGAGAGATTTTGACAGAATTGGAATGACTTTACGCAAAGAGGTTCTCAGGTTTGAGGTATGTTTAATCAAATAATAATAATAATAATAATAATAATAATAATAATAATAATAATAATAATAATAATAATAATTATGAACAGTCAAAATGTTCATCTTTTAAATTGTCTTGATACAGCTTTTAATCAAAGTAGATTCTCAATGTCTTTTTCTACTACTCTTTTTCTAGGTAATATAGAGGCATCGCTATAAAACTGTTCTTATAACCAAGTTCCTTGTACTTAACCAAGTCTGTTGTTTTTGCACATTTCTCCAAGTGTTGAGTTTACTCTCTTTGACAAAATCATGAGATTAGCAGCAGATTGATGTTGCCTCAGACCCAGGCGTGGTTCCAGTCTTGGTGCAAAGTCTAGACCTATTTTACACCAAAATACCAACAATTTGCTTTGTTCTGCCTCATTTAAATGAACCCCCTCCCCTCCAACCTGTGTACTGTGTACTGTGCGCCAGCCCCAAAATGCCACACAGACCAACGAAATGAATCTCAGGCTCAGCAAATTACCAAACATTTGCACACTGGTTGTTACACCAGCTTGAAACTGGTGCCAGTAGTCTTTCTGATTCCATTAATATGAGAGAGGTTAATTTTATTTCTAGTTTATGGACCTATATAGTGTCATCCATATCCTTTATTAAGACACACCCATTGCCTCTTAGTCAGTATTAGAGTATATTTTCACTTAAACCAAAAAATAGTATTTTATATTCTTCTGTTATGTTCCTCCAAGTTGTTTGAAATGCTGTTCTCACAACAAAGCAGTCCTTTATACTGAAAGTCTCGCTGGGGCTTTGACCTTGTCAGTTTATTTTCCTTCTTCGTACCTTGGAAGTAGCTGAAGTTCTGCCAGAAGTCAGTACAGCTGGCTTTTCCGTTGGCAAAGAGTTTGAGATGAGGCACCACTTTTGTCTTTCAGAAAGAAAAAGCCAAGGACTTCAAGAGCCAGATAATCAAATATTTGGAGGCGATGCTGCAGTCTCAACAACGGGTAATTAGTTCACTGTTTCAAGTATTATATTCAACATGCATGCTTTACTCAGTGGGCTTGACGTAATGCATTGTAAGATATATTGGTTATAATCTGGATTTACTGAAATATTTAAATATATCAAGCGTGCACCATCACAACACATTTTAATTTGTTTTTTAATCCTCTTGTCTTAACTGTATTCCAGCTTATAAAGTTCTGGGAGGCGTTCCTGCCTGAGGCAAAGGCAATAGCTTAATGAAGAGGGAGACTTTTTAAAGACCCCAACTGCCTTTTTTGAACACTTTACCTCTTGACCAGAAACTGAGAGGACAATTTTGAAACACACAAGAAACTTCCATCCATTTTTTTTTCTTTTGTCTTTTTTAATCATAGTGCTTTCTCTTATCTTGTACAGTTCTTTGGTATAATAAGCTGCCACATTTACACAACATTTCTTTGGCGTAATTCTTTGTTTATGTCCTTGACTGTAAGATGGTCTGAAGAAGGAAAAGCAGAGATTAACCTGGCTGTAGTATTTGTAAAACCCACTGTCTGTCAGTGGGATATATGCGAGTATTGTTGTTTCTTGCTTAAATCAGTATATTGAAGTGTTAACACTGAGGTACTGCCCTAGAATAACATTGTCTATAGTTTACATTAGAAAATAGACGTATTAAAGTCATTCCAGTGTCTAACAGCTTATGTTGATTGATGCATGTCAGATTATGTTTTGATGCACTTAAAATGCATTGTACAGTTGAAACAGCTGTTTTCTTTTAAATGAAATACCACTATTGATGACTGAGGTCATTTACCAGGAGTATTAGCACATTGTTACAGTGTATCAGACTATAAAGAGATCATAGAAAACATATTAAAACTCAGATATGACAAGGTTACGTTCTTGTCAGAATTGCTACAAATGATAACAGATATGAAAGGTCACAGTGAGTGCAGGTTTAGAAAATGCATTCACTGCTTTGTTGGTATTTTCTACAATGATGTATTTGCTATAATCATTTTTATTATATTAATCCATTTGTTTCACAACAGTTTTAAGTACTTTCATTTCATGTGTCAGACATTGAGGCCTACAGGAACTCATTTGGAAGTGCTGCAGAGATTATTCACTGCCCATGTAAATTATTATTGACATGTATGTACACATGTACAGTACTTGAACCAATCATGCAACCACTGTCTAACATTATTAGTAACCATACATTTTCTTTTTTTTTCATTGATAAATTGGTTTAACAATGACAAAACAAGGCACAGACATTCAAGTGATATGGTCCTTATTTTCTTATTCAGCATTTGTAGTCGTAGTTTTGCTGTCATGTCATATTTACGTAAAAATGTGCTTTATTTTTGTAACCACTTTGCATTAGCACGCACATTTTCCTGGAAATGCTATACAGGTAGATGTACAAAATAAAAATGATTGGGTAAGCTTTGGGTTATGTTTTCATGTTTTGTTTTTTCTTGTCTGCTTTGTTTTGTGTTTGGCAAAAATTTTCCATCTTAGTTCATCCATCAGTGAAGTATGATACAGCAGCCTCTAGGCATATTGCAATCATTGAATTTTAGAACCATTTAGGAGGCTAATTATGACTTTGTATTGCTGTGGCTCAAAACTAAACCTGAACCTAAATATTGTGTTCATGCTGTGAATCAGCTTTTTAAACCCTTTCCAGAATTCTAGGACATCAGTTCCCACCTATTAAACTCAAAATGATGGACATCAGTAATTCCCTCAAAAACAGGACTGTGCTTTATGTGTATAAATATTATGAAAAAAACAATGGGTGAAAAGTTCTTCAAATGTTTTTTTCCCCATTTCCCAATTTCATCTGATCTTAGTAAGAAGAAATATCTCTGGTTTAATGTTATATGAAAAATGTTTATTCTTTTAATTAAAAAAAAAAAAAATTAGGACTTATAAAAGAGATATTAATATATCTTGTCTTAAATTCGACCTTAATTAAAAAACTTTATTATCAAAAATCCTAAAGGGATTAATGTTTTTTTTTTTTTAAAAATCAAATCATTGACATAAAGCATTTTTTTTCTGAATACATTTCACATGTGAGGTCTCTCAAACCCCAGTGTCATGAGTTCAAAACCGTTGTTTACAAGCAGTTTGAGACTTTTTAAATAGTTAAACATACTATCTTTTAAGTCTAATGGTTTAATAGTTAATTGCCCTGCATCACTTTGACCTGGAAGTGTGCTTGGTGAAGCGGGCGGTGCCGTTCTTCTACATCCGGTGTGTTCGAACCTTTCACGAGCAGCGAAGATAGACGAACAGCGAAGAATGAAGAGAGCTGTGAACGATGATCCGCCGCTAGCGTGAAACACCAGTAACAACAAGTCACACCGAAATCCTCACATCAAGCTCCGATCATTCGTTTAACTCACATTTGACACACATACAAGCTGTGTCCTCATCGTCTGGATTTATCAAAGCGAAGGTGAGTCTTGTGTTTGTTTGCGATGAGCTAGCAAACCAACATTTTATTGTAGGCTATTGATTGTTAGCTAATATTTTCGTTGCTAACGCAGCTAATTTCCTTGTTGCGCTCGGTCCAGCTGTCATCTAGCCATCAGTAGGTGTTAGCTAAGGCGTTAATACCAAGCATTGAGTCTGGTTGCCTTTTTTTGCTGTTCATTAATCAATCCAGTCTTATGATTAACAAGGAAATGTTTGTATCGCGAGAATGATTCGCGGAAAATATCTTAAAGACAAACAAGATTGTATTGCTAAATAATGTTTGGCTAGCAGTAGCTTTGTGGCTGGTAAGTCATGTTTTATGTTGGCAGGGAAAGCTAACTTGGCTAACGTTAACGGTTTGTACGCTTACTAATCGATGTGACCATCAGTAGTGTTTGTCTGTCAAGGCAGGCTTTGTCCATGAAACGATAGCGTACAATTGCAAGTCGCTTCCTTGTTTTGATTCAACCGGAGGCCTGCTTATAAAGGGTCGATCATCTTTATATTAGCTTAGCTGCCTCTACTTAACACCTCCTTACATATAAAGTATTATTAACAGTGCTTCTCAGTGCAAGATAAGGGAGGCAAAAGGCAGAACGGCCCGGAGAATGAAATTTGCGAATTTAACCAAGGCCCCTCCTCAGCCTGGTCACTGTGGCAGAGTTGTGGTGAAGCATTTAGCTAACTGTTGCAAGTTTGAATGTGCCAGGTGCAGATGTTAGGGGTAAATGTCAAGTTATGAGCAAATTTCCTCTGTAAGTTGCCAAACTACGCACAGAAATGATATGTTTCAATGTAAATTTCCCTCGCACAACTGCATAGATGGCTTATTGCTGAATCAATAGAGTATGGCTCCTATTCAATTACCCTCCATCTAGTAAAATAATTGATTAGCCCATTTTCCACTAAATAACACAGTGGCATGCTTTAAGAGAGCAGTGCAGTCTGAAGTTGACATTTTATTAAAATATATGCTACTAGCTGGACAATTGCCCAAACTGGGGCTGTGTTAGTTCATGATAGATTATTACTGGCATCATTTAAAGGAGTCCTACAGAAGGAAAGGCCAATAAAAAATAGTTTTTTGTGTGGCATTTTTTCAAAAGGTCACCACAGAAACTTCACTATATGCATGTCTGGCCAGACTGAACTCAATTTAACTTCCTTATTGAAATTAAAGAGTCAAGTAAATGCATTTGCATTTCAGTCATGTCCATTCAAAATAATATCCTTGAAGATTTTGCAGATAATTTTTTGATAGAGCTGTGGTTAATGACTTGTTCTACACCGTACGTGCAGTGTAACTACATAATACAGACTACACAAGTAAAGTTCAAAATTTTACAAAATTAAAGATGCATGTCTGTTGATCATGCAAAATTTGGATTTTTTTTTTTTTTTATAAAAACCTCAAGTGTAAAAGTTGAATTATTGTCATGGATGTGGATGCACACAAGAGCCATGTATGCACATGTTATTCTCTATGAATTGATAAGGAAGATGACTACAGATAATCTAAATTTCTCTCCAGTTAGAGTTCATAAGAGTTGGCTTTAAGGAGAGAGGCAGCTGTTAGCTGGCACTGCCACAGTAGGAGTCTGCACTATTGGCAGGCCCCCTCTCAGGCTGATCTTTCCACTGAAGGTTAATCACTCCACTCAGAGCCTTTATGTTTCTGTAAAAATGAAAAGATGTCAACAGATTAGTCATTTTTAAATGATGCTAATCTACTAGAAGCATCTCAATTTTGCCAGGCAAATGTGTGGACTGTAATCAGTGTTTTTGGAGTCTTTAAATACATTTTTGGTTCCACTTTAATGTGTTACTGAAGGAGATATATCAGTGAATTGTGCTGGATTTTCAAACTGCAATTAACCAATTAAAAGGATTTTACTGGAATGTTTAGTTTTTGATTGCTAGAATCATCAAACCAAAGGTTTTTACTGCATTTTTGTCTGTCTCCTTGCTATAATTTTGTGCTTGTGTCTAAACAGCAAACATTTGTGTTTATGTGTACATTTTGATTTTATCCACACTTCAGTTGGATATAAAATGATATTTAGTAGGATAATATTTGAAAAATAATACTGTCATAATACCTTGTTTATATATTTCTACAAACACTGCATACTATTTCCAGTCAAACTTGAACTGTGAAATCTAATATATGTTTGGTGATGACTCAGATGTGAGATCAGCAGAAGTTACTGTCTGTAGTATGAAATTTTGAGAGCATCTTTGGTAAACATGACATGTTTCTTGTTCATGCAGAATTAGTTTCATTGAAAGGTTTAACGCAGTTGGATATCCTCACAGTAGAGAAAGGCAGATGATATTTTTTGTGGTACAATGCATAAGGTTGTTTTTGCCCACTTGTTCACAGTGAGATTGGTTATCCTAAGATTAATATATCTATTAAATTACTTAATGACTGCAATCATTAGGAAACAAAATCAGTGTGAATCTAATGCATAAATTATAAGTATGTAAGACATTTATGTATTTCTTGCATTTAATGTTAATGAGGTTAATTATTGATGCTCTTAAGGATGTGAATATTTCTTAAGCTCTGATACGGGTCATGCCAGATTCATTTTAAATGCCATTATGCAAATGAGTACTGTGTGAAACGTCAGACTGTGCAGTCATAAACCTAAACCATCACCTACTATCAAGCAGGCAGCCACATTTATCACTTATTAATTCTAGTCCTGCATGAAACCAACTGAAGTAGCCATTGTGAAAGTCTGCTATGACACTGAAAACACAGAACATGTTCATCAGGCCATGTGGCACTTTCACCTGACTGGATAAGTAGGGGTGGGAATGAAGAATCAGTTCTCATTTAAGACCTTTTCTGAAAGATCTATTTACTGGAATACACATTCGACCAAACTGGATAAGAGCAAAATGCTTTATTTGTAAAATTAATTTTAATAAGATCCAATAAGTTAAATCTGTAATGGGATTTTGATTTTATAAAATCTTTTTTTGGTCTTCTTCTAAGAAACTAAATTACTTTAACTGTGTTTCGAAAGATGTGTGTCCTCAAAGTGGTTTATCAGGAGACATGGCACCTCCACAGGGATGAAGGCTGGGGATTCCCCATGTTACATCAAAACTGAAGGAGCAATTGTATAGACCACAGAACACTTTATACTAACAGTAACAGTCTAATGGAATGAATGAGTGTGTTCTTCACTTTATTAATGAGATGGTGGATAGTTTTTAATTTACAGAAACTTAAACATCTGTGCAGTACATAATTTGCAACTTTATGCAAATTATTATATCTACAATCTATAATATATATCTATAATAAACGTGAAAACTATGTGACAATTTACAAAATTATTTTGGGGCTGATAATGTGCTGATGTTGTTACTTTGTCCAGCTGCCATAAGATAAATGAAACAAGTCTTCTTTGTGACTCTCCTTCTCCAAAATGGGGGTGCAAGATGTTCTTTATGGGCTTGTTTAGTTTTAGCTTTTTTCAATAGATTACTATATATTTAATAATGACCACATAACACCAGAGGAAATGATACACAAACAGATGAGTGATACCTTGGGGCTCATTACAGCGTACACTGGGATGCATCTTTGTAATTAAACGTTGCAGATGTTTTCCCACCCTTCATAAAGTGCAGTTTTGCTGCCTTATACACTACGAATTAAATTCTTGTCCCACTTTCATGTTTTCCATCCTAATCCCTAGGTTGGGCATGTCTGAACATGTTGAAAGTACTATGTGGCTGTTTTAATGATATCTAAGTAGTGAAACAAATGTCAAACAGGCAAAGAAACTGTTCAGTCAGCTTTGTGTCCACCAAAAAAAAATTAAAATAACAAAAAAATCCATAATGTTCTGTCACTTAATTGTGTGGACAAAGTCGTCAACACTCATCTCATACATAACAGCATCTGAAACATAAATGTAGAAGTTAACTTTGCAATTTAGTATCAGAAAATAGCTCTCTGAATGTGTTCCTACATTATCATCTTTAGAAACTGACTAAACAAATTAGAAGAAACTGATTATTCTGGAACAAAGTATTCACATTTTCCAGCCTTCATTAGCACCCATAAAAGTCTCCAACCAGCTACAGTGAAGGAGCACATGAACAGAAATAACCAATGGCCAAAAATGTGCCAAGACACGTCTCTCTTCCTTGAGCAAATGCCCTCAGTCAAATATAGTTACACATTGCAGTCTTTTTGAATCTTCAGTGTAAATATAACATTGTATCAACAAGCTGAATACACAGAAAGTTCAAAGCCGTGTTGAGCAGTTTCACAAGGTCACATATAATTCTGTAGTTAAGAAGTGATTTGTCTACAACCGCAGTTTCAGTCTGGGCTCGTAGTGAGCAGCAGCAACCAGGAAATCAGTGATAGTCTGGTGAGAATGAGTTGAACACAGGTTGCATTTGTGTTTGTCCTGTGTGCACCGTCTTCAGTGAGGAGAAAAACTGAGCTGAGCTAATCTAAACACTGTGCGCACTGGATTATAGCAGCCTATGAATGATTATTTGCACAATAGAAATTGCTACAGCTCACCATTGGTCTTTGCTGCAAACCTGTTTTATAGCCATGTTGTTCCGTTCCTGGTTTTTATGTAATAGCAACAGTGCAGAGTTGCCCTTGAGAGCAAACTAGCTGTCTTTGATGCTGAGATCTGTGCAGGCAATACTGAGCATGAGTCATCCGGAAGCCCACACACAAATACTTTTCAGAAGCAGCCTTTTCCATGCTCAGGAATTACAGCATTGTCATGAAAACATTAGAGGTTTTTATTTTTTTTATTGAGAGCATAAAAAGTTGTTTTTCAATAAAAACTGTATTTTGTCGGTGAAAAACCAGTGGAACTGGTAATTGCCTTATTTACAGTCAACATTTTGTTTGCAGCTTCAGTGGACTAACTTGCTGAAGATGAGTAATGGAATAGGAAGTCCCCAAAGAGGCCTGCAGTTGATAAACATCATATGTCTCGAGTCTCAGTGATCGCTGAATCACAAACGAAACCCCCTTTATGTTTTATAATCACAGTTTAATATTTGAACGATTCTTGCCATGGCAGAGGAGGACGAAAGCTAATGCAGAAAATATTTTGCTGAGCACCTGATGAAATCAGATGAGTGTCCGTCTTTTTAAGCTGTGGTGTCCTGTCCTTGCGAGCAGACGTAGTTTTATATAATTGTTTACATAATATTCTTTGCTGACATTGTCTGCCAGGCTGTAGCTGTGGGTGGTGGAGAGTCTTAGATGCCTTCACGATCACAAACTACGACTTCAGGTTCATGTTGACGCTCAAACTGGTTACTGTGTTTTCTGTGGCCACTGTGACTTGATGACTATCTCTCGAGCCCTGCAGTGCTGTTACAGTAAACCAGCCCTGTCCTCATTTAGCATCATCATCTACTAGTAAACTGTGATTTAAAGCATTTATGACTCATGAGCTTCAAAATGAGTTCAACTTTCTATCATAGAATTATATTTAGAAAGTACTCAGCTGTTAAAATGTGCTACAAAAATTGTAGTGATTACTGGTGACCTCATATGTGGTCCTGGGAATTCATTTTGACTTCTTGACATTTTGGAAATGTTTTTAAGTCTTGAGATAAGCAGACGGAGCTTTTTCTCGATTCTTAAAATGAAATGTCCAGCCAAAGGGCGCTGAAGCAGCCGCAGCATGCCTTATGTTGTCTGTGCAGCACTTGACTAACCCCCAGCTGAACTCTGCTGAGATGTGTAGCTCTTTTTTAGTTTTTGTGCACCATTTTTCACGTGGTAATAATAGTGGAAGTTAAATTTCAAAATGTGCCATAATCTCAGCACTAATTTTTGGTGACGTTCAATTCCAGTTTCTGGTTAATTTTGCTGTACTGTGCTGTGTCTGTCACCATTTTAAGTAGCTGAATTGTCTTCAGTGTGAAACTACTTTAAGTTGACATTATCAAGGTCAGCTATACCAGTGTTTTCATATGGCTCTACTACAATATTTCATTATCAGCCTGACTGTGGTAGTATCAGATCCTTACAAGTGGAGTTGTATTTTTAATCTTCTTTTAAATATCATAGTTTGTGGCTATGTTTTTAAGCTTGTAAGAGTCACTTAGATATTTTTACATGTTCAGCTTTTTGTTAAAGAAGCACGGCATCAAAACTTAGTCTACATCTTGTTGTTATTTAAAAACCAACATTTTTTGAAGGATTTTATTGGATTAGCATGGGGACAGCTCTTAAGAACCACACCACCATGTTCCATGTGCTGCTCAGTGTGGAAAGTTGACGTCTTTTCTCTTTGTCATATGTTGTATTGTGTTTGTTACAGGTCATCCACCTTCTCCTTCCTGTGACAAATGTTGAGAGCGGAGATCCTCCTGTTCAACAACTGTTAGAGGTGACAGGGTGAGGACTGGGAGGAGTGTCCGTTTGCTGTACAGGGTCTTGTCTCATGAGAGTGATTGTGCCATCTGGGCACTGCCAGTGACCAGGGCTGTGGCTGTGGAGGGCCCGGCCCAGGAGGCCTTTCTGTACATCACTCCTGGCTCCCGCTGACCTGTGCTGCTCACACCATGGATCAACAGAGAGATAAATATGGTGAGCGGCCCACAAGGGCCGCTAAAGTTTCCCAAGGCAGCCGCAGCGGACACTCGTCCAGACCATCAGGCTCGTCCAGCTCCTCTGGGGTTCTTATGGTGGGACCTAATTTTCGTGTGGGCAAGAAGATCGGCTGTGGAAACTTTGGTGAATTGAAGCTCGGTGAGTTAAGTGTAAATCTTGCGCAATGGTTGAAGACACATCAGAGTAGGGGATTTAGAAATTATTTTCCAGTTTCTAATGGTCTCATGGTTTCTAACATGTTGTCTATTCCATTTAAATATCACAAAAATTTCTCAGTGAAATATGATGCAATACTGTAATTTACAACTTGCAAAATGACTATAAAACAAACCAGTCTGAAGGTCACTTAATGTGTGCTTCTTCTGTCTTATTTTAGGTAAAAATCTGTACACCAACGAGTATGTAGCCATTAAACTGGTAAGTGCACTTTTTTTTCCTCTGCAGATACGAGGATCATTTGAATCAAAATGATAGATAAAATATGTCCAATACATTTTGTGGAGCAAGTTGGGAAAATCTAAAATGGAGGACATTTATATAGCGCTTTTCTAGTCTACTGACTTTCAAAGTGCTTTAGACTGCATTTCAACATTCACACACACTTTTATGGACTAACCAAAGGGGTCTTCATACAAAGTGCCAACACTTTCCATCATAAGCAGACACACTCACACACTGATGGAACAGCCATCAGTAGCAGTTTGGGTTTTGACAGACCGGGCCGGGGGTCCAACCCCTGACCATCTGATATGACCCTCTCTTCCTCCTGAGCTGCAGCCACTCTTTACTTGTTAAAAAATGTTTGTATATGAAATGGTGGAATGTTTGAATAAAGTCACAATGACAAAGTGAAATGTTCCATTAGTATATAAAAAGAGACAATAACATACAGTGAAGCACTTGGTGAACTTAATTAGAAAATCCTCTGTAAAAATATTTTTTTTTTAGTATATATATTTTTTATTGAACCTATTACTGTGTTCAGATAGGAAAGTTGTTGTATCCAATATCAAGATCAATTGCAAAATTTAATGTGTAATGCAATTACACATTAAAGACAAATTGTTATCTTTTTACAACCATTTCCTGCTAGTTTTCAGATAAATGACTCATGGGTTGTGCTCGGATGGTTGACATACTGGATTGATCTGGTCTAAGAGAGAAAAGGGAATGAGGTGTAGATGCTTGGTTAGGTGTGTCTTTCCAGTTGCCGCTGGACTGGAAATCATGACTCCTGACTCATGCTTTTATTGTTGCTCACCAGAGGGTAGTAAATACAGTAGAACAGTATCAAAGTATTAAGCTTGTGAAGCCAAACAGTTTTTCAATTGCTCAAGTTGTGCTGACTGTGATGAAGGGCTTTTATACAATCAAGAAATGTCTCACCAAGAAATGTTTTTAGTTTCCCTACATGAGTGAACTTGGGAGGCATTTTAGAATGAGGGGGCTGTATGTGGCAATGATTTATTAAGAATGTGGCACTGGATTTTCCCTTTTTGCTTAATCTTTATCAAAACGTTTCATATGGGATTGTACCCCCTCCTCAAAGAAATGTTTTGATGGAGTGTATTTTGGGGAAAGACCTTAAGTTTTTAGCTTTTTTGATGACTGACAAAAAAAAAAAATGGAGAAGTCCACATTGACCTCCAGCAGAGTTTTGGAAAGACAAAAGAGAAGTTTGAAATTCCAGGACGTTGTTTGTATGTTTGAGGTTTTGGTAGAAGAAAGAGCTGCTGCTGGTGTTTGTGGAAGCTAAAACCCAAATACACAAAGTGGCAGTTAGTTTGACAGACCTGTGACATGATGGGAGGGTTTTCCTGGCACATCAAAAAATTTTGTAATCACATTAAGTTGAATGGCATGTTTGTACTGCATTTGCCCCTGAGTGCAAGATGAGTCATCAAAAAGTGTTGGCACGCAGAAAAGACATTTATTTTCTTGAAGCATATACATTATAGTTTTATTCTAGCTTGTGAGATTATTGTCATTAACTGAGTCCTGGTTTTGGTTTTGTCCACCGTGCAGGAACCAGTGAAGTCGAGGGCGCCACAGCTGCATTTAGAGTACCGGTTCTACAAAACACTGGGAACTACAGGTAAGGTCACTGCTTTGTTTTCCTCTCTTTCCCTCTCTGTGTTTTCTTGTGATTGAATGGCCATGATTTGACTGTTTTGGAAGATCAGACTAGAAGATTGCATCATTTCCCCAACAAGTGATTACTCCACTCAGGTTACGTATTGATATTAAGCCCGGTCAGCAACTTATCTTAATCTCCAGAACTTTGTGTGTGTGTATGAGTGTGTGAATAGCTGTGTGGATAAAAAGTGTGTTGAACAGTGACCTTGACTGACAGTTGACTGAACAGTGGTGCAATCCAGTATGGGAGATGTTGACATAAAGCTCCTTATACACCCATAAAACAGATGCTGCCGCTGATCTTTCTTCTTGTCCATTAAAAAGACTTCCTTGTTGTTAACTCTGCACAATATGCAGCAGTTGTTGCTGATGGTATCTGAGGATGTAACTTACTGCTGTCTATCTCTACTACCAATGATGACCTGACTGCATTTGCCTGAACGCACATGTCCAGTGTCCAGTTTTGCCTGAGCAAATAGTTTGTATGATTCTGTGTGTCACAACAGCTCAATGTGGGCTTTAATGTATCTAGTCTGGATCTGTTGGAGCATTTTTATATGATCATAGTTAAAAACAAAGTGCCCTTTCAAATAAAGGCACATAACTGCTTTGACAAATTATCCCTTTTTTAAACTTGAAATAATGTTTGGTCAAGTATCAGACACCTGGCCAAAATGCATCCAACTACACTCTCACATCATCCTCTGTGTTTGGACTCTGTCAATTTTTGGAGGGTTTATTTGGCACTGAATGCTCCACAGTGTTCACCAGCTAGTTATTATCTGTATTCTTTTTCATTTATCCAATAAGTTCAAGGCTAGAACACCAAACAGTGTGTTAATAGGTGCCATAGAGCTCTATAGGGCAGGCGGCAGCTGCAGAGCTGGATGATGTTGGTGCATCACAAGTGATGCTTCACATTAAGCAAAGTCATTTGATCGATCTTATTATTAAAATATTGATTATTTTTGCATTAAGGAAGTGCAAATGTGAGATTTGACTCAGTTTGCAGGTTTATCTGAAAAAATGCATTTTATTTGCCCACAAAGCTATAATGTATATCGTCAGTATAAAGCAGGCTTGTACATTTCTGTGGTACTGCTTGCAGGAAAAGGATTGATTGTTTCTGTTGTCCCATTAAAGCATCCGGGAATGCTGAATCAAAGTTACTGTCACTACATGAGATCAGATCATGTGGTCAAAGGTTAAGACTAATCCCCACACCAGATGGTCTTTATATTTAATATGCATGCTATAAATTTTCTCCAGATATCAGGAAACCATTAACTTGATAGTCACTTCAATTAGCATCACTGCTAATCATATTACTAGCATTACTAGCGTGTATCTAGTACTTTATTGCTTCTGTTGTTCAGTTCTGAGTAAATATCACCCAAATGTCAGAAATCTAGTTTTTCCTGAAAACTGACCTGTGATGTAATACCCTGCAGTCCATTAAAAACTCTATTTTTGTCTTTGTTGTAGCTTTAGTTTACTTCTTCTCACACATAATGGCCAATCGCAACTGTTTCTCTATTATTACACTGTCTGGTTTAATGGTGTTGAATGGTGATGTCCACACTAATGGTTCAAACGCTGACGTACTTGTATTAGTCGTTTTCAGGTCTTCATATTTTTATTTCTAGAATCGGGTCATTTAAACTTTATCACTCTGTGTTCAAAACATAAGACGATGTGATGATATTTGCTCCATGACTTTTTAACTCTGATCCCATCAGAATTACCCAGTTTGTCATAAAAGATTAGTCAAGGTCTGCTGACACATCCTGGTTTCGGCAAATACTGAAAAGAATCTATTGAGGATTAAATGACCAGAACAGAAAAATAATTTAAGGGCAAACTGTTTTAGTCTTGGTACTACAGGAAATGGGTGGGATCACCAGAAACAATGGGACAATAGAAAAATCTTTTTTAGTAGATGTTGGTTGCTCTTGTGCTAAAATGGTAAAAATAATAATATATTCATTGCACAGGTAGTCACATAAATACCCTGAAACTGAAGATAGGTTTGATGCTGCTGCCTGTGTGTTTTTCTTTATAAATCAGTTAAGTCACAGTGTTACAGTTTAGTCGTCAGTCACGGTTTGGCATGGAAGATAAAAGCCATATTTTTGTGATGTGTGGTCCTTGATGTGCTTTTTGGAGCTCCACATTCTTACATGATAACCATACTGGGAATATAATGGCTATTGTTTTGCAAAGCCAAGGGATGGAAAAGGCCAACTGTGCGGAAACTCATTAAATATTTAGAGAGTGGGTCTGCCTCTCTTAGTACTAACCTGCCTCTGTCCTCTCCTCCAGATGGGATAACGTGACCTCATTTCTTCTTGGCTGTGTGCTGTGCCACGTTTCTCTCAGCCAATGTGGTTGTCACAGTGTCTGTGCGACAGGCTCTTTATGAATTAATGTGGTTCGACTCAGATGCTCAATCAGGTGTTGTATCTGGTGCATAACCAACTGTCACCGGGTAATAATGAGGATGATTCAATTAGGATTTAAGCATCTCCATCCAGATATTATGTGAGAATGTTTGAGCGGTGTAACAGTTTCGCTGGTGCTTATGTTTATTCAAGACAGCAGTCTATGAGGCGTTATTGTACTGAGGACAAGACGGCGATAAAGACTGAGAGGCTTTGTAAAAAGGGTGGGTGGACGCTATTGAGCTGTTGAAGGTACTGGCAGCCAGACCTCGTCATGAAACACTACACTTGCTCTCTGACCGTTGCAGTCCTGAGGAGTAAACATTTCCCACAGTGACACAGCTTACTAGATTTTACAAACATGTAAAGGAAAGGCCGGAGGTCTTATCCGGGATATCTGTTCCCACTAATGTGAAAACATGGGTCATTGTTAATCATAGAGCCCCTTTCACTGAGCTGTTTGTTTTGAGTGAAAAAATACAGCATGAGGGACGGAAAGAGCAAAGTTTTAGTATGCGTTTTAAAATTTTACAACCCTTTAATCTTATCAGTTGTTGAGGGAAAGATTTCAGAAACCCTGCATGTGTGAAAAACTTTTTCACTCATGCAGAAAAAGTATTTTTACACTGAAGTCACATGATTGACAGCAATGTTTCAGGTGCTGCGTGACGTCATGATCCTCTTTCATTTTGACTGCGGTCAAGTCATAGACGGTGCAGTCTGTCAAGCACACTTCCTCTTGAAACATTAGTCATTCAGTTTACAATGAGGAAGATTATTTTTACGCACAATGTTGAGGTCAAGCTGTGAATTCACTGAACTCGGAAGCGAGCACCTTTACTTTGAACTGAAGTGATGTGCCTGTGCTATGTAGCCATGTTCCTGGTCACTGAAGAAAGGATTTTATCTGCAAGTGTTACATTTTCAAAAAGACTTAAAAAAAAAACACCTAGACAGAGCAAAAGCAAACTTTTTTTATAGCTATATTTCTGCAAGAAAAGCTGAAGTGTAGAGTGTTTTTTTTTTTTAAACCAGAGTTACAGTATAGTTCTTGAATTGAACAACCCTTTGCTGCCATTTGCAGACATAGTTTTAAAGTGCAGTTTTTTTTTTTTTTTTGCATCAACTCTTGTCAGTCATATTGATGGTGGTTAGGAGTTTTCCATCCTTAAACAAATTTTTGAGGAATTATTAACTCATAAAATGTAAATGAATGATGCAGTAACTACATAAAAACTCAAACATGTGAGCATAATGACAGTCGGCAGTGGCTTCAGGGAGATGGCTACTAAACTACAGGAAACTTTCTGAACTTTATTTCTTCTTTGTTCCACTCGGCCTTTTCTGTCCAGTTGCAGGAGTGCACATCTGTCATATATTTACTGTACAGTGAGGTTTGGCCTGGACTATTGACTGGTCTATTATAGGGCTCACACGTTCACACACACACAGTCAGAAAAATACATTTACTTTCACACCTACAGTCAATTTAGAGTCACGAATTCACCTATCCTGCATTTCTTTGGACTGTGGGAGGAAACCCACACAGTCACAAGGAGAACATGCAAACTTCACACAGAAGAACAGCACACAGTAATCCCAACGTAATTATTTCTGTGAAACACAATGTTTTTTTTCCATTATTTGTGATATCACTGATAAACATGCATAGAATAAATGCCGTGTTCAATCTTTCTGTAACTTTACATTTTTGTGACTTTCTTCAACCAGTCTTTGTTACAGTGGTGATACATTATAAATGACAGTAGCACTGCTAGCAGATGGTGATAATGAAACATCAGGACAAGATTCATCAGAGTCCAGAGAAAGATCTGGTCCCTGACTGCAGGATTGAAAGTAGTTTGCAGGAAGATTTAGGCGAGTGCCTTTCAGTCGTATTCAATCATCATACATTCATCATTCATCTTTTCCTTTTTGTTGTTAAGGACTGCAGCCAGCACCTCCATTAGATTACAGAATGCATAGGAAAATGTATTCTTAAGGCCTTCTACACAGCACGGGCTGTTCGTTTCCATGGCTTGCAGAACAAATACATCTGTGAAAGTCTACATAAAACTCTGAAAGTTTTGACTGATGTAAATATATGCTATTTTTCTTCTAGCCCAAACTATTTGCTCCTTCTTTGATATATCTTAATCAAATATTTGTAATATGCTTAATAATACAACTGATCTGGCATATTAAGTAATTAAAGAAGCTAATTCATCATTCACATATCAGGGACTGCAGCGTTGCATTGTCCCTGCAAAATGTTCCCCAAACAGAGGCAAGTCCACCCTCTTTCTTTTTTTATTCTTTTACCCAGAGCTCTTAACTCAGTGATGCATACTGTCAGTGTGGATGTTTTGGTAAAACTGTAGTGTTTGTTTGTCTCTGCTGCATGCACTTCACTTGCTTGCAACACTGTGGAAAGGTCTCCCAGACTGAGTCAGTGCTGCACCCAAGCAATACTTTTGGTATGTTTTCAGAAAATTGGATGAGAGAAGTCAAAAGTGGTACCTACAAAATTGTTATCTTCCATCGAAGTTTGAGTTCCTCTGTGCAAGTTGAGCCTCCTTTGCAGTCCAGGACACACACACACACACATTCAATATTTTTTTTTTTTGCGAGGACTGTTGCCGCTGGGGGTAATGACCGTTTTGCAATCCCTTCTTTTCCTTGGCTGGTGAAAAAAAAGCTTAAAATCCTTGTTTGGAATTGAACAGCCGTTTATCCACTTATTTACAGCACGTCTCCGATCTGACACATTTTTAGGCCTCCCACAGGCACCGGGGGTTTCAAGGCACTCATTCCTATGGTACAATTAGCAACCCACAGAACTGCATAATGGTGTCCAGAAACACAGGATGGAGCACAGCATGACTCCTACATGCCCATATGCTGGCTGACAGCATTCATGCCACCTTTTATGCTGCAGTGTATTTCCCATTACCCAGCTGGCAAGTCAGATGTCCTCAGCAACATATTCTAATGAATATGCTTATGCACAACATCAGGATTAGTATCATTATTTTGCTTTCAGATTATCAGTCTCTGCTTAAATTATGTGAGGAGGATAATAAGTTTATGATGACAGTGTGGTCCCTTCACTTAACTTAATTGTTTCAAGTAATTTCCTAAGACTGTCTCCGTCATGGTACACAAACAGGAATGAAATGAGCACAAAACCATTATATTGTGAAATTGCAGTGTGTGTACAGAAGAAAGTATTCATTAAACTTTTACATGGGTAGATACAGAATTCCAAACTGCAAACAACTCAGCCAACTTAACTGCAACTTAGTTAGAACCATTTTTGGAGATAGTCCATCTAAATTTAGAACCTGAACCTCCAGTCAGACTTGCGTATATGGCCAAATTTAATCACCACAAAAAGCATCATCATATATCATGTGGAACACCAGCAGAAGTGTTTATACTGGCGATGTTTTGCAATGGCAGGTCACTACAGCAATAAAGCAAACAAGCAAAAGAAAACACGAGATTTTGTAATCAATCACCTGATCAACTTCCTGAATACACCAGATACACAGAATTGACCTGATTTGCCCCAAAGAGAGGAGAAGTGACACACCCAGTTGTAGGTTGGGAAAGGTGACGGACAGTGTGTAGAAATTCTATTGGAACAACCCTACTTGCAATAAGGTGAAGTGGTTCAAACAAGCACTGCTGCCCTTCGATAGGCTTCCAGTGTTTACTGATCTTAATAAACTGTGTTATTAAGAAGAGAGGCGTTGTTGACAGAAGTTGAACTAGCTTGTTTCAGGGTGAACTGAGAGCTGCATGAAGGGCCAGGCTAAGACAAATAAGGAACTTTCTGAGTTGTGAATCATGCACAAACATGAGACAGACAAAGGTACTGTACATACAGTAATACTATCCTTCACGTTTTTTTTTTTTTTTTTTAAGTGTAACAGTCAGGAGCCACTGAGCATGAAAGGACTGGCTCTCAGATTGGGGACATGAAAAGAAGGATGTCTACTTTTTTTTTTAACTTCTGTGCAATTATAATATTTCCACGGACTGAGCGCAGCTTAAGCATTTTGATTAAGCAAGGTCTGTTTGATTGAAGCGCCAGTATTTCTTTGAAGTTTCTTAAGTTTTTTTTTTTTTTTAATAGGAATCCGACGAGCAGTAAGCAGGGGAAAACTTTGAATCATGCTCCCCAGATGGCAATTAGCAGTTTGACCTGATTTCCTGTTCTTTGAGAACTTAAGTTTAGTATGTGGTCGGCAAGACAAAATAGGGTACCGGTTTCATCGAGAAAAAATAATTTTGAATTTTTTAAAATAAAGTATGAGCTTTATGTGCATAAAACATGAAAACAGGGAATTTTATAGTGTGTGTGCAGGATGGTGATGCTTTACAGACCCCCTTTGTATGTTTTTTGCATCATGTCATTAAAAAAAAACTGCAGGAATAAAGGAAAAGCTAAAAGACTTCATGTCCTGCTTTCTCAAATTATAATTTTAGGCGTTAAGCTCACACACTTCTCTAGATATTTAATAGTACAAGGAGCTTTAATTTCCAGATTGCCGGTATTACAAACAGCAGTGTGAAGGAACACAAGGATCAGAGCACCAGGCCTACCATTATTACTGTTGCATTATACAGACCACACAACACTAAACTGCATGAGTGACAAGAAGTAAAAGAAGAGCCAAGGTGACAGATGGAAGGGATTTTGGAGCAATTAGAGTGAGTAGAGCAGAGAGGATATGATTCAGTTGGGAGGATGTGATATGAGGCAGTGAAAAGATTAGTTTTCAGCCTGCAGAAGAGGAGTGACACACTTCTGTTTGCAGGCACTGCGTCGTATTTTACTTTAGGGTTAATGTTTACCGAGGAGCCTTTTCTGCTCTCTGTCCCCAGTAACCTTGTGGTGCCCCTCCTCCTATCTGACCAGTTTGAGGCCTCTCATGATTCGCCTTGGACCAAACATAGAAATATCATTAGTCAAGGAAGACAGGAATAATAAACACTTCTTCCACACCAACTCCCCTACAATTCCTACTCGTGTCTACCACAAATTAAAGGCATAGTCTGCTTCTTGTTATCTTCCTAACTGTTTGCTATTCATTATCTTAGCTATAATATCGTGTTTTTATAAATTTAATGCAAATGCATAGTTAAACAATAAAGATTGCTGTACAGCCGGGTCCATTGGGTGGGGATTTTTGTCCCTTTTTAAGTCTAATTTCTCTCTTCTTGTGTTTCAGCTGAAGGTGTGCCGCAGGTGTTTTATTTCGGGCCCTGTGGGAAGTATAACGCCATGGTTCTGGAGTTGCTGGGCCCGAGTCTCGAGGACCTCTTTGACCTTTGTGACAGAACCTTTTCGCTAAAGACCGTCTTAATGATCGCAATTCAGCTGGTAAGTTCAGTGATACATTAAAGAAGTTGTTTTAAAATAGCCTTGACTTACTTTAAAAAAAAAAAAAAAAACAGTTAGCAGACCAAACAACCAAGCAGATTATTGTACATTTATAAGTAATGAACAGTCAAAATGGAGGTGGGACAGTCTGTCAGGAATATAAAGACAGTCATCAGTGCAGCCTCTATTCAACAGAAATGTCTGTCTCAGTTACAAATCATTTCTTTCTAATCAGCTCCTCTCGGGTGTAATCATGATGCAAAGGTGCTTTTTTTGAAACTCAGCATTTCCTGCAGATGTTTTACAATAAAAGTCTTGCAGAATTTGAAGGGATTTTACCCTTTGAATTACAGGAAGAGTTTTAATGTGAAACAGATGGTGAACCTTTGACAAAAAAAAAAAAAAAAAAAAAAGAAATTAAAAAGAAGTGGAC
>JAPZDY010000001.1:25472019-25490944 GCA_029783645.1 Ctenochaetus hawaiiensis | reverse complement strand
AAGATGGTCCAAAATACTTTTTGTTAAAGTTTTTTAATATAACATATGTAAAAATCTCAATGACAATTGAAAAAGAAATCTGAAAAAGTTTAATTAAAATGTTGGGGGTTTTTTAAACGTCAATAACATACACGAAAACCGTAATAAACGGTGAAATGTAAAGCTTTCTATTTTTCAACGCGTTTGTTTGGCTTTCTTTTTTGCAGTTTTCACCTGTCGCCGCTAGTGGTCAGTGTTGGCGGCGAGAGGGGTTGTGCTGGCGGCGGATGGTATAAACTTCCTGTATGAACTTCCGGTGCTTCTCTTCCACCGGTCCGAGTCAATATGGTGGGTACACGGTAGAATACCTAGGTTGACTATGCCTCAGAATCCTTTTCAATCCTCACTTTCAGTGTGTCCACCAAACATTTACAAGTATCGATCTGTAAACACACGGCACAAAGATTTCTAAGCGCCGGGTTTCGGTGCACTTCAGTGGCGTAAAATAAATGTAAACATAGTGCAAATGTTCCCGTGCAAAAGCTAACTGGTCACGAACCGGCTAAAAACACGGCTAGAAGATCAGCACTACACGTGTATTAAAACATTTATTCATAAACGTGTCAGTGTTTGAATGGCTTAGGTTATGTTCTATTCTTCCTAAATATATCTTTACTTTGCTGTGGCTAACGAAAAAGGAAAACTTGCTGTTGTTGGAGTAATGTTTTTATTTGACAACGGGGTCTAAATGGCAAGTCCATCTTAAACCTGAAAAGAATTAAGGATTTAACGACTGGGATATTCATGTCAAAAGATAAAACAAAACTTTTTTAAGCAATATACTAGCTTAAACTCATTACTTAAAGTTTTGGTAATGATGTATATAGGTGCTTTGTCTGTGTGGTCACAGAGCTGTCAAACATACCAGTACTTTCTTTCATTATGTCAGGGCTATCCAAATATCCTCTTATTACCTAATAATTAGTGATTCTATCACTCATAATCTGCATTCTGTTTGGCCTTTAAATGAATTTATATTACATGAAAGTTGAGGAAACTTGCAGGCGTCCAGAGAGCACTGAGATGCTCCCTGCAGTGCAACTGTTGTAGTTCCTTAGTTCATGAGGGTTCTAGGAAATTATTAGATTTACTAATTTACCAATAGGAGATCGAGTTTCAAGCATAATCTGAACGACTCTGTGCTCTTCTTCCACACGTGCATCCTGGTCATTTGTGAAATTTTTTTTCAATACTATGTTAAATGTGTCCCTGTCTGGTTGCTTTTTAGGGACGAGTCAGGACCAAGACTGTCAAGAAGGCCGCCAGGGTCATCATTGAGAAGTACTACACCCGTCTGGGTAGTGACTTTCACACCAACAAGAGGGTGTGTGAGGAGATCGCCATTATCCCCAGCAAGCCTCTGCGCAACAAAATTGCAGGGTAAGTGGAATATTGCTGCAATTAAGTAATGCATTGAAGTTCGTATACTGCAGAAACATGCGCTCCTGTTAGCTGGTATTCACCTTTTCAGACAGTTTTATGTGATTTTCCAGTACAATTGATTGTGTTCATTTGTTGCAACCTGGTTCATCTTTTTAATTCACCCCATATTTGATGTTGACCTGATAGAGTTCTCAAACGGCTGCAGGAGAGTTGAGCAGCAGCATTAAGCAGGGGATCTAGATGAAGGAATCTGTATTGCATGATGGAATATTTGTCTTTTTTGAGAACTTATAGCAAGGGGAAGCACTCAAGTTACCTAGATGTTTCATTAGGTAGTTTTATATGGATCCTTAATGCTATGAGCACTTTAGCACTCTAAGGAACTGTATTGATCTGATTGAGAGTTAAACTATCCTGTAAGATCAAATATATTGTTTACAGTTATAGTTACATTATCTCATCTCATTGTGGCTTTGTAAACAATCATGTCTGAAGCATGTTAACTTGTTTTGGTTGAGTTTTTTATACCTTCTGTGGTTTTTCAACATGTTTTATGGACTTCTGACATAATTATGCTTGCCAATACTCTCTGTATCTGTTAGAGAAGATACTAATTACCTCCCTCACCTTCCTATTCAGAACTTTGCAGATTTCTGTGTTGAAGAGAACAAGAGCTCTTGAGTTTCTTCAAGTACTATTTGGAGACTTAGAGATGATTAAAAAGGTAGCGGTTGATACAGACATGTCTTTAATCTTAATCCACATGGGCTGTTGTGGTTTTTTGGCTCAGCAAGACTTTTAATTTGTAAACATTCCAAGTCCGACAGAAAATATATCTGCATCTTGTATTTTTTGTTATACATCATCCTTATCACTGATGCCTGTTAACCTTACAGTTTATGACTGAAAGTCTGAGGTGTTGATGTTAATATTACTGAATCAGAAGATGAACAGTGAACTAGCTTTTAACTGTGTTCTGCTCATTTTGATTGAGAGCAAAAATTTGAAGGGATCATTCAGGTTTTCTGAAGTGGATTGTACAGGTCGGCCTCCAGTTTGGTGGAGTCGAAAGAGTATCGCTGAAGGAAGCTGAACAATGAACTACTATGAACAGGGCAGCAGATAAATGCATTTTTAGCCACCTAAAATAATTAATGCCTTTATCCACAACTTTAAGACAGAGTTAATGTAATGTGATGTTAATGTATAGCTGATAAAATTAGACAATGTTCTCTGGGCCGTAGCCTTGACTTTGAATCTACTGTGTTAAAATGTCTGTAGTCAGTGGAAGTGAGTGAGAAGAAATTTCAAAGTGAGTCAGCAGGCAGTATATTCCCTCAGAGAGGACTGCTGCGATCTACTGCTGCTATTCATCTAAATTAAATATTTTTTTCCCACTGTAAAGGACTCATTCTTGGAATAGAAGCTTTTTGTTGACAAGCTACATCGAACTTGTGCTTGTGCTGAAGAAACAGATGTGCTGCTAGCTGCTTCTTTTGCTGCAGTTATATATGTGTTTTGATTGAGGTGTCCTTATAGCTCTCACCTTTGTGTGGGAACACACTTTGTTTAAACACTGTAGTCTTTCTAGACAGCTGGAGGCCAATTTTTGTGAATGATCAGAAGACATTAAACTCTGAGTATACGAAATAAAAAACGTTTTAATCCAGCTCAAGTTCTCAGACTGTGGCACACCACAAAGTGGTTTCTGTTGCTGAGTTGATTGACTTTGATTGGCTTGGTTATGTGGGAATTGTTGGTAATTGTTGAGTCTTTATTAATTATAGTGTGCGGTCCAGACCTGCCTCACGTGAAAAGTGCCTTTAGACCTCCTATGTCGTTTGGCACTATATAATAAAACTGACTTGACTTGATTTTCTGTGCTGTACATTGATTTGATTGATTGCAAAATGTAGAATGTACTGGGTCATTAATAATGTTTTGTGGTTTCTAATAGAAAGCTTCCTCTTATATTCTTTGTCTCAGGGAAAACATCTTTGTGTTTTTGTGTGATCTGTAGATTATAAAAATGAGAGCAGTTGCACAATAACTACACAATATCACACCACCTCAAATTTCAGCTGCAGCTAACTGTTCTTAATATATGGTGAAATATTTTATTTATAGTTCATTCAGACCAGTGGTTGTTGCAACACAAATTGGGGGAATTCAACCTTTCTTTATTAACTATTTCCTCTACTATCATTGCTAATGCTGATAAAAATTGTGGGAGTTTGTGTGAACTTTTTTGGCGTTCTGTAGGACAGCTTGACAAACTTTGAGAACCACTGAATTGGACTTTCAGTCGTCAAAATGTTGAGAAACACTCATCACAAGTAATTTGAGTAATGTCTTCCATTTGCTGATTAAAGACAGAATAAATCAATAATGATTTTCCCTTAGAAAAACTGGTGTTTTGCAATTGGTAATGTGTAACCAGCAAGCACTGATTCATGGAGGGATTATAAATGTACAGATTTTGTTGTTGACTTGTCTTCACCTCTGGTTACATGTGCTCCTATTTGCCTCTCAGGTATGTGACACACTTGATGAAGCGTATCCAGCGTGGTCCAGTCAGAGGAATCTCCATCAAGCTGCAAGAGGAGGAGAGAGAAAGGAGGGACAACTACGTCCCAGAGGTCTGTGTACACACACACACACACACCTTTGTCTCCTCTGTGACTGTGATTTATGTGACAGTTAATTTGTTACTTTGGTTTGAAAACTTAATATAAATCTTGCACTTTTAATCAGGGTTTTGGGAGCTTGTTTTGATGAATTTTGCTGCATCAGCCATGTTTGATAAATTTTGTTGCATTGCAGCTTCAGTGTAACTTGGAGAAGGAGACTGAACACTTTGTCCTGATGAAGATCTTTTTGGCCGAACCCCTGTGTCGACATATTTTAGCTTTTATTATGATTCCAGTGGCCATTTGATATCAAAGGCATTTATTTCATTTCCCTTAAGTACCTGAGAATTCAACAATTCAGAGTGAAAACCTTTTTGATTTCCTAGTTGTTCCTATCAGACTTAAATTTCTATTGAGATGAACATGGCAGAACAGACACACTTCAGACAGCTAATTTTTTTAAATATCATTCTCTAGATTTCAGCTCTGGACCAGGAGCTCATCGAGGTGGATCCAGATACAAAGGAAATGCTCAAGATGCTGGTAAGTGTATTGCTGCTTTGTTGAGCTTTTAAGATAGACGTATGGTGATTAAAAACCTTTTTGAATAACCTGCAGATATTTCTTATTCGCAAAAATTGTAATTTGAAATACAAAGTCAAGACAAACTTTTTATTCAGCACATTTAAAAGCAAAAAAGTGCTTAACAGAGGACTTAGCTGTTAGCCTCACATAAAAGCAGGACTTACACTTACCAAAAGTTTTGTAATTGTTCCAGTATGTCACCTCAAGGGGGAGCCAAAACATGTCTGCAATATAATCCTTTGCACCAAATACAACCGTTTTGGCACTCACAGGCTACAGTTGTCATTTTAAGTGCATGACAAAGTTACCCATCAAATCTCTACAGTGACATTTTTGTTGAGAAAAATCCCTTTTGTTGGACGGGAAATCCCACAAGACTTTCCTTGAGCGAGACTAAGCCGAACCCTGGTTAGTCTCGCTTGTTAGCCTAATTCTCTTAACTAAAACCGTTAAAGCGTCTTTTTTTTAAAAAACAATTTTTTACCACTTATAGGCTATATTTCTTATTCTGAGGAGTTAAATCCTTGGTGTTTTAACCAGATTAAGGTTTAGTCTCACTCAAGGAAAAGTCTTGCGGGATTTCCCGTCAAACAAAAGGGATTTTTCTCTAACAAAAATGTCACTGTAGAGATTTGTTGGGTAACTTTGTCATGCACTTAAAATAACAGCTGCAGCCTGTGAGTGCCAAAACGGTTGTAGCTGGTGCAAAGGATTACATTGCAGACATGTTTTGGCTCCCCTCTTAGGCGATCTACTGGAACAATTACAAAACTTTTGGTAAGTGTGAGTCATTTGCACACCGAAACATGTTTAAAAAAAAAAAAAAAAATAGCGCTCAGTTTTTTTGTTTTTTTTTTAAAAAAGGGAAATCCCCCCCCCTTTTTTAGACATCACTTAATTTCCTGAAGGTCAGCCGTCTGGTCAGCGTGTAGATTAATTGTCACATGCTTTTCTTTAATAACAGGATTTATCAGAGCAACTTTTTGACTTCCACAGACAGGAATGAACAATTCTGTCTACCTCAACCACTGACACAATTTGTTCCTCTTGTAGGATTTCGGTGGACTTTCCAACCTTCAGGTCACTCAGCCAACTATTGGAATGAACTTCAAGACACCTCGAGGACTGTAAAATCATGTGTAAAAATCCTCTAAATAAAGAGACATAATTATTAAAAACAGTTGTCACTCTTTATTATCCAGGCAGTAATGAATGATTTAAAAACACTGGAATAAACTGGGGTTTTTACAACCAATGAATCCAGCAAATGTGCCATGCAAACCTGTTTGCTAATGCAGGCAGGTATGTAAGATGTACTGTACAATAAGGAAACGTATAGGTGTTAATGCTCAGGGTAAAACATTTTTTAAAAGTAGATAAATTATAAAATGCAGGTTTCTTAAAGCTAAATATAAACAATCTTGTCTGTTCTGTTGAACCTGAAATATTTTACTGTAGAAGACTTCACAGCAGTCACTTTACGTATTGAAATATAACAGGAGCTGAAAAGTAAAAGTTAAGAGAAGGAAATCTAGTGAGTCACCAAAATGAATCATTTACTTTGCATCACCTGAGTGTGATTGATTTGTAAAAGCTTCTCAGTTAAATTGATCAATGTGACATTGCTCTTTAACGCTCTGCTAGCTGCTCATGTTAGAGAAGCTCCAATAAAGAGCTAAATTTTTATCATAAACATACAAGTTTTCATGTGCTGTACATTTTTTTCTGTCAGCTTAAAAACTTGAAAAAGCCAAGTCAGAGATGGTGAGGCTCAAGTTATTTTTAAGATTATGGAGGTTCAAAACTGAAATCAACATATTATTTGGGTTTATTTTAAAAGATTTTCCAGCAGCAAAGACAGTCATATACATCTCTTATTAATAATTCAAAGAATTAAGATTGTCCTGTGTTGAGTAATTTACCTCACTTCAAGCTCCACAGAAAAACACAAACAAGTGTATCTTCCTTTTACCCTATTTTTTAAAGTAACTGGGTTTTTAAATGGAGTGAAAACCTGATAAAAGAGAAAGGCTTACATTTAATTTATTTAAATTTAATTATTTGCTCACGTAATTCATTAACAAAAGGCATTTTCAATGTTTTTAAATGTCAGACCGTCTTTCAGTGCAAATTCATGCAGCAGATTGTTAGAAAGCTCAGCTTCTTGTAATTCAATCACTGCAAACTTTATGCTTTTAAACCCAGGAAGTGATTAGTATTTAATGAGCAATATGAACAAATGGTTGTGATTTTCTGTGCTGCTGGAAAACCTGTTAAAAAGCCAAATGTTATGTTACTTTAGGTTTAAAGGAAATTCATGAAAGGATTTAAGCACTACATGCAATTTTTATGTTTTGTTTTTAAAAATCTACATTTTAGAATTTATCTACTTTTCAAAACACTCTTTTCACCCTTAAGATACCACATTGTACATTACATCCTGCATGCCTGCCTGTATTAGCAAACAGGGTTGAGTCCTGAGCTTAAACCATCATGCTAAGTGGTTTAAAAAAAAAAGTTTAGTACTCTGATGAACTACAATGAACCCTGAGTTGTTGTTAGTTGTTGAAGTATCTTTTTATTTAAGTTTATCACACAGATGTCTGAGTTCATCTCCAGTGTGTTCGGTGACTGCTGAATGAATAATGGCTCCATCGCTTCATGCTCTGACAATTTATGAACGCAGCATCAGTGTAGTTTAACACTAAATGGTTTTAGGATTATTCAGCAGTCTGGATGCTTTAATAGACTGATCAGTAAATTCATCCTTTGAGTGATCAGCAAACAGCATCCATAACATTTCCCAAAACTTATCTGAAGGTTATAACGATATTTAAACCAGCTAATAACAGCTGTGCATTAAAGGTGAATTATGGTATTTTTTAAAACCTCAGCTTTTTTTTTTTGGTGTACAAATGACTGGTACTCACCAAGACTTTTGTATTTGTTCTTGTGGATCGCCTCAAGGGGGAGCTGCAACAAGGCAGCCTGTGAGGCAAAAAAAAGGAAAAACATCAGTTTTAGTGGACTTTTTTTAAAAACTGTCATAGTTGCCCTAAAATATTACATTGCAGCCACATTTCGGCTCCCCCTTGAGGCAGTTTAGTGGAACATTTGCAAAGCTTTTAGAAAGTACCCATCATTTGAACAACAAAACATGTAATTAAAAAAAAAAAGGGCCCATGATAGCAAACAATGTCATTCCCCTTTAAAAAGGCTCAGCCGCTGTTTTGAAAATCAGGTGTACGACTGTTGTATATTTAAAGACTAAAATTTGCGACTGCAGAATAAAGCCAGAGTCTAGCACGGATCTCTTCTTTTCAGTCCATTTTAACACAATGTTTTAAAAAAAAAAGTAACACCAAAACTTAAGACTCAGGTGGTGTCAGTTCACTGTCAGACTTCATTAACTCCAGAGACACAAAATGAAGATTTTACAAACAAGCTAGTGACAAATAAACTGAATGTGCTGGATTATGCTGTATTTCTAGTGGCGAGTAAACAGAATTTAGCATGTGAAAATAAGAATTTTCTTTTTAGCAGGTAAATTAAATCGCAAGTCACCATTTGTCAAAGACACTGACAGAAATAATTAGTTATATCATCTAATTTCCATTAATTCCCTCATAATAAATAGCAATTCACTGATGACCTGTGGACGTTGATGAGACCAGGATTTCTGAGAAACAGCTCCAAAACACAGTCATATTAAGAGACATGGCCGGTAATGCTTAAACACCTTTATTGTGCCCAATCTGAACATACTCCACAACTGTAAGTAGCAGCAAACTTGATAGACCACAATGAGGTAGACTTTCAAAACTCTAAAAAGCAGCTGGGCTAAAAGGGACAAGCTCAGCATGACAAACCTAATGGATAAAGAAAAGACACTTCGTCTTTGGCACACAGCTTATTATGCATTTATGTCCGACTGGAACAGGAAGGCAAAATGGGATAAGAAAGCGTTGAATAATTTTACTTGGGGGGAGGGGGGTCTACTCAAGCTCTGTTAGATTAAATTTATCATCAGCTAAGTGGAAGTTCTTACATTCAACAGGAAACAAGCAGCTGTTCTGGCAAAAGGTGCGTCCACCTGCTGATGTACAAAAGTGATTAAAAACCACTGCCACCTCTCCAAACGTGCAAATTAAAAAGTGCAAAAAAAAAATCAAACTATGTACAATCGAATTTTCATTTCACTCTAATCTCAACTGGCTCCATCAGCTGCTTGGGAAATGATGGACTGCCGGTTGAAGCATTTCCAGTACTACTGTTAACATATATTTAATATAACTGGACCAACAGAGCAAATTTTAAAGTAGTATTTCCAACATTTTGTGCCCATTCAGTTGAAATTTGGGAGGGCGAATTTAAAAAAAAAAAAAATAAAGCCACAGAAAAAATGAATGAGAAAAAAAGGAAAAAATAAAAAGGGGGGTTTTCTCCCATAAACAGCCGCCTGGTTGATTTCTGTTCAAAATTTTCATGTCATGACTTAAAACCGTTTGTGTACAAATTAGTAAAAAACTGCGTAAAAATGTCTGAAATGCGACTGGTTAAATGAAGCCCAACATTAAACTCCCTTAAAGTAAGAAACACCAGTTGGCTTGCACAGAAAAAAAAAACAGATGCCAACTGGGGTGGGGGGTGGGGGAGGGGAGAGGGAGGGAGGAGGGGGAAAAAAAATAAAAATTTAAAGGCACTGTATGGCGTTTGCCAATGAACGGCAATGAGACTCGCGTGACTGCTCTTCACTATGCAACACATGTAAACAAAAAAAGAAAAAAGAAATGGCATTTTCGTCCACTTCTTAACCTCAGGCTGACTCCCATCTCTCTGTCTGGCCACAAGTCTGGGAAAAAAAAAAATGCATAAGTGTGAAGGGCCCCTTGTCTCTCCCGACAAAGTCACTGTGCATAGTGCCACTGTGAACAACAGCAAAAATGTAGCAAGTGCAAAAGTGAACATTTTCTACAGTGATATCCCCCAGTGCCTGGTGGAGTGCCATGGTGCCCTCGTTCAGAGGGGGGCGTCTGGCACACGTGCTCTCCTTGGCGGGCAGCCTCGTCCCGTAGAGATGGGCTCTTCCTCTGACCCTTCAGAGTGTTTTTCGCATCCATCTGCTCTAGCTGGAGTCCCTGTTCTTCTGGTTGCGCATGAGGGGCCGGTGGTTGCTCAAGATGTCCATGGAGTGCTGCCAGTGCCAGCAGGAGCGGCAGTAGTACTTGAAGCAGGCCTGCGTGTCAAAACACAGCGAGTGAGCACGTTTTAGGCTACATGTAACATTTTTAGGTGATCAATTTCAATTTGAACTCTTTCCCAATAGCTTAAAATATTATTTGAAAGGATAATTTTGGTTTATTGCAACTTATTTTGTAGCATCGGCCGCTGTTATTTGCTGAAGTATGAAAACACAGTCAGGTAACTTAAGTTCAACAGCGTCTTCACAGTCAATTGAGCAGGTTGTAATCAATAGTGGCCCAGATCTTTTTTACAGCCCTGAAGATAAACTTGAGAAGTGTGCAATCTTATGTCTAATAATCCCTCACTGCAGAAGAAAACTGTCCTCCATCTTTAA
This sequence comes from Ctenochaetus hawaiiensis, assembly GCA_029783645.1. NCBI lineage: Eukaryota > Metazoa > Chordata > Actinopteri > Acanthuriformes > Acanthuridae > Ctenochaetus > Ctenochaetus hawaiiensis. Next base: position 25,480,729 of record JAPZDY010000001.1, on the reverse strand, counting down.
AAAGATTTAAGACAGTTCAGATTATTTTTGCAAACTTGGCTAATTGTATTATAGCTTGTTTCTTGCCATTATATATTTTTTAAAATCCATGTTGTTTCCCAGATTTCAATTAACTTTGCCTGTAGCATTGTATTTACTGCACAGACACTTAATATTGATCAGGAATTTATTAACCAAAGTGTTATAAAATACTTAACTCAGCATTATATTTAAAGATCAAAAGCTTAACTTATTGTTCTAAACCACAGCTCTGTCACTCGCTTCACTTTAATTTCCTGGACCTGCATGTTTTTAGCTTTTGACTGAATTCTTAATTGTCAAAATCAGTTTCTATGCCATCTGTAAACTAATTTACATTACCATGTGTTTAAAATGTGCTGCATAAATGATCTGATGCATGTTTGTTCTGGAGCACTTGGAGATTAAAAAAGGCAGTTTCCACTGACCTGGTCTCTGCAGAAGAAAGGCCCAGGTTGGCGAAGGCAAACCTGACACATGGAGTCTTCCAGGTAGGGGTCAATCTGGACCTGAAGGAAGAGGCAAAGCCAAGTGACCCAGTTTACAGCAGTCACAGTGAATGATGAGCAAGAACAGTTTTGAAATCCGTCTCCATCATTAAATGGAAACCTGCTAATTTACAACCAATGACTTTCAAAATAACGATTAATTTAAACAGGAGCCTTTTATGTTTAACAAGCAGATTTTTCTTAAAATTAGATTTTTACTCGTGTCTTATTCTAAATTGCAGGTTTGAGTTTATTGATAGTTTCCACTTAAAAACACATTTAATCACAGAATCTCTCTTCCAAACAGCAAATGCTTATGATGGATTATTTAAAGAAGAAAGACTAATCAAACTGTCTTACCTTTTTTGTAAACTTGGGGGTTTTGATCTCCACAAATGCTGCACACACAGCTTTCAGATAACTGCGCTGATTGTTAAAAGTGACACGTCCAGAGCCTGCAGTCAAAAAAAGGTAAATAATTCAGTTTTTTTGAAAAACTAAAAAATCTGCACAGCAAATTTACAAAAAAAGCAGCTTTGAAAGTACAGACATGATGTTTTGCAATTAGTCTGAGGCTCAAATCCTCATGTCAAAGTTTTATCTGCAAGTTTTGCCTCCACAAGTACACAGTAAATACTCTGAAACTGATTTGGGTCCGAAATTGTGAATATGATGCTGTGGATATTTTTCATTGTTCCTGAAAGCAACGTTTTTTATTTTAAAAAGAGGACATTTTTACTTGAACTCAACATCCAAACTTACAGCGGATATCTTTATCACCATGTTGACTTATACATTAATTTACTAGAAAACAGTTTTAATTTTACAAGAGGTCTTCAAATTACGTACTTAATGCAGGAGAAATTTCACTTAAATCTTTAAAACTGAAAACCTGACTCACCTATCGGGTACTTGTGCTTGTCCGTGTCGATGCCGGCGTACATGACGCCTCCAAAAAGGTCGTTCATGATACTCGCCAGCGCCTCGGCGTTCAGCATGCCATGCAGAGCACCAACAAACACCGTCTTACTGGGGTCCAAACGCTGGGCAGGACAGCGCACGTAGTTACTGTCGGAGATCACCCAGGGGATCACCTGCACCTGTACCAGGTAAGAGACAAGAACCACAGGAGTCACTGACAGATTACTTTGTTTCCTTTGTTTCCTAACCCTAAAGAACAAAACTGAAAAACAGGCTGCAGAGGAGAGCCGGTATCATTTGTAGTACCATTCAGATTGATCATGATCGCCTTTGTTTGAAATCCCAGTCTTACACATTTAATATAAAATATCTAACAATAATGAGACCAATTCAGTACTTGACCTTGAATAAAATTTGGACTGTGTGTCGACAAATTTAAACACCATAAAACATGAAATTGTTTGAAATACAATCAGGTGGAGCTACTAAATCTGACACCTTCATTTTCATACCTGGTAAATAAAACAAAAATTACAATAACAAAAAAAATGATAAGAAACAGTTAACTGGGAGAATCAAAAGTAGGTGACACTGTTTGAGCAAAGATATCTCTATTGGATTTGTGTGAACCTGCAATAAGGACTGTACACTGATGTTACAGAGCAAAGCTTTTTATCTCTCAAACTACTGTAGTGAGAATCAGGGAGCAACTCACATGCCAGATACTGATTGATCATTTATAGCTTTTGTTGTAGTGAAGTAGAATTAAACATTTCATGTAAAGAAAAGACAAAAATTTCAGGTACTTGAACTTGAGTACAGCACCCAAGCAAATGTACTTAGTTACATTCCTCTACCGATGCTAACCCCCTGTGCATACTGTGTCTTGTTCGTTCAGTTTCTACTCACATCCTTGCATCGCATTCTGCGGCTGGACATCTTGAAGTAGTACTCTCTGTTGTCCTCGGGGTGAAACGGGTCCTGGGAGCAGGCGTGGAGCAGCGCTCGCACAGACTTGTCATTCTCAAACACCAGGTAAACGTAGCCTAAAGACAGAGAGAGCTTCAGGATGCAGAAAAATGTGGTCCCCCACTCTATGGTGCAAGTTATGGCTGCATAAGATGGACAAGATCAGAGCAAACACCTCAGTATAGATACTGTGACAATGTTGCAGTGATTTTCTAAATTATTAAAACGAGAACGGAAAAATCCTTTAATGACTATGTGGGTAAAATTGGACATTAGAACAGTCTGATAAGAAAATTACATTCCTATACTGTCACATAGGAATCAAAACAAGACAAAGACATCAATTAAGCCATATTATCATTCAACAAAGTCCAAAAATTTAAGACAATATCTAGTCTCAAATTTATAATATTTTAATATTTATGACATACTACCCAGTTCAAGTTCAAATCTATACTGAGACAAATTACTTGGGAAAAAATATTAGTTTCAAAAAGGCCTCCAACTGATTAAAACCAGCCATTTTAATTCAGTTATTTAATTGTTTTTTTGTTTATTTTAAAGCAAGCAGGAATTTCTTTAATAAATGACTGGTCGTGAAAATCATTAGAATAGTCAGGCAGTGATTGTTTAGGGCTTCAACTGTGGCTCTGAATAATGTCTGAATTTTACAAAGATGTGCTGTCAAACCTGCACCAAGACAAACAGCAGTCACACTTCGTGTTTGCTCAAACAAAAAAATGAGTCACAAGTTTTAACAAACTGACGTTCACCTCAGGTCCAAAGCATTTTGAGGCATTTCTTTAGTCCACTCCCTGCATTTATCACCGTGTTTTTACACTAAATTTGAAACCACAGCATCTTCACCCCGAGGTTCATCCAGATGTTACACAGTCAAAAGTCACCAGCATGCCATGAGCTCACCACAGTGTCACCCTTAAACCATGAAGAAAAAAAAGAAATAGCCTACCAGCTTGTTGTTACCTTTGGCCACATTACCTTTGGGAGGGCAGCGAGGATGCTTTCCATCCTTACCGGGCCACTCCACAGTCAGAGGGCCGTAACCGCTGAAGGTGTTGATCAGGCCGGCTGAAGGAAAGGATGAAGGAGGGAAATTGAAGTTCAACAACAATTGTGGATGAACTGTTATTTCTTGACTGCTGTGTAATTCTGTGTAATTGCAATAATGTAATGTTTTATTTTGATGTATTATTTTTTATTTTATATGCTTTGTTTCTATGTTTTGTTCTGCTGATTAACACTAATAGGCATCTCTCAAATCACCAAGAGGGCTGAAACATTAAATCAAAGCATCAGTTACCTTCTGTGATGTCCCAGGGAACGCCACCAAGAAAGACCTTGCACGAGTACAAAGGATCCTTGTTGTTCCTGGGAGGCAGCTGACCACTCCAGGTGAACGTGGCTTCGTTCACAGCTGAAAAGTCCAAAGGAAGAAAGCTTAAGTAAAATTTAGAGGCACATCTACCCACAATGTCACCAAAGTTAACCTGTCAACGTTAAAGCTGAGCTATGAGACAATATGGCGTCAGACTTACCTGCAGCTTGTCTGTGCAGACGAGCCTCCCTCTCAATACTAAACGCATCATCAGACTGGTCAAGCACGTCTGCACCGGGCCATGGAGAGCCGGTGCGCCAGCGGCGGGAAATGGCTGAGGAGGCAGTGCTGGCACTGGATGGTGGGGTCAGAGGAGAGCTGGAGTCCTGGGGGTCCAGACGGGAGCCCAGTCGCAGCAGATCTTTCTGCATGCTGGATGCGAGATAAGGCAGGGGAGGGGAGATCCGCAGAGTCGACTGGAGAGAAAAGACATGTTCAGACCACTGGACCTTACTGGAGGTATGGTTTAGCATAACAACTGTGATTTCTGTACAGAGTTTGAATCATAATTAATCCAATTTCTTCAACAGCAACATGAAACTAAACGCCAGCTGCTGATGAAGCCATGTATGAAACATTTAGTGGAACCTGCCCTACAATTCATTACAGGCCAAATCCACATTTCCACATCACTGAGTCTCAGAAACAGTCTTGTCACTTTCCCATCTGTTGCAGTGAGTTTCTGGTCAGAAATACAGATTTTATTCACTAATGAAGCAAAAACCTGCCAGCTGCTTCAGGTAGCCAGTCTGAGTCGGCTTTGACTCTCACATAACAGATTCTTCTTAATGCAACATATTAAAATGCACCTTTAAAATTATGAAGGTATACTAAAACTGCCATACTGCTCGTCTGTAAGCTATGCTAATACTGTTGCTCTGCAACTGTTGCTGTTTGTACAGCACTTTATAAGCCTTCACCTACACCCCACCATCCACCTGTAGGCTCTGAGTCCAGCTTCCCCTGAGAGCCTGAGCTGACATTTTCTTGAGGGGAACAAAAAAGGTCAAGGCCTGGACACCAAATATCAACCCTGTACATATTTTGCATTCATATAATCCATTTTATATGAGATGTGAAGACTGAAATCTCCCCTTCTCCTAATATTGTTGGGCTTTGAGATCAATTTAGTTACAGTCTGCAAGACTCAACACTTCCTGCAGACATTTCAAATTAAAAGTTTTGTAGGAAAAAGAGGTGGTAGTGTTGAGTTACATTAACTTTCGCTTGACATATGAAATTAAACAAAATTAGAGTTTAAACAAATACTCTAAGTGAAGCTCAGACCAACATAGTGATGATTATGTCGAGTATTTAGTGTGTGAATTGTAGTAATGGAATTAAACAGCAACAGCAAGTACAACAAAAAGTATCATACACATGAAAAATTAAAAATATGGACCCATTCCTAATAAAAGCCTAATTAAAATAAAGGCCCAAGCCACTCTGATCATTTCTGAGCTTGTCAACAGCTTGTGACGACCAACCTCAATATATCATCTTGCTTCGAGTCAAATATTCCCAGCCAGACTGGTCGCCAACAATCAATCACAAAACAGGAGTCACAGGCCTTACCAGCATGTCACACAGGTGGTCTGAGCCGGAGCTGAAGCCACTGGTCTCAGAGTCCTCAGGACTGCTGGAACGAGAGTCCAAAAAGGAGCTCGAGTCCAGACGGTTTGCCATGCGAGCCATGTTGGGGAACTTCTCCAGGAAGTCAGCAGTCATGCTCATGGACTCAGGGGGCAGGTAGCCGGGAGGCTTCCCAAGGATGCTACTGAAGGGACTGTTCAGTATACCTAGCACTGGAGAAAAAGGAGAGTGACACCATTTAGAGTCTTACTGAGATGAGATGCAATTTCAGAGATATTGATACAAGTAGCCGTGGCAATACTGCACCATTTGATGAGAAAACTGAAGAGAAACAGATTTTGTGAGCTCACATTACAGAATAATTTGAAAGGAGGCGTACAGAAATGCTTTCTAAACTCTGAATCTTCTTTGCAACTGGATGATGAAAGCAAGGAAAACTGATCCTCATGCTGAATCAGCAGGTTGCAATGCAAACTCAAGTTTCCACAAATTGCTTAAAGAAGAGACCTGGTGTGTAATTTGGCTGCCAACAGCAAGACAAAATACCAGAGTCAACACTCAAAGCAGTCAGTTTTACATTTTTGTGTTTAGTATCTGAGTATCTAAAACACTATCTTGTCAAAGAAGCAACATGTTTTCATCGGACACCTTTCCCCAAACAAACTCATTGATCACTAAGCAGCGACTCCTTTGATATTTAGCCAGTGTTTTCCTTTCGCTTTATGAAAATGGCTGTCAGCTGGCAACTGTCACAGATATGTTCTGCACGGCCTGTAACAGTGAACATGAGCCTGTGAAGGGATCACTCAGCTGTAGGCCGCATTCAAAGCTCTGTCCCACTTTGTTTCAGGCCCAGTTTAGAAAGCTCTAAATCAAGTTTTGCCTGGTCGATTTAGAAATGCGGCAATAAAAATGTAGCTCTACAAATGGGTCACAACAAGTGGGGCATTGTCATATTTCTATCTAAAAACAAACGCTCATCTCTGAACTGTCTGACAGCCCAAATGTCAGCATTTACATGTGCAAGTTCATGCCTGATAAGCAGCTAAGTTTGGCAGCAAGTCCTGTTTTCTGGTTGGTATCCTGAACAAATTAATGCACTCTGGCTAAAAGATAAACGTCTTGGAAACATCAGTATGATCAACAGGTTACATACTTAAATATCTGAAGAAATATTTGACTTCTTAGTTAATAATTAAATGAAAAGTAGCTTCACTGAATTGTTTTTGTGCCCACTGGATTGCTAGATATGCAGCAAAGCAAATCTGCTACATCATCCTCCCTGGTGACGCTACAGCTTGTTCCCACACAGACTGCTGTTAATGACCAATCACCACATATTGCACAGAAATGACTGCTGCGCAAACCAAAGTACACAACCTTACAAGAGCCTACAATATCTCATGTAATGTCTAAATATGAAAAAAAAAAGACAAGGAAGGAGCTAATAAACTCCTGGAATAACAACAAACACCAGCAACCACACTCTGAGACATTATGTGGCATAAAACACGAAGGATCAAAACCACATTTCTGAATTAATTAAACTAATATAAAATATCTGGTACTTACTGGAGGGTGAGCTGGTCTGAACCTGGGAAGGCGATGTGTGTGTGTCTGTCTCCTGGCTGCTCCAGGGTCTGTCCCACCCGGACAGCCGGAGAGACTGGAGGCCCAGGCCAAGGTCCGTGACACCCAGTGGGCCCCTGGACGAAGGCATCTCCTGGGAGCCCGGCATGCCACCACAGTTGGGGAAGAGCATCCTCCTGCTGCCCACCGCAGCCAGCTCTGACTCTTTTTTGGTCCAAGATCCAGTTCAGAGAAAGCAGCAGAGAAAAGAGGAGAGAGTGAGAGAGAGAGAGAGAGAGAGAAAGTGTTAGACAGCTAAAAAAGAAACTGTTGTTTCAGTCTGCGTTACACAGAAAGGAGCACGGAGAGATTCGCCACACAAAACTGTTTTCTATAAAGACAAAGCTCATTAAAAATAATAAAAAAAGAAAAAGTTAAAAAATATAAAAATTTAAAAAACTTCCCTCATCACATCTCCCCCTACCCTGGCTGACGGGGGAGCTAACCTGCTGCCTCTGTGCTCGGTGAAACTGCCATGCATCTCTGTCCGCATCACTGACCCACCTAGCAGCATGTGACATGGCTGCTGATGCACTCGCACACCCCTGCTAATGACATCAGCTCACCCCCCCACCACCAACACCACCACCTCCCTGCCTCCTTGCCTAACAACTGTGTAATGAAAAATTCCTCTCGGAGCTTTTGGCTTGTTTATAGAAGTACTCCCCTCTCTGGTAGCCACGGCACGTCTCCGAGTCCGTGGGAAGACAGACGCCACTGCTGCTGCTGCTGCTGCTTACTCTGTGTCTAGCCCTGTTTCCTGAGCGAGCTGACAGAGGCGGGAGGGAGGGAGGGGAGGGAGGCGAGGGGCAGAGCTACAGTGGCATGGTGGGAGGCAGCATGGGAGATGTGAGTGCGAATGACTCAGCAGACTTTATTTTGAAAGAGAGAACATCAGACTTGAGGACGCTAAATAACAAAACAGAAACTTGGATTTAAATAACTACTAAAAAAAAAAAAACACTTTGGTGTATTCTTGAGATTTTTGCACATTAACAAAAAAACACAGACTGAAGAAACAGGCACGCAAAGCCTCGCTTGTAGCAGAAGCAGCTGACTGATCAGATGTTGAGGACGGAGCGATTTGCAACCCCCCCCTCCGCCTCCCTCCCCAGCTCCTCCCTGCCCTCTCCAGGCCTGGAACGCATCCAGCTGCCAGCTACAGCCCTGATTCAGCAACACCAAGCTAGGCTGGAGGGGCAGAGAGGCCACAACCAGAAGTTTAACTCAGTGTGCATTAGGATACAATTCACTTACGTGCCACTTAAGCAGCAGAACCCCACGCATGTTCTGTAAGTTTTATGTCGAGCTGCGTAAAACCTTATTATAATGTGAATATAGTTGTCTAGATCAAGACGGCAAGTCACAAGTGTGGACATGCCTTTAGCTAATTAATTTAAGCAAAGGACACAAGCACTGTGCTGAGCTTAAATCTTGGCAAATCCTGCTGTAAGGCTAAAAAAAACACCACTTTGAAGTGCTGCAATGCTGCAGACCAGTGATGCAGCATGAATCAGCTGCTGGCACCTGCATGATAATGACAAGGTGAATGAGGTTTAACAGATGGAAACTCAAGCCGAGAGTGTGAAAGGAGCTCCATGTTTAGCATGATGCAACTTTTTTTATCCTTAAGAGAAAGAGCTTATTTCTTAAAACTAACCAGGGGAGTTGCAACTTGCTTTTGGGGTCATTTTAT
>JAPZDY010000001.1:25456647-25471919 GCA_029783645.1 Ctenochaetus hawaiiensis | reverse complement strand
TTTTTATCCTTAAGAGAAAGAGCTTATTTCTTAAAACTAACCAGGGGAGTTGCAACTTGCTTTTGGGGTCATTTTATGATTTTTCTAGCAAAAATTTGTAGCTACAACGAAAATGTCAACCACAGTTGAGCAGCAGGAGAATTTAGACTCAGCCTCCACTGAGGACAAGTCCTGTTTTACGTCTTTATTTACTCATATTGAGTATTTTAAGTGAAGACAGACTAATTAAATGGTCAGTCAATAATCCTGCATTTTAAGTTAATCACCACTGGCTGATTTCTGCCACACAAGGCCAATAAAAATGTCTGCAGAAACATCTGCACCGATGTAAGTGCTCCCCCTTGTGAGTTTTTGGAAGGTGGTGGTGAAAAAGTTTGCCTTTATGTTGTCGGTAACCACCATATTTTCTAAATGTTAATATTTCTCCAATTGTTCATGACAGCACATCTAATCTAAAACAGTTTAACAGGTTATAATGTACAGAATAATGCTGGTATCTGACATCACTTGTGACATGTTGTTCCCTGTTTGACCTGAAATGTCAATGATGTCCTGAAAGTAACATAAAAACTCAAAAAATTCAATCAAAATAATGTTGTTTGACTTAGTTATTGGTTGTTGGATTTGAATGTGCATGAAATAACTGAATAATCATATCAGCACCACATATCCCTGCTCTTCTCCCTACAATTAAATATACAAAATGACTACTGAAAACACATTATTAGTCGAAAACTAATTTCTGACTGATTTGTGTATTTTGAGACTCAACTTACTCATACACTGTCTGAGCTGAAACATATAGTCAAGTTGATAGATTTGTCATGTTCCAGAAATCCAATTTTTAATCATTTTGTGATCAATTCAGACATTTATCAAAGAAAAAAATATTTCAGCTTATCTAATGTGAGAAGTACCTGCTCTTTGTTATCATCCTTGTAAATGAAATATTTGATTCTTGCAATGTGTGTCTGACAAAACCAGAGATTCAGAGGGGTCACATGGGGTTGTGAGAAACTATACAAGAGCTAAATGACCAAATGAGTAAAACATAATTGAAAGTTTAACTGATAATGGGGGGAAAAACGCTTTTGGTGTTATTTTCTTTGAACAAAGAGCAAAAAATTGGATATAGCCTTGACTGTCTCGACCAAACGTGCAATTGGTGCAAGTGGGGCCTAGAAACTGCATTTAGTCGGTTATGTGCAGGGATGCAATACAATTATTAGCATGCAAGAAAATCCAAGTAGTTAGTTAAAATTCTACCCAATAAGTTAGATCGAGATGTATTTGAGCTGGATTAACCTTAACGTTAATATCTTAGCTGCAGCCTATCAGCCTTCACACACCACAGCAGTTAAACGAACATGGATCTTATTTCTTGCTTTTGCAGCTAAATCCAGGAGCTGCAGAGTGAGACACAAATGTGACTTTACCACAAAGCAAGTCTGGCTTTCCCTTGGTGTTGTTGGGTGTGGTGCACACACCGGTGAAATCCAGAGCGTTGCCCAACATGGTGTTCATCCTGCGGAAGATGTCCGCGTTGCTGCAGGTGGACAAGGCCGGAGACTCGGAGTCTGGGCTGTCCGGCCTGCGGGAGTCGTTTCTCTGCATGGAGAAACCAAAAGAAACGATAAAATAATCCTGCATTTACTTAAAAAATTGGAGCTAAAGGTCAGGAGACATTAAAACGAATTTTTAAACAGTTATCAAAGGCTTATGCTTAGTTATTTTGGGTAGGACTTAAAATTTTCACACGTCCCGAGGAGACGTCGGTGGTAGTTTCGTGACACACAAAAGGTCAAATGATTATTTAAAACGTGGCCCCCAAAAACTGATTTAATTCACCAATTTAATTCGTTTTTTTCACTCACCAGGGAAAACGCCATGATGTGGACTGGCAGCCTATAATAACAACCGCTGCCTGCGATAAAAGGTCATTTTTATGAAGTCTGTTAGCCAGATAATTAGGCTCAATTTAGCAAACGTGCGCTCGGCGAATGAGCGGCGCAACTGCACGAGGGCCGCAGCCTGTTCACGTGCTCTACATCAAAGAGCAGACCGCAAAATAAAAATCACGTGTTATCGCACATGTTATCGTTAAAAAAATAAATTTAATAAATCAAATGTGCTGGTTGGTTGAAGTATTAAAACTTTATGCATCTTTTATATTATATTAAAAATATTTCCTTTGCTCTATTTTAGTTTTACACCTGCAGTCAGTGTTAAAAGTACCAAAGTATCTTAAATGTCTTAATATTTCTGCCCAATGCATTATGGGATTTGCGTCATGTTACAGGCTGCTGTAATATACTTTATTTATTCAAATATGATATACATGTATTATTCTGTTTTTTTCTGAATCATACTATTGCTCAAAGTATCATCAAATATTTAAAAAGCCATTTGTAAATTTAGGTAGTCTAATATGAAGGTGCATCACTGGCCTTGTTCTATGCACCTGCGCCATGAAAATGTTAGGCTTTTCCAACTTATTTAAAATATACTCTTTCTTTTATTTTAAAACAGAAAAAAGCACATGTGAGAAGAATCTGCTAACTTAATAATGAACATCATCATCAACATTTGCGACCCACATGTTACAAAATGGTAGAAAATGGAAAATACACAAGTTGGTGAGGACAAGTGACCATTGATTTGCAGTGTATTTGGATTATATCTTGCTTGCTTCTGTCAGGTTCAAGTACTTTCATTGATCTTTGCACATTAACTACAGTGAAGCAGTTGCTGGCAATGAAATAGTTCATTGACTTATATATATATATATATATATATATATATATATATATATATAATAAAATTGATACTTCATTTTGATGTGTCCTGATGTTTCTGAAAGCAGGGCTGACAAAAACACACATTCATCTGTACAGTAAATGTCCATCATTTGTAGGTTGGGTCAGCTTGCGCTCACCTTCTGGTAATGTGGATATTTGGCCACCAGGGGACGACAGAGTCACACATTATAAATTTCCAGGCCTTTTTGACTGTTGGGCTTCCTGTTGTTACATTAGTGAACAAAAAAAGAGCTGTTTTTCCATCTTATATTCTAAACATTCATAATTTAAAACTTTGTTTTGGCACAAACACACTGATGTTTTGTTTAAATTGTTATAACAAAAACTGTACTGAGTTTATAATGTCATTAATTTAAAAAAAGCAGTGCACGTGCATTAATGTACATAAAGGGTATAGAATTTTATCTTAAAATTATTTGTTTGAATATAAGAATAAGACATAATATGTAAATTTAAAAAATGTATTATTTTTTTCTTCTCAGATCTCTACAGGGCAAACAATACATCTCATTTTTACAGCTTACAAAATATGGATGCTTGAGATTTTTTGGCATCTTACGCGGGGACCCCCTCCTTAGATGATGTTGTGTACTTCTTTTTCTTGAGGATAAGCCTCATCCACTTTGATAATTTATTAAAACAACAAACACAGAATTTCAGAAATGCAAGTATATTAAACAACAACTATATTAGATTTTGCTTTAACGATTAAACAGATTGTCATTTTTTTAAGGCAGAACTATTTAGTTCATAAAGGAAATGTTGATCCCTGAATCACTGCTGTCTGAGAAGATGACTTGAGGAAAAATACACAAAGTGGATTGAAATTCTGTACAGAAAACATCATAATGTGCATCTTTCTTGCAGGTAATTAAAAACAGACAAAAGATACCCTAAGCGGCAGAGCGGATGGCATGTGTTTCGGTTTATATTTGATGCTGGCATACAGCTCGTCTCTGCAGATGAAAACCGCAGAGAAAAGCAAATGTTCTGCCTTCCAATCCGTAGCATCCCCATCTTCACACTCCGTATTGATTTCATGTCAATCCAAATAGTCTGTGAGAAAGTGATGTCAAATGACCCGTTTTTCCATGAAGGGCAAGTGGCTGATTCTTGAGAAATATTAGCTTTTTTCTGAACCGTGTTGGTCGTGTGGGTTTTAACTCAACATAGAAATGATCTGTCCTTTAGTAAACTTTGTCAACATCCACTGATGCATTACAGTCCTCTTTTAAGGCTGCAATGTATGACTAATTTGTTTTAATTTTAATTTATCAGGATTTATTTCCTGTCTTGATTTGTTTAACAGTTTAAAACAAACTCAGTCCACAATGATATGAAACAGAAAAAGCAGATCCTCATGTTTAAGAAACTGGGAACAATAAATGTGATGGTTTTGCTTGATGATTACCTCTAATTATCAAAATCAGTTGATTGTCCCAGCATCTTTTGCTCTTCTACCCTGATTTTGAACTAAATATTTTAAAAAAAAATGGACGAATGTCAAATTAGTGTCAACTCATGACACTACTACATTAAAGCTGTCATTGGGTGTTGTGTCAAGTGTTGCAAAAGGCAAAAAACTGGTACAATACCAGTCCTGTATGTGCTGCAACTTAATTGGCACAATATGGACAAGTGTTTACATTAACCTCCTGCACCGTCGTCACTGCAATTAAGCAGCTGGTGGAATGAGAAGAGTCACTGAGGAGTCCCCCGAGGAGCCGTCATGGTCGGCTGAGCAGAGCATCTTGCCAGCTTAAGAGAGCAGAGTGTGGAGGTCAACTCCACGCATGATGCAAAGAGACACTAATGCAATGGTGCATTACAAATGAAAAGTTAGCATGAATTATTGATGTCAGCATCTGATGTCCACAGAGTTTCATTCTTAGAGTTTGCATACAATGTGGGAGTGTTTGTTAGCTTTGATTGGCTGCAGTGATAAATAACAGATGCCCAAACACAAAGTGCATTCGCTTCTTTTATTCATAAGATGGGAATATTTTTTTTTTTTTTTACATCTTATGCACAGCAGATACAAAGACAAACATGTTCTAAACCACAAACTAAATTCGCTCTAATCCTGCTTCCCATTTCAAAATATCCCCCCAAAAAAACCAACCCATTACGTTTGTAGTCCAGTTTCACATTCTGAAAGATCGTTTTACAGCAATCTCGTTTTTTTAGCAGAATGGCATGAGCCACGTTCAGATTCGCATATTTTGACAGATAACCACTTCCCCTTTAAACAAATTGCACTTTTTTCCTCTTTAAAACTATGTCAACAGGATTATAGGATCCAAAAGTAACACCAGAAACACAAGAGACGACTAAACATCCAACTTATACAGGTTCATTATTTAGTTGCACAAAAATGCATAAATATACATTACACAAAAAGTACAAAAATATTTGTACTTTCCTTTGCTCAAATAATGACAGACACTGATATGATCATAGGGACTGGGGTTGTCATCGAACGTAGGGGATGCATTCACAAGGTCCATGCAAGATAAGCCATTTACATAACAGCCTAGCTTTCACAGAGGTAAGACCAAGGTTCTACAGGAAAACAAAAAAAACATTTCGCTGTCTAGGCCAAGGTAAAGAGGCAACACAAACACTAAGAAAATTAGGATACACAGAAGTCTGCGTTCTAAATTCATGCCAAAAAGACTAACATGCAATGACTCTTAATGCTTCTAAACCTCCCAGGAGCAGCGACGACCCGTGGAAGGACTACCTTAACAACAGTATCTTCAATTCAACAATATTCCTCAGCAGTTTTGATCCATTGAGTTTGACTAGGCTTTTGCATGAGGGTTTTTTTGTTTTTTGTTTTTTTTTTTGAAGTGCTAAGATGGTACCGCAACAGTTGCCAAGGATAAGCTCAGATTGTCGACAGCAAGATGGTTTCAACTCACACTTGTCCCCTCCCAAGAGACCATTGGGAGGAGATATAAATACTGTTTATAGTAATGCACATTTGTCCATTAAATAAACCTGAATAAAATAATGAAGAGCTTGGCAAACCTCACTTCAGCTGGACAAAGGTGTGGTTTCCAGAGGCCTGAAGAAAACAGGGAAACCAGAAGTTAGTGCAAACACTTTCAGATAAAGATTCCTTTGAAGACAAACAAAAACAGAGAGGCAAACAGAGAGGTTTTATTCTGAATTCTTGCTGTCCAAAAATCCATAAAAAGCCAACACAAAAACAATGTGTTAGTCTGTCTCAATACTTCGACTTCCCCAGCCTGTCAGTGGTTTTCAGCCAATTTGTCCCTACTGAAGATAAAAATCCTCACAAAATGGGCCAAAAATACACAATTTCAAAAGTAAACAGTACATTTGTTGGGAATTATTTTCAGCTTTGGATTTAAAACACATTTGCTGTGCTAGTAAATATTTAATGGCTTGGGACAGTAATTAAGGAATCGATTTTTAATCAATAAAGAACAGATGTGTTTTTATTAGTTATTAAACAATGGAAGTGTTCAGAGGAATTAAGCAATATCACAAAAAGCTGTATTAAAAACTCCAGATTGTCGCCAGCCTAAAAGGATAAGCCTGATAGTTTGGTCTTATTTTTCTTCAATAAAATATAATTAAAACATCAAAACAACAATGAATTGATGAGGCTAACTGCGTGTTCAAAGCCTGACGGTTTATTAGTTAATGCCACAGAGCTCCATTTTAGTCCAAAATCATTATCATCAAATTGAACCACACAGTTTGTGACATGGTCCTTCATTGCCATGAATACTGCATCAGTCCCACAAACAGCTTCCTCCTGCAGCAAATACTCACTTCAGCACCAACTAAGCATTGAACTGCATCTCCAACAAATGCACAAATTACTCCTGCAGGTGTAACTTTTGATAAAAACTGCACTGACCAGCTGTTTCAGGAAGCAATTTAATAAAAAGGTTCATATATGCACGGCCTCTTTTCAAAGATTCAGTCCATACTAGTAACAAAATCAAAGCAACTAAATGCCACAGATACGTTCAGAAAACTAAAAACGACCGTGAGACAGACTATGACATTGTTGTTTTTGGTCTTTAAATGGGATTTTTTCATATTATCTAGAATCTCACAGCTTTATCGGTATCTGGGCATTTTTATTTACGTTGACACATTCTGCAGTTTTCAGTCAGACATTGTGTTAGTGTCATTATGCACGTTTCAGTTTGCATGATGTCAGGTTAGCAGAAGATAGTGGGTGGGAGTTTGCATATCTAAAAAAAAACACTGTTGGACCAAAGGTTACTCACTAAATATCTAACAAAACTGCCGGGACTTCCATCCAGGCTGGGAAGTCTCAGAGGGAGTAGGGTACCAGCGCATCTAAAGAAACACAAACATAGTCATGTACACCAGACCAAAACCAGGCTTCAGTCCTTCAATCCTCAAGTCTGCAGAATTTGTCAATTAAAACACACTTTGACATTTACTTTCGTCCAAAAAAAAAAAAAAAAAAAACAGGTTTAGGAGGACTGTCCCTTTAAGCCCTGGTCACTGAAGCCATGGGAATGTGGGTCATGTAGCTGCTCATTGAAGACAATAGTCCTCGAGTAATTAACAGGCATGGAAATGTGGAGAGTTGAACCTCTCCATGTGTTAAACATTTCCACAGGGAAAGAGCTGGTATGCCAGCTCTTTCCACACCTGCGACTACAACTTGTGGCAGAATGAGGCCTCGCATTTCTTCACACTGAATTAAAAACGGGACAGAGGCCTGAATAGCTTTAGATACTCAGTTTATCAACAGTTGTTTAGAGACTTTTGACGATGTGACGTTGCTGCGTCACACAGTCAAACCGACAAGGCCGGGAGTCAGTGGAAAGAGAACTCTGAGGCATTTTGGAGATCTTTCATCGGATTGCAATTAAAAAGGCTTTTCCCCTCCTTTGTGTGGCTACATAGTCAGCTTATGTTCCAACAGGGACGTGGACAGTAAGTTGGCACCTCCAAGTTGGAGAAGGCCATCAGGTCTGACAATTTCTCCCAGCAAATACCTGACATTCCTCTGCTTCTGTGCCCGACAAAGTTGCCTATGTAATAGCTGCCTGCCTTGCAGTGCAGCACTCCCTGTGCTCTAACATTGCAGGAGGAAGTTGGATCACAATGAACTTTAAATGACCCAACGAGAGAAATATTTTCCATTGCTATTGTTACCAAAAAGCCCCGCCCACTGCACTAGTGCTGTAGCATTCAGTGCTGCTGTTAGCTTACATTGTAAACACGACATGCTCCCGTTTCTCTTTCTTGTCGAGGACACGATGTAACTGGTATTATGTTTAAAAGTTGTGTTTGCAAACAACTATGAAATAAAATGCTTTCAAACTGAAACACTAACAATGTTTGGGGTTTTTTTGAAAGAAGTTCAAGATGATTACAACTTTAAGTGCAGCTGCAATCCCACCGCCGCATCTTTGTTGTGATCAAACTCCATCCACTTACTCAAACTTGTATATTTCTGAAATGATTTCTACTTCTTTAGTTTACGCTGCAGAGCAAAAACATGAGTGTTTTATCAGCGAGACAAGCTTTTATCCTCCTGCACACTGACAGGACAGTGATGCATGGAGCTCCATTAAAGGAAAAGATTTATACCACCATGTCTAAGACTCATCCGCAAAAGGGGAAGCCATGAGCCAAAAACGGCCAGATGACAGCAACAAAGAGGGGTTTGAGCGTTTAAGTGTATCGTGAGGTTACACTACATCAAAGAATGTACACATCGTTTCCAGTGATGGCAGAGCAGGAGTCAAGATCTTTTCCATTTCAAAGCAACAAATCCGTTTATCATAAAATAACTGAAGGTTTTAACTTCATTCATCCTTATAATATTAAGACTGGGCACAGCCAACAACTACTTGAAGACTTGATATGTGGGTTGGCTTCAGCAGGTCCTTGTAATACCGCAGAGGACCACTGGGATCGTTTCAAGAATCTGAGCCTCTGCTTTTAATAGTGCACCATGTTTTCGGTTTAAGGTTGCAGTGGTGCATCAATCATCTTTATTCAAGTTTTAGGATTGCACTTTTTTTCCTCTTAAGAATGAACTCTTTTGTAGACGTAATGGACAAACTGTTTGACATAAAAAAAACCCTCTGCACACTGCAACTCTCTACACAAATCACATTTATCTGCAGCTGTGCAGGCATTCATTCTGTGTGTCTAAAGACCCCCTGTATTGTCAGAGCTGAATGTGTTTTAGAGGATAATGTACTAGGAAAAAATAATAGAAGATAAGAGAAACACACACCGGTTGGTCCCTCACCTGGGCGTGGAGGGCTGCAGCAGCGGCAGCGGCCGCCGGGTAAGTGAAGGCTGCGTGAGGGAGGCCCGGGGTCAGCTCCGTGGTGTACAGGGGGTAAGGAGTCCAGGCATCCGGAGATGCTGGGATCAGTGCTGCCCCTGTGAGATCATCTGGGGAAGTACAGGATGGGAGGAAACAAAAGGCTGACTGACCCACCCTTCAACATACGTGCTCGCATATAAGCAATCAGTAAAAAGGCTAAAAAATTTTAAATGAGAAAAGAAAATGTGTAATTAAAACATGCTGTAAAAGGCTTTGTTTTGCTTTGTGTCATAATGTGGCTCTCAGGTTAACTACAATGATAATCTTATTTCAGTAAAAGCTGATATAAATTTAAAAGGATAAAACTAACTTTTACACTTTTAAAAAGGTGCAGTCAGGCCAGATCTGCATGTTTTCTGACACACAGGGCTCAGTCTGATTAAACTTACAAACCTAAACACCTTTTCTAAGAGTGGAGTGAACTGATCTCTCCTTTAAGATGAATTTGTTATATTCTTTTATAAATGCATGGCAAAATAAATGCAGCAAAGCAGAAAGGTTGCTGTTTGGCTGCAGTCAGAGCACAGAGAGACATGGACTCTTTAAATGTTTGATTAAATGCTGTACAATTTACAACTACTGTTTTTGGCTCCCTGTGTCTTTAGAACTCTATCCGCCTGCTTTTTGCCAAACAGGTCAATCTCAACAGGCGAAATCTGGTCTGAAAGTAGCTTTAAACGGTTGTCAACCATGAACTGTACAAAAAAAAATTCACTAATGAATCCAGCAGGTGTTTAGGCAAAGAGAGCAGACTTGTAACTGCTGACTAAACCCTGTGAGAGTTGAATTTCCCAGCTGGACAGAAGCAAAGCAGCTGTCTTAAGAGTTGAGATGACACATGCATGTGGAGGTGAGTTAGTCCTTAATTTGTTAGATATTGTTTTTGGGTTTTTTTTTTTTAAATCCCCTTGCCCATTTGTCTTTAAGCCACAATATCCTGAGACTGTTCAAACAAAGAAAAGGGTTAACAAGGGCAATCGAGTACTGGCACTGCCAGGGTGAGAGTGGATGAGAGAGCCTGGAGTGGTGCAGCCGAACAACTTACATGGGTCCCGTGCAATGAAGTGTGCTCCTAGAGCAGGGTGGATATTTGTGGGGTTCGGTGTGGCCATCAGCTTACTCTTTGCCATCTTCGTGTTGGCTTTAGCAAACTCTAAGCGCAGGGTCTGGGGACTTTCGGGGTCAAAACGGATACCCTGGGGGGAGAGACGGAGGAAGGGAGGAGGAGGAGGAGGAGGGGGACATGGTATCGTAAAGGAGGTGGGCTGAGTTTGAGGGGCTGTAGCTCAGTAGTCTCACATGGCCTCCTTTCCTAAAGCCATGTTTCAATACTCAAGATGTATCCTTCAATTTTCCCCTTGAGCTAAAAATACTTCTGCCCCCCTTGTGGGTTGTTAAACTTCACCCACCTCATCTAAATGCCATCAGAGATCTAATACTTAAAAATAAAGAGTCACATCTTAAAAAAATAGGGGCAGACTGAAGAATACACTCCTGAAATATCTCAACATGCTCACATCTCTTTTTCCTCGTGACAAAAACCGAGAGCACAGGCGACCGGAGGAGGAGTTCGCCCGGTCGCCAGCCAGGAGGAGAGGGAGACGAGGAAAAGGGCCAGAGGCGAGACTTTGAGTGTAAATCCTTTTAGGTGGTTAAACCCTGCTTGTGTTCTTGTGCCCTAAGCGTTGTGCCCACATGCAGGTGAGTAGTATTTTGGTGTATGTGTGTGTCTGTGTGTGTGACTGCTGGTGTGTCTAAGAGGTGATGCTCATGAGGAAGGCTAGGCTATGAGAGAGAAGTGTTAGATACTGCCAATGTGGGCTACTGGGTGACAAAATAAGAGGTTACACTACTGAAGATGTGTCCAAATAACACTACAACATGTGGCTATAGAACAAGTATTACAGTAAAGCAGTGATATGCAAAATAAGGAAAGCTATACCAGACTAAGAAGGGATGTGTATCAAGGTCAAAGTAAACTACCGTAAGGCTACGGGATTCTGGCCTCTTTCCATTAATGGCCCTGCCATTGAATTGTAAAAGACAAAATGGGTTGGCTTTAAGAAATTTTAAGGGAAAAAGTAAGATTGTTTTAAAACTCCCAATCATTTTTTTTTCTTTAGGTTAAAAAAAAATAAAAATCTACGAAATACCAAGAAACATTTAAAAGAAGATTAAAAGACAGGGGAAAAATTAAACAGCAACAGACTCAAAGACAGGAATATGAATATATATATATTAAAAAAACAAGGCAATGCTTACATTTAGTGCATTTTTCGCAGCTTCAGCTCCAGACCGACTGTCAAAGGTTACAAACCCGACAGGCTGGAAGGCAAAAAGGTAGAAAAGCAATGATAAAAGACTTCAATGAAAGACCTTCTTAACCATCTTAAAAACCTGTATTTCTGTCAAATGTCCCATTAATTATCTAGCCATTGTGAAGGTCCAGTGTGTAGGATTTAGTAGCATTCAATAGTAAAGGTGATGATTGCACTTGACTGAATATCTCTTTTCCTCCAAGTGTTGGATAACATTTGATAGAAATAAAACTTGTGAAAAATCGCTAAAGGTCTTTAGAGCCAGTGTTTGATTTTTCCAATCAGGGCTATCAAGAAACATGGCAGTGCAACATGGCGGTCTAGAAGAGGACCTGCTCCTCCAGGTAAATAACCCTAACAGCCTTAGTCAAAGGTAATGAGAGCACATCTATTCTTATTTTCAGGTGATTATACACTAACAAAAACATACTTAAGTACAATACACTCCATTTTTTCCTTATACTACAAATAGATCCCCCTAAATCTTACACACTGAACCTTTATTATAATATTTACGTGAATTAATATAAATGTGTCAATCAAATTGGCTGTAAAAGAGACTAATTTATCCTTAAAAGTTTTTATCCAGTGTTAAAGTCACAAGGAGAGGCGCCACTGCCTGCACATTTGTTTAGTATTCTAGTATAGCATTAAAGCTGTTCCTCCCACTGATGGAAGCCATCTCACCTGTTTTGATGTTAACTTAATCAGTGACCCTTCATAACCCTGCGGGGAAGAAAAGATAGCCAATTATCCACCCAGGAGTCACATGCAGGAAGTCAAGCATAAAGACTTCTTGCTATATTGAGAGCAACCTGCTTCTGTGCACCTTCACTTTGAGCATCACAGATCCATCTGTGACAGACGTGCACTTACATTTGTTACAGCAAAATAAGGCAGAACATGCACATTTACAACATATAAAGCTTTATACAAATAAACTGCAGGCCATTTTACTCTAAAATTCAAAAAGAAAACAACAAAGATCATGTTTGAAGGGAAAAGCACATTTATCTTAAATGTGAGGGTTTTCTTTTGCACTAGATAGATTAAGCACGATTTCCCATTAAAGTCACTGGTTTCAAACCAGTTAAATACAGCACAAAGGTTTATTAAAGCATGAGCAAATTCCTGAAAAACAAAGGGGAGAATTTTTGCCTGACCGAAGTATTGATAAATGGGATCTCTCCTGTCATGAACTTGCTTTACAGCCATGGAAAATAAGACAACATTCACTGGCTGTGATAAATCCTTAACAATGCAAACCAGATTCAGCTTCAGAAAAGCAACAGTCAATAAAAGGTTTGTGCTGTAAAGGAAAAAAAAGGGCTTTAATTTAAATCAAACCTGAACGTGAACCTTCAATGAGTCAGATTCAACCTCATTTCCACACACTCTGCTGTGTTTGCCTACTGCAGAAGCTGAAGTGTCACAATGACTAAAGAAAACAAAACACTGCAGTGGTTTCACAATCTCTGAATGTTACGAGAGGAAATAAAAATTTCCCTACACGGTGGGCGAGCTGGGTCACGGAGAGGGTTGGTTGGCCAATCGCGAGGGCTACTCATTTACACATTCCACAAGATCATCCATGTGCGAGGGATACCACCTCCAATTTGGTTAGTTAGGACACGGGTGGGAGGGGTGTTTATGGAACTGGAGTCCAGTCAAAAAACAGAGCAACGGACAAACAATGATGTGGCCTCATTTCCATATATGCAAATATCTGGACTTCCATTAATAGGGGGGATTGTTTGATTCAACTACAAAAAATAAAAAAATAAATAAAAGAAGCACTGATAAACTTGCTACTGTTTTGGATGAAGCTTCAAAATGCTGCAGGTTGTGATATTGTTGCATCACAAAGGAAAGATCACCTGCACTGGTCTTTTCTGATTCTTTAATGAAATGTTTAAACTCTAAAAAGGTCGTCCTCCATTTGCACAAATCCATAATGCTTTTCCAGCACACAGCAGCTACGTATGCTTTATTCCTAAGAAGGGTGAGAAGTCTGTATCATTAACAAAATGTGCTTCGATCTGCACAACATACATTAATTTCCCTCAGACTTTCCTTTGCTTACCTTAAAAGGTCTGAAGAGAAGGTAAAGTTCCCGTGGTTTGATATCAACCGGTAGGCCACTGACAAACAGTGTTCGTACCTGAAAACGAAAAGCAAAACTGCATGTCATCACTCTGAAGTGACTAAAATTCTGTATTGTTTTATTTGGTATCTCGTCTTTAGTTCTCAAGAAAGAGCATGTGGGAAAATAAGTGAGAGCTGCAAAAAAAAAGTAAAAATGCTCCCTCTTCTTCCTTATAAATTCCTTTTTTTTAATCATATTCTGGAATATGAGACAAGGAATAAACAGAAAACAGGTTTTGTTTCTAAAATGAAGATAAAAAGAAATCAGTGTGAAGAACAGTGGGCCCCCCTGGTAAATTGATTCATATGTTGTCATCCAACCAAATTCTCAATGGTTGGAGGATTGCTGTTGAAAAAAAGCTTCTTAAACTATTATTATCATGGTCTGGAGAGACATATGCAGACCTGAGGCACTATTTTTGTCAGCTATATTGTGTTAGAATTACCGCTGGTTATTAACAAAAATAATATCCAGACATATTTCACATAAAAAAGGGTGTTTTGTTTTGATTGTGTGGTTGAAAAGACCAATACAGGAAGTAAAAAGACCCCATTTTATTTACAAACTTTTATCCTGCCAAAGCTAATGGAAACTTAGTCTCACTTACTGAACATTTATTTGCCTCCAAACTAATCAACAGCATGTCCAAAAAACACAACATCGTGTCCCGGCCTCAAAGGACAGAAGAGCAGATAAGGTTTATTTCCGACGGCAATGAATGTTTATGCATTTTATTTTGGACTGTTTTCTCAACATGGGCCATAATGGTTCAAGCTCAGTGATGGATGGACAGCGGCCGTCCGACACCCGATTTAAGACTTGGAAGCTGTGAGTTTTGCCATGTTTTAGGTTATTTTAGGTGTTTTTATTGTTAGTTTGTTGGATTGATGCTGTAAAATTGAGCAGCATTCAGAAGCTGAACTTCATTTTTATACAGAAGTTCATTTTGCTTGTCATAAGATTTAAGTAATTTGTAGATAACATGCTGATGTGGCCCCTCCCCCTTAACAATTGAACAACTGATTGATTGAAGCTTTGGTAAAATGTCAGGTGTCAAAGATTTTCTTTGAACAACTTAGTCATGAATCAGTTTTCCCATCGCTCAGGTATTCCCAACTTTTTAAGCATTCCATTTAAACTGGAGACTGAATTTTCAAGTTTTGTCTGGAACACCTTCCTTAACTTAAATTATAGGGAACCTCACCAACCCCAACTTCAAAATCCAAGATGGCTGCTCCACGCATCAATATGAAATCTGTAGTAATATGCAGTTACTGTTGTACTGTGACAAAATACTGTAAGATATAACTTCTCTCTAATATTTTTCTCAAAAAATCAGTTGTACACAGTTCTGTCCAACTTCTATCTGCATGTTTCAGTGGTGTTTGTATAAACAAAATACCGCATAATGTGCTGTTATCAATTGGTATTGCTAACAATGGCTAACTTGGCTGGAGCAAACTTCACTTCTCACATACTTTGAGGTTGTGGTTTTCCAGCTTGTCATACTGAAACACGATCAACTCGGATGTGGTGTCATTCCAAGCTGCGATGTCTGAGGGACATAAAATTTATATTTTTCTCCACTCGGATAAAACCCAAAGGCTACAACGTGTTGCACA